>OU342745.1:317725428-318117021 GCA_910589775.1 Avena eriantha | reverse complement strand
TAAGGATCCAACAGTGTCATTGGGTGTGTGTTCTTCTCATGAACCACACCCAGTGTCATTTCATGTGTGTTCCTCTAGACAAACCACATATGGATCCACCAGTGTCATTGCATGTCTTTTCTTTTCATGAACCATAGCTAGAGTCCACCAGTGTCATTGGATGTGTGTTCTTCTCATGAACCACACATGGATCCACCAGTGTCATTGCATGTCTGTTCTTTTCATGAATCACAGCTAGAGTCGTTGCATGTCTATTACTTCCATAAACCACATATGGATCCACCTAGTGTGATTGCATGTCTATTCTTTTCACAAACCACACATGGATACACTAGTGTTATTGCATGGGTGGCCGTTAGACCGAGTCTTCTAGAAGGCACGCCCTAACACTGTTGTTCTGCTTGACGATTGTTACATACCATTCGATCGGGGCGGTTGGACGATTGGGATGGTCTTCGTGAGAGCGATCCGCGAGTAGGCTCTTCTACGGCATGATTGGCCACGCTTGCTCTGGACAAACTGGCCACACCGAGCGCTCCCCTGTTGCGAGTGTCACGTCTCATGAGTTCAGTGGGCCACATCCCAGTGTCACATCCCCATTACTTCTCTTCCTCCCCGTACTTCTCTTCCTTCCCCTCGAAGCCACTTTCCCCACTTCGCTCCCATCCTGCCGTAGCCGCAAGCCGACGGAGCCTCCATCCCAATCCCCTCTCCGGCAGCCACCCCTCCCCTCTCGCCATGGGTTCAAGGGGAGACAGCGAGGGAACGCGTCGTGACGACAGGGATGGTGATTTGATGTGAGTCGTCTCATCTCTATTTCTATCATCTATGGCCAGTTATCTATTTTTTGAGGTAGATCTAATCTGTTTACTCATGCGCGTATGATGTGTTAGGCCAACCAGACGATGTATGACTCCGACTATCACGGTTTAGCGGATGAAGATAGTCCTCTATTATGTAAACATGGACATGTGCCTGCTAAATTTGTAGCATTCGAAGGACGAAATGCAGGCAGGAGGTTTCTACGGTGTCAAGGACATCGTGCAAAGATGCAAGGCGGAAGTTGCGGTGTTGTCAAATGGGTAGATCCAGAGTGGCCCAAATCGATGCAAAAAATGCTGGACAAACTATGGGAAATGACTGTTGAGTTGAAAGAATCCGTATTCAGCTCACTTCTTGACAGTGTTGAGATGAACCTATGAGAACCAGTTGACACGACTAAGCATAAGCGAGATCTCGGGTGGGTGCAAGACAAGGTTAGCAAAGTCGAGAAGGAGAGGGAGACGGCGTTGGCCCTGAAGGCTAAAGCAGAGCAAGAACTGACTCAAACAAGGAATGATCTCCACCAGGACAAAGTCCTACAGTTCACAACTACGAGTATTGACAAGTGCATGAGGAAAAATGCAGAGAAACAATTGAAGCTGTGCAAGGAAGGTGCTAAAAGGAAGGAGCAGACAATTCGATCCTTGCTCTCGCAGGAAGATGTGCATCAGGCTAAGATTAGGAAGATCGAGGAGATGTGTGATAACTAGTTCTATTTAGCTTAAGCTCCGTGCCCTTTTTAAGTTGTAATAGTTGTACTTGTTGACCTAGCGGTCTGAACTATTGGCCCCGAAGTCCTGGGAGTAAAAAAATTGGTCGCCCGTTAATCTCTCTTAACCCTGCATTACTTCCTTTTGTCTGACCAATGCCCCTTGGATATTCCGCCCATCGCTTCGTCGTCCTCATGTACAAATAGGAGGCGCCACAGCGCGTCGCTTCATCGCCCATCCCCTCACCATCTCCAATCTCCACCGCGTCGTCGCTTCATCGCCCATCCACTCGCCCTCTCCAATCTCCACCGCGTCGTCGCTTCGTCGTCCACCCCCTCGCTCCCTCTCCAATCTCCACCACGCCGCCATGAAGATGCCCTCACCGAACTTCTACGAGGCGGTGATGTTCGCGCACTTCAACATCCTCGCGCCGTCAACCGCGACGGTGCCCCACGGATGGTGCATTAGCTATGCGGGGGTGCCGGTGGCTCCGCTCCTCGTCCCTGGTGGAGCCGTGATGGAGAGAAAAATCGCGGCGCGCCGCCACCAGATGCCCGCGTCGAAGAGGGCGTTGCCCCGGTACGCGGCGGCCAGCCCATACTAGCCGGCTATTCAAGAAGGAGCGGAAGGCCAAGATTGGCAATCGCATCGTTTACGAGCGCGTGGTGCAGCGGGATCTCCGCAACCGAGAAGGGCGGGAGATGTTCTGGTCCGTCCCTGGATGGACCAAGTACACCGTCATCGCCGCCGCTCGCCGCGAAGAGGTGCTCCGTCTCGCAAACAATGCGGAAATCGGAAGTGCTCCTTGGACGAGGAAGCCGGCGGCTCGGAGGACAGCGGCAGCGGAAGTGAAATTATTGACTAGTAGTTGAATTAATGTAGGATGTGAAATCGCAGCTTTGTTTAGAAGAATTTGTGGTTGAATTAATGAATACCTCGATTTAGATCTCTGTCTCCATTAATTTGTGGAAGAATTTGTGATTTAGATCAATTTCTGCCTCGATTTAGATCTCTGTCCCGGATGGGAACGTGACCGTGGATCAAAGACCCCTTTTCTACTAGTGTATTCTGACATTGGTGGTTTGTTTAAACGTAATGTATGTGGATTTGGCCGCATACAAATGGCACAACCATAATTTATAAAGTGGAAGCACGTACACCCGGTTACTGGAGATCCGGGAGCTTTGCGAGATGCAGGGGATGCAGGAGCAGAGAGGCGGCGAGATAGATGGGCTCAATATTAGGCCAGAAAGTGGTACCGATTTCCTCCTCATCTGGGCATTATCGGTGAGAACATTGCTGTTTATGTTGCCACGTCGTTGTGCAACATCTGAAATAAGTTGCTGCTTCGTGGAGTGTGGCAGCTTAAATAATTTATTTCTGTGCCACTTACATTCCGTCGTATTTGGAGACCTCCTGCCCCTCAGCAATCGTGGAACCGGTGGATCCTTGTTTCAGATAGCAGTGACACAATCATAATTTTGGATTCAACTACTGATTTGGGTGTTTCCAAACCCTAAGTCGCGGTACATTTTACTCAGAGAACGTGGGTAGATTGTTTCGCCTAGCAACGTGCCACACACAGAGCTCCAGAATTTAACAGAATTACATATATAGATTCAAGTTCAACACATTACTATGCATCTTCATTGCCAGCAGCCTTCTTCCGCAGCTTGGGTGCCAAGCCTTCACGTCCACTGGCTTCTTCATTTCCTGGCTTCTTCCTCTTTCTCGGTGCCAATTTTTTTAGCTTCACGTACTCTGCATGGCCAGGACAATGGGCACCAGAATCGTGTCCAACATCATCTTTCTACTCGTTTTTAATTTCTTCGGGCAGCAAAATGACTGACCCAGCAGTCATGTTTCTAACCTTACGACGCTTCCTATCAAAGAAACAAGACTGTTGCGTAAGTGCCCAATATCTACAGAGTAAATAAAACAAAAATTACAATTCAGCACAAACATGCGAAACCCAAGCGACCTTTGCTTACCAGGAGCTAATTGGGTTCGAGCAACCACCCTGTCCAAGAATAAAAGGGCGACTCCTAGTTGCAGCAGCTTCCACATCCAGTACATCACATTTCAGCTCAAACATGGAAGCCGAAGCATACCTTTTCATCAACCCAATTAGCTGGCTGTCACACATTATAGGAACCATGATGCCACGATCATCCATGAAGCTGAACTTTGCTGTCTGCTTCGGCCATAATTCAATATGATTACGCAGAGCAGCAACCATACCAGATATAACGCAGATCTATGCAGGCGCTTCTTCCATCGTGAAACAATGGTGTCCATACCACTTGCCCTTATACTTGTACCTGTAGAGGACTAACGTAACTAGGTAAGGGGGTCCGCGCAGATCCCACTTGATAGAGAATTGTGGATAAAATATGTTTGTCAGCGTTGGTCTAACAAACAATTTGAGGTTCAGTAGCCAGCTAGCAGTTATAATTAGTGCGAATAGCAAAGAGAAGGGTAGCTCATCCGCTTGTAGGCAGAACTTCTTCTTCCTTGATAGTAGGATCTGTCATCCTCCGAACTGCTCAGCTCGTCGGCGGCGGAGGCGGGCTAGAGCCTTGAAACAGTGGCTACGGCATGCGCCATTGGAGCTTGGTATCAGCGACTGGGCGCAACAACTTGGCCCCGGAAGTCAAATGTCCGAAGGGATTGTCCTGCCTGGAGGGTGGATTCCGACACCGCCAGTGCTAGGGGAAAGCTGGGAATGGATTTATGAAATTGTTCAACGCATCCAATCCACTTAGCTGCTCGATTTGCCTAAGAGGTTGCCGCGTTGGCGCCCGCGTCATGGACAGATGACCGACATGAGGGTCCCGACTATCTACTTCACGGGGCGGTTTAACAGAATGTTTGAATTTGGCAGGGTGAGATGAGTTTGCCTCAAAATGGCCCCTCTCAGTAGTTGGCGGCCCAACTTTTCGAAACGCGGTAATTTCAGGCAACTTAGGTACCGCCATACGCTGGCCTGCGAACTTTGGTACCGCAGACGAACAACCCCCATTTAGGAGCCTTTTAGATGGCAGAGCACTTTGTGCATCGGCTTAAGCGACTTATATGAGCTCCCATGTTGTGTGCTCTCGTTTGTGAACATATGGACAATGTTGCGTGACACGTAGCCCAAGCACGCTGGCTCATAGCCACAATCTCCTGGAGGGCCCAAGCTGGCTGCTCCGTGTTGTACCACTCATAGAGAGGAGGAGACTGCAACCACATTAATGACATGAATAAAAGAACAAAAATGATGTAAATAGGCATATTCATAATGCTTACAGAACATACTAGAGGCCTCTGGAAAGACGAACTAGCTTGCCGGTGCGGGCTTTGGTTATAGTTGGCACACATGAAAAACTCCATGCTCATCTTATCAGATAAATCCTCGATCTCCTTCACCTCGGCAAGATTGTCACACCAACCCGCTCCGCTCTCACCCTCGGTGGCAACCTTGCATCTTCCATTTTTCTCGGCTAGTAGTCAGGATCTGAACAAGACACACTCATGGTGAACTCTCGTGGCTAAAGAAATAGGAGGAACAGATGAACTGATGAATGAAAATATTCGGTGGCTAAATTTGTAGAAGAATTTGGAAGAATTGGCAGGAGAAAGTAGCGGAAACCAATGGCAGAAGAAATTGGCGAGAGAAGTTGACGAGAAAGAAGAGGGCGGGAGAATCCGATTAGCCTAACAACGCATGTAACAACGATCCTGCATGATCCGGAGAGGTTACTAATTAGCACACGGTGTACCGACTGGCGGCACATGTTGAGCCGACCGGCTATCTGACACGCCTCTGTGTCCGATCGATAGGCCCGTCCGCACTCCCTGAGCTGACTAGCCCCTGTCGGCCTACGATGAGCCGCAGCCGAGCTAGTTTTGGAAAATCCAGATTTTATGTATTATTTTGGGGTTTAAATAAAAAGTATCATTTTTAACTAATTAGCCTTTATTATGTTTAGAATCGAACTATCACATCTTTTGAATAGCTTTTTGCTCACATAGTGCATGGTCATAATAGACTTATAAAAATATTTCGAGAAAAATCCAATAACGTTTGCTAAAAATGATATATTGGCTATAGTTCACATAATGTTTGTTTATTTTATCAATGATAATTTTTCAAATAACTGAACACATGCAAAAGATATGTGGTGATTAGGAGACCAAACATCACGAGCTAAGTTGACCTCGCAAACGTCATCGCGGACGCAGATCAATCACTACTACATTATTCTATCTAATCAGGAATTTTGACCCAGTCCACGAAAAGAGCCGCGGTAAGCATGCACGTACATTCCTCGTCAGCCATCGAGCCATGCAGCAGCAAAACCTATCTGGTCTTCTGATCCCGTGTCCATTAGATTTGACTACGCAGGCAGACTGATCTGCAAACATATGAATGATTAATCCCAGCAATAGCCGTAGTCCAGTACTGCTTGGGCGCCAGATTAGCGTCTGTTTTCATGTTTTTTTTTTAGGGAGCGTCTGTTTTCATGTTGAGAGACTTAGATTCATTTTTGACATCCGATAGATCGCCAGGATGGTCAAATTAAACACTACTCCAATATGCAATTAAAAAATGTATTACAGAATACTATGCGAAAGAAAAGTAGTACTCTTTCCGTTTTAAAATATAAGATGTTTTAGTTTTATAAAAGAAGTGTATTTAGAGTTAGCATTTTTAGTGTGTACTACGGTCTTTTCATAAAGAAAAATATCTTATATTTTGAAACGGAGGGAGTATGTATCTGTTTGCCGTTGTGCTCCTACGTAACTTTCGACATCATCAACCCGGCTGCTATATGCATATGCTCGTATCTCTCGAGTTGGCCATAAACAAATATGCAGCCAAGACGTACGTGCGTAATCACTTGCGTTGCTGATATCAGAATCGTTTCCCATTGCCATCCAAATATTTAATCAATTTCCTACCGACCGAAGCCGCGATCGATCACCTATATAAATACCACCTGGTAGTGCTGATGCTAAGCACAATCATATCTCCAACCAGACCCAGGTTTCAATTACAACCAAGCAAGTGACAGCTCGGCATTAAGGTACACACACACGATACGGTTACTGACAATGGGTTCCATGGGAGGAGTCGGAGTGGCCGAGGAGAAGCCACACGCCGTGTGCTTGCCGTACCCAGCGCAGGGGCACATCACCCCGATGCTCAACGTGGCAAAGCTGCTGCACGCCCGCGGCTTCCACGTTACCTTTGTCAATTCTGAGTACAACCACACTCGCCTGGTCCGCGCGCGGGGCGCCGCGGCGCTGGCCGGCGTCCCAGGCTTCAGCTTTGCCACCATCCCCGACGGCATGCCGGCCACCGTCGACGACGACGACGTCACGCAGGACATCCCGATGCTATGCAAGTGTACCACGGAGACCTGCCTCGAGCCCTTCCGCCGCCTCCTCGCCGAGATCAATGGCTCGGCCTCGGTGGAGGGACACCCACCCGTGACCTGCGTGATCTCGGACGTCATCATGGGTTTCTCCATGGACGCAGCAAAGGAGCTTGGCCTCGCGTACGTCCAGCTCTGGACGGCCAGCGCCGTCAGCTACCTCGCGTACCACCACTATCGCCTCCTCATCGACCGTGGCATCTTCCCACTTAAAGGTACATGTCTCCCTCGATCCAACCAACATAGTACGTACATTTTTGGAGACGCCGATCGATTTTGACACTGCCCTACGCCCCTGCCATTAACACTAGCAGTTCCTTACTGTAATTCTTGACTATCTCAACGTGCATTGCATGGGTGCGTACATACGAGTAGATGTCAAGCAGCTGACGGATGGATACCTCAACACGACGGTGGAGGACGTGCCGGGGATGAGGAGCATGAGGCTAAGGGACTTCCCGAGCTTCATACGCTCCACGGACCCGGACGAGTTCATGGTGGGGTACGCCATCAAGGAGACAGAGCGCGCGCCTACCGCGTCCGCCGTGATCATCAACAGCTTCTCCGACCTCGAGGGCCAGGAGGTGGAGACCATGGAGACGCTCCTCGGCCTGCCCAAGGTTTACACGCTCGGCCCGCTCCCTCTGGTAGCCGCGCCGCACTCGACGGCTATCATCAGCGGCCTCAGCCTGTGGAAGGAGGAGGCGGAGTGCCTGCAGTGGCTCTACGGCAAGGAGGCCGGCTCCGTCGTGTACGTAAACTTCGGGAGCATCGTCGTCATGAGCAATGAGCAGATGGTAGAGTTCGCGTGGGGCCTGGCCAACAGCGGCAGGCAGTTCATCTGGATCATCCGCCGTGACCTCGTCAGGGGCGATGCAGCGGTGCTTCCCCCGGAATTCTTGGCGGCGACGGCGGAGCGCGGGTTCATGGCTTCCTGGTGCCCGCAGCAGGAAGTGCTGAACCACCCGGCGGTCGGCGCGTTCCTGACGCACAGCGGCTGGAACTCAGCACTGGAGAGCATCTGCGGCGGCGTGCCGGTCATCAGCTGGCCCTTCTTCGCGGACCAGCAGACCAACTGCCGGTACCAGTGTAACGAGTGGAGCGTCGGCATGGAGATCGACAACAACGTCCAGCGCGATGAAGTCTCGGGGCTTATCACGGAACTCATGGAAGGGGAGAAGGGTAATGCCATGAGGAAGAGGGCGGAGGAATGGCGTGAGAAGGCGTTCAGGGCGGCCGAACCGGACGGTTCGTCTCACCGCAACTTCGACGGGTTGGTCCGCGATGTGCTGCTGGCCAAGCACTAGATCTTTCCGTTGTGATTCTATACTTGACTTCCTATGTTTCAACTGGATGATTGTTATGAAATGTACTATAGTACCCTGTATCATTGACGTTTCGTCTGTAGTTTCTACCGAAATAAACAGATTTGATGGGAATGGATTACAGCCCCCCCATTAATGAGTTTAACAGATCGAAATAATCCTTGAAATAAAATTGTAATACTAGATTGTTTGGCTTAAACTGCTATCCAACATAATTCCGACTCTTTTCAGCCGTGAGCTGGACGAGGAAAAGTACACGCGACGATGTCATAATAGAGTCTTACTATCTCATAAGGCGGGTCCCGCTATGGGACATGGTGAAAGATTCCATACCGTAGAGGTGTCACATGCGCCGTTGTACCCCGCGTCGCCGGATGGTGGACCGCGCGTATGTCATAGGCCCATCGTCAACGTACGCGGGCAACACCGTACTGTGGGAGGCGTTCCCGACGCGACACGCATCCGCCAGGTGACAGGGCCCGCCGAAATCCGATGTGTCGCCGTGGGTCCTATCCGGACGTGTTTTTCATGGCGGAGAGACGAGCTGGTTGCGCAGGTGGTATCGGAAGGCATGGTTGGACACATGTTCTCGAGGGAAAGCCCGGCTGTCAGCATAGGTTGTAGATGTCCGCGGATTTTCTCGGCCACCAGACGAGCCGCTAGCGATCTCTTATCGCTGGCTGCGCGCTGTAGCTGCGAGATCATGCGTTCTAGCCCGCACCTGGCATACTACGCTATAGACGCATATGGGTTCTCGCGGTCACCTGCTGAGCTGGCAGTGTTATCCTGTCACCGTCCACGCGTTTGAGCGGCGAGGTCGTGCGTTCGGGCCCGCGCATGCCAGACTAGGCTACAGACGACCGCTGGTTCCCGCAGCTGCCTGACGAGCTGGCAGCGTAGTCTGCACATTCTAGAATCAAGGTCGCGCGTTCGGTTCTGCTCCTGGCAACTTAGGTTGTAGACGCCCGCGGATTCTCGCCGGCTTCAGTCAAGGTGGCATCGTGATCCCATCGACGTGTGCGTGCTCTATCGTCAAGGTCGTGCGTTGGGTATAAAACACCTTTCCTAATGCCATTCATTAGCTATATTATCTTCTCTCTTCACCTCTACAATGATTCGGTTCGTCTTCGTGATCAGTGGCATGCGCCGCTCCAGTGACCACACCCGGAGCTGGCGCTGCAGCTACTCATGAAAGCGAGATGAAGCACGATGAGGTGCGTTCTTATAGCCACCTCCGTCGTCCCTCCTGTCTTCTCCGTGATCGTCTGCATGCATCGCTCCACTGACCACACCCGGAGCTGCTGCCGTCGATGGTCGTGAGAGTGAGAGGAAGAACGACGCGGAGTGTCCCCTTCTTTTCTCTCTTCTAACCCTCCTACCAAACAAATATGTCCGTGCTACGCTCCGTCTCTTGCGGCTGTTGTCGTGCGAGTTGGCCCTGTCTTCCCATACCTTGATGTGTTCGTATGCTCAGGATGGCTCCTCTGTGACCAGCTATATCGTGTACGATGTGACGGGCACGGACATTAGGACTCTTCCTCCTCTCTCTTACTTTTGTAAAACCAAATCCGTTTAAATCTTAGATCGTCGAACTCGATACCCGTTGACAGCGAATGCGTCCCAAAAAATTAAGTTCGGACCTATGATATCAAAGACATGCGTTATGAGTGAGTACATCTAGCATACCCGTTGACTGCGATTACGTAAAAACACGATGATCTGTAGTCATACGAGAAAGAAGAGTCAACGAACACGACAAGAAAAAAACATAGTATGGCAATGGCAATAAGAAAACATCGTTAAAAAAAAAAACGCTACAGTGTTGAAAACTTGTGAGGACGGAAAAGGAAATAATGGACGTAAAAAACATATATATTTTATCCTAGGCCGTGAGCAGAAAATGCGATAGAAAATGAGGAAACCTTGCGTCAATGATTGGAATGATTGGGATATACGACAACCGTATAAACAAGAGAATTAGACAGCCCAGGCTATCAAGAAAAACAGTCAGAGTAAACGGTGACAGTGAGAACAACAGTAAAAAATCCAAGCGAAGTAAATTACGTTGCGATAAAGCACGGAAAAGTGAAAACGTGAAAGAATGACAAAATTAAGGCAACGGTTTATCGATTCAAAAATTAAAAAAGGACGACTATAATCCAAAAAGTCCGAAGATGAATGGACAAATCAAAAAATATAAGATGTGTGTCCTTTACTATATGTACGGTCCACGCTTGGTATAGGCTTTATAAGTCGCTCCTCTATAAATGTCTGGTCCATCTGCAAGATATCCGTCGCACTCCATAGTTTTATCCCCTTCGAGCAGAAAGGTACTCTTCCTCTTAACTCACATGGTAAGATTCGTCGCCCACCCGCTGCGGAGGAGGACCTATGCTCCCGGTAGTCGATGAACTCTGCATCTGGGATATCTCAGGGAGGAGGAGTCCCTTTCTTGCGACTCACACGTTCCTCAACACGGCCTATAACTTTCTTCACTCGGAGCCGCATCTGATGTATCACCTCCAGTTTCTGGCGCACAACGCCATGAGCGTGCGTGTCGTCAACCCTCTGGACAGGCATTTGTTTCCGGATGTTGCTATTATTGCGTCTGTGAGGTGATTGTCTTTATTAGGACTAATTTCTTCACCAACTACGATCGCTTCTTCCAGATGCGCTGGTACATTCACCTGCTAAGGTGCGTGGAGCGACAGGAGGATGCTCCAGACCAGCTGCTGCACTGGAGCTGCGGCCAACACTGAGGAGCTGACAAGCGAGTCTTCTTGTCTACAACCGTCGTCGTGCTGTCTGGAGCTACATCCAGCGTTGAGGAGCCGATGAGCGAGCGAGCAATATTTCATGTCTAGGATCTTTGTCGTGTTGCTATAGTACTAATTCGTTTAGCTAGGTAGGTAGGTTAGTTTTTGGTTACTCACGATGTCTTCTACGTATCCTGTATATTCCTGTGTGTTTATTTAAACTTCTTGGTTCTGAATTAAGATATGTAAAATATGTAGTATAAAAAATTTATTTGTTATCTCTAGGTATCAACGATAGCCGATGTATAGGTTCAGCCTCGCAGTCTGATCGTCGTCGCTTAAAGCTGCTTCTAGGACAAATCTAAGTGTTACGATATATCTAGAAGCGTAACACTAGCGGCTAGGACACACTTTGTAATGCTGCCACACTAGTATCAGTAGCGGCTACAAAGATGAGGACGCTACGACGTTGATGTCTAGCTCGATGGAAAACGATGCTGCATTAAACGTCTTGCGCGTGCTCTCTGTTCTTTTTAGAAATTATCGATAGCGCATCTTCAGATGTTTCTTTCATTTACCGTTCTAACTCCATTTTATGCTATAACTCACTGCCGCAACCGTGGGTTTATTTTAGACCACAGCCGCATAGGACCTTACTACGGAGGTTTCCTATAAGTAAGCATGATCAAAAGGTTGTGTTTTTGATCGGTAAAACTGCAGCTAGATTATTTGTACCCTAGTACAAGTGGGAGACTGAAAGGGATATGCCCTAGAGGCAAATAATAAATAGGTTTATTATCATATCTCGAACTAGTTCATAATAGTTTCATACTGTGCTATAACTGTATCAAGCGGAAACTTTGATATAGATGTGGTATGTAAACAAACCAGGTCCCTAGTAGCCTCTATCTAACTAGTTCGTTGGACAACCGATAATCAAGGTTTCTATTTATGCCGGTTGAAAACGGAGCCATATCACTAGAAAATGATATGATAGACATTACCCACTTGAAGTATTACGGTGAGATCAAGTCACATGGTTTATCGTTGCAATTCTTAGAAACTAAGTGACCTTCTCCTTAGACCGTGAGATCACATTAATCACTGTCTCCCGTAGCTGCTTTGATTACATCAAATGTCATGTCTGGAATTGGGTGACCATAAAGGTGTGCACCAGGTATTTTAGAGGAATAGCTGAGGCTTGTGAATCAAGATCGGGATTTGTGAACCCGCGTGACGGGAAGATACACTAGGCCCACTTGGTGAGACTGTATCCAATAGGTCGCAACCATTGACTAGGTCAAGGAATACAATATCACAATAACGAGTTAAGTGGACTTATCGATAACGAGTTAGGTATGTTGATACCATAGATCGAATCTTAGATAAGTCATGTATAAACGAAACAAAGGGATAGGGACATAAAGTTTATGGTTCGAATACGACAAAGTCACGTGGAATGCATGGAGGTCATTATGGACATCCTAGTCCCGCTATTAATCATTGATCGATAGTGATATCGATCATGTCTGTGACATTTCCGAACTGTAGTATAACACACTTAAGGGTCTGGCAATGTTCTAAGATCGATATGAAAAGAAGGGATCGTAGATGAGAAAGAGGATCAAAATCATTTCTGATAAAACATTGTCGGAATATTTCCAAAGAGGATCTGAAGTTGTATCGGAAGAAATGAATAAGCCAAAAAGTGATTTCGGATTAATGGGGATTTGGATATATATTTATGTGTATTAATATATATTAAATTAAATATTTAAATTAATTATTAAGGGGAAACCTCCACTAATGGGCCGATTTCCCAGAGGGAACAAGCCCAAGAGGGAGGCCACCCCGGGCAGCAAAGCCGCCGCCACTGTTGGCCGCCGGCCGGTCCACGCGGGTGGGCAGGAAGGCACTGATGCGCGCGTGGCGTGCTACTGGCTGGCGCTCGGGGGTTGGCGGGCTATAGGCCGTAGGCTGACCCAAGTGGCCGACGCCGCCACCTGACTGCCTCGCGCTGGTAGGCCATGTTGGTCAGGGCCTAGCTGGTCGCCGACAACTGTCCCATCCTCTCCAATTTCGTTAGTTCTACATGGGGACTTGAGGATAGAGAGTCCTACTTTTCTGCTTATATAAAGGGGTCTATATTGGTGAGAAAAGACACAAAAAAAGGGATTTCGTAAGGACTATTTTCTTAGGGAATTTTCCTCCTCTTTCTCAGTTGATTCTCATGAGTGCGGTTCCACGAAGAGCTGCACATGAGGGAGTTGACAACACCGGTACACTGTTGCGCTGCTGGATCCCAGTTCCAAAGAGTCTACTTCCGCATCCCGGCTGGATTAAGGAGAACTGGAGTCGTCGTCGTATACCGTACATGTGCGAGTACTCGGGTAGCGCTCCACTTGTGGCGCTAGGCTGTCGTGCAAGGACTAGGAGGAGACGAGCAAGGAGCTTTGCGACCTCGAGGTCAGCTACGAGTTCAAGTAATTCAACCACGTTCCCCACAAGAAGTTAACCGCGTTTGGTCTACAAAGGGTATGTCATGGAACCTTTATTCCTGTTACTACATTAACTGGTAGATAGATCTATGTGTTTTAGTTGTTCTACCGTAGATTTTTTTGTATTCTGAATGCCCTTAAGGTTCAGGTTCCGTACACTCACTCAATTAGAGTTGATAAATATCCCGACGGGATTTCTACTTTTTGCACCCGAGATGATGCATACTATCTAACGTCTTCAATTTCCAAGTAGAGGAGATGTCTCAGCAAAGGGTTATGAGATAGTTCGGTCTTTGCCAGTTGGTCGATCCCTCTCGTGCGGAGGTCCCCATTCTAAATTTCTTGCACACGTAAGTTAATATATGCAATTTCAAATTGTCCCACTTCATATAGTTTTGGAACGATGGTCTAACACACTTAAATTATAGGTACACACGGAGGGAAATAACAAGAACGTAGCTCAATGGCTACATCGAGTTCAAACTTATGTTACAGAGTGGGAGGTTGCGACTGATAAAGTGTGGCAAGAGTATGCCCCGTTTGATATGGAGCTATTCAACGCTTACTTACATAGGTACATGACCATGACACGACAGTGCCCCATCCATCACGCACACGAGGAGGTGATGTACTCGAGCCAGTCAACTTTCTCATCCAAAGAGCATGCATACTCCTTCCTTGTCTAATGAATGTGTTTGCCCACATCATGCTTAATTATCTTCGATACAAATGCATGTGAGGTTGATATGTGAGCTAGTGGCTGAAGTGGCTCAGTATGAACGATCTCCTTCGTCCGCAACTCTTGTAGGACGTTAGCCACAACATCGGTCATTTTTCTAGCGCATTGAGGAAAAGTTGCGAGGTATCTACGTAGCTATCACGTGCACCGACATTTCAGACATTGCTCACCACCGAGCAGCACAAAGCCCCCTCGTCCCTCCACGCAGTAGGGACCCCGCGTCGCTCCACCCAATGTACATAGGTACCCCCGCCACTCCGAAACGAGCCTCTTCTACACCTTACACAGCATGCGACGCCGAGAGTACCACCTCTAGATCAGGATGGCGGTTTGGTGTGGCAGAAACAACATGCATATTTCGACTAGTGGCAGCAATAGGCTTCTTTCGACCAGTGGCAGCAGCACACTCCCTTGATGAACTACGACTATTCACAACAATACTAGGCAGTGGGTAAGCATTTTCCTATCTATTTTATTCCATATAGTATGCAATCCCTCATTACTTAATATTTTTCCCCAACAGGAACCTATGGACATTCGAGCATGTCTGATGACTCCAAGTACACAGATCAATTGTAGCTAGTTTTGAAATAAGAGTATCGAACCCAAAAAGAGATATTTGGTCGAGATCTTTATGCCCCTCGTCACTATCTACCAAAGGATACTTGTAAGGTGCCTTTGATTTCAGGTGAACGGGTGTTTGAAAGGTTTTTGGCTTTAGTGCAGGAAAGTAAATAAAACAAGTGAAACCAAAGCAAGTAAAAAGAGTGTTTTTGGAATGGTGGTTGAACTCGATGGGGTTAAGACGTTCTCGGGGGTGTAGGATACACCTCTAGCATGTTGTAATTAATCATAATTAGGATAATCTATTTCTTGTGTCATGATATGTGTGGAGAGAGTTCCGCAAGAAGATGTTCACCAAGGCTCGTAGGTAGTCACTTTATTGAGCCAAGAATGAGGTCATAGCTAAATAACCACTGTGATGCATGGAAGCAATCACCATGCAGATGACCGCAATTAAGGGTTTCCCCGTGGATATCATAATTAGCTTAGTGAATGTCCCTTTGTTTCCCCTTCGATCGCGTTGGGTGATAGCGGTGCTTATAGTCACAGTAGCAACCGACACAAACATCCAAGAACATCCAAAGGGTTTCACCCTCTTACTTTAGACCCGAAGGCAATTGATATGTGGCCGACTACACATACCATCTAAAGGGAGAGATCAAACACATATCATAGATCAATGGATCCTCTACACAAGTAATATATCATATTTATTTTATTTCATAATAATGCTAGGGTTTCTCCATCTCCCCAAGAACGAAGGGAACTACTCACACATAGAAACAATCAAAAACATCATCATAATCAAATGGATGGATAAAAGTAATGGAATGAATCTAGTGCAAACCATAATTGAATCTAGAACTACAACAAGATCTAATAGATGGGATATGGGTAGAGATGGTGATGGAGATGCAGCTGTTGATGATGTAGGGGATGATGCCTTGTCCTCCAATGATCCATGCAACAACAAGGATTTTCCCTTCTTCAAGTTTCTCCTTCAGATCGCTTTCTAGTGATTTTTTTCATGGTTGGAGGTTTCTGTGAATATCGGATCTGTCTCCTGTTTTCACGGAGGAAGTATTTGACGAGGCGGTCCCGTCGCCGGGTCATATGGGTGCACGGTACAGTCAGGTTCCTCCCGTACCACTGGTCGTTACACTGGCTGGAGCCTCCTAGGCGTGGGAAATTCTTCCAGGTGCGAAGGTAAATCAATAAAATGACTTTTATCACTTAAAAATACCATATTACTATGTAGTATGATAGTCTCAATCGATATGTTCATTAAAGACAGTAAATTGGAATCCTGTTGAAACAAGGACAAAAATGTGCGCGCCAACACATTCACACGGGTTTCCACGTGCCCCATGCTACTCGGGTCAGAGCGTAAGCTAGTGATGCTTTCGGCTACTAGACTTTAGCCATCTAGGGTGCGGTAAGAACCTGCCCTTGGGAGGGGAACAACAACTGGAAACGGTTGCTAATACCCCGTAGGCTGAGGAGCAAAAGGAGAAATCCGCCTAAGGAGGGGCTCGCATCTGATTAGCTAGTTGGTGAGGCAATAGCTTACCAAGGCGATGATCAGTAGCTAGTCCAAGAGGATGATCAGCCATACTGGGACTGAGACATGGCCTAGACTCCTACGGCTTTTTGAATGGCTGTACCAAAAAAACGTATTTCATTGTCAAAACAGCGTATTCGTAAAAATATTTGGAAGAAAAAAACTTATTTTTCCATAGTACACTCTTATTCTTTAGCAAAATCAAGATCATTTTCCAGCAGGAATGAACATCCAAAACCAAAGGGTTTTTCGGGGCAACAACAACAAACAAATAATAAGTAATACGGTTTTGGAATAATCTAAGTTGACCTATAATTTTTTTATTCCAATTACTTAAATATGAAAAATTTTGCTTTACCTTCAATTACATCTGAAAGTGATTTGTATACTTTATTGTGACCATCCCTTATCGGTTGCCCATGGGACCCACTATCAAGAAGTGTATCCACAGAACTACCCCGTGCGCGCTTTTCTTCTGAAGAAAATGCAATGTTGGTGAGAGATGAACTTGGCTTCCCGAAATCTTCTAATCAATGGTGGGACAATAATATTTTTTTTGCATATGTATTAAGACGCTTGGCCTGATTTCGAAAGCATGTTTCCCTCTCGACGATGAAGCTTATCCCCCATCGTCTCACTGGCCGACCTTGACCCCCGTTATTTTGGGGTCATATCTAGTATTCAGAGTTTGCCTCGATTTTTTACCGCCCGCGTAGCCCGCATCGAAACAATGCTTATTACTCGAATGTATCAGTAGAATTTTTGGATTAACTCAATTAATCATCCTAACCAATATCGATTGTTGGATTACAAAATGGGTTTTTATTTTGAGTTTTATTCTCAGATTCTACCTGAGGGGTTCATCCTTGTGAGATTGTCAATTTTGTACCAAAGGTGTATTTTGATTATACCGAATTAGTATAGCTATCCTTCCTATGGCACAGCAATCCAGACGCAGAATGGTAGTGAATAGAGAGAAAGATTCTTATGATTTTCTTGTTCCTAAAAATATTCTATCTATCTCCTAGACGCCGTAGAGAATTGATAATTTTCATGTCTTTCAATTCTCGTACTTGTAATTGGAAAGTTACGGAAGGAGGGTACCAAATATCCATGCTACTGCGCCTAGCGTAACAGCTCCTGGTGCAACAACAAGTACTACCTTAACTGGGGAGGTGGCGAGTTAGTAGCAATTTGAGTAGAAAGCTTGCTTCGGGATCAGATCATTCAACTAAATTTGTCAGACCGGGTAGGCTTTGAGGAACATTGGGGGTTCCTTATGTTGTGCTCGAGGAGGATAATTAATTTGGTCATTGTGGTCAGACTCTATTATGGATTTCTGACCACATTCTCTTAGATCTTCTTTCTCCAATCTTGCAACCTAAGACCCTTTTAAACGTAAGAGATAATAGTGGAGCTCCATTACTTTTGAATTATCGCTTTGTCTATCATGATTCTTGGGAAGACACATCAGCAATAATTCACCACTCAAAAAAGGGGGACGCTACGGAGCGGTTCAGGCGGATTCAGGTACCAATTCAGGTGCCTAATCAAATGGAACCCTTATATAATTCTTGGAGAATATTCAAATACCGCACGGTAAAATACTAAAAACCCTATACTACTAATGCAAAAACAATAAATAAAATGCTCAATTTTTGGACTCGTCAACTCCCCCAAGCTAGACTCTTGCTCATCCCCGAGCAAAACAGGGGCTTATGAACAAGATTATCATGTTTATGAGACACGAGTCGTTATAATAAATGAGGCCAAAATTAAAAAAAGAGCACAATATCATATGTAGAGTTACATCGGGAGATTTATTACACTTTTACACATCACATGACTTAGAGGTTTCCACACCTTTTTATATTAATGCTATTATAGAAAGCTATTAGTGATTGAACATATTATAAAATCATAAAGTTAAAACGGCTGAGCACTTGATTAATAGTGAAGATTCATGATCATATATTTTTCTCCTTTTTAGGTTAATAGTATGCTGCCAAGGGGGATAGCTGTCCCCCTTGTGGATGTCGTCCGATCCACAACATCGAGATATGTGCCAAGACTGTTTAAGAGTGCACCTTGTGATGATGCGTGGTTAACTATTTGTAATAAATGTGACATATGACTGCATGTCAGATGCCAATATCAGTGATACAAGGAGAGGACGAACTGCTATAGATTTGTCGGTAAGCTTAGCTCAACATGCAAGAGCCAAAGTACAATAGGTTGTACAAGGTTAGTATCTGCTTTCACCATGAGTGACACTGTTGACGATGATGTGACCGATGCATGGTGCATGCATTAGGCAAGTTGGCCTATGTCAGCTTCCACCACGCATGCATTTTGTACACATGCAAGTTATCTACTTAGCTACATAGGCTCTTGATGCATGCACTGTCGACATGTGTGAATCACAAAGAGCAAGTGCTCTGCCTACAATTTAAGTCATACAATTATCTAGCATTATATAGAACATCGAAGGTTGCCGGAAACAAAAGTTGACACTTTCTAGTGTAGCAACACCCGATTACCACCAACAAATTGTGTTGTTTCCTAAATCTATTACTCCCTCCGATCCAAGTTAGTTGACTCAGATTTATCTATA
The DNA here is from genome assembly GCA_910589775.1 of Avena eriantha. Taxonomy (NCBI): domain Eukaryota; kingdom Viridiplantae; phylum Streptophyta; class Magnoliopsida; order Poales; family Poaceae; genus Avena; species Avena eriantha. The sequence goes on along the minus strand of OU342745.1, from coordinate 318,098,009 downwards.
TTCGGTTGACATGGTTTAGTATTAGATTTATCTATATCTTGACAAATTTGAGTCAACTAATTTTGATCAGAGGGAGTATCGAAAGTTTATATGTGAAGATATACAACCATGTACATCGAACACAAAATCACTTTTAGTGTATACTATCATACAAAAAAAATATGAATATACGAGTTGAGTTGCAGAAGGTTTCATAAAACTGCGGTTGTCTCAGCAAGTAATCTTTAAAAAAAATCACCATGTATAGATACCTGAGAGGCTCCCGGAAATGGACATGTCATATGTACACTTAAATTAGACAGACATGACAATTAACGGCGGTTCTTTCAAGAATTAACGCTACATATGTCTAACATCTTACTACGTACATGTCAACTGAATAGAACTCCAAATAACATCGCGCTAGAGAACAAACACTATGACGCAGAGATTACGTGTTGTCTCATTCTTTCTCTAGAGGCTACAGGAGGAGACATACTCTGGATATGACAGAAAAGTGGCAGCCGAACAACAACCATAATTTTTGATTAGCAGCAATTGTACCAAATGTGGTTAGGTCCAAGCACATATCTCTAGGCAGATCGTATGGTAGACGCATGGGGGGCAGCTATCCCCTGTGGCAGCAAATCCACACCCCTCCTTTTTAACTTGTACTCTTTCTTTTACTGTTGAGATCTTTCTTGATAGCTAATATTTTGTCTCTCCACTTTTCTTCTCTCTCTTTTTAGCACATCTATGTGATCATGCTCACTACTATGGATTTTTATAATTCAAACTTGTGATTATAATATACTACCAAGATTTTAATTCTCATAATTTAATCAATACTTATTTGTGTGGAAGACCCTAAAATCATAATAGTTTATCATAACACTCAACCTAGTCCAATCATCTAATATAATAATCATGAATCAAAAATATAACTTCAAATATCATAAAGTCTCGAAACTCAATGGATATAATTCTTTTTTTTGAACAAAGGGAATCGAAGTTGATGCAAGTAATGCAAAAGCTCTTAAATAAAAACCTAACATGCGTGAAGTAAAGTAAACATGTTAAAACTATAAGATAGATTACAAGGTGTTATAGATCTCCCCCAAGCTTGGGATCAAGCCGGCGGGATCAAATAATCCCTTGCGATTATTCGATACCGTGTCACTTTCACGGTGAAGAGGCATTGGTGCAGACAGCCGCACGTAGTTTCTTGTTCGTTTCCTACAAGACGGATATACGATGAAGGCACTTCTACAGATCTGAACACAAATGGTACATATCTTCAGTGACCCTACTGAGCATGTCGTTGAGTTCCTTCTTGCCTTCAAGATCCAAGAGACGCTTGCACACAATCTCCTGGTGTATGAGTTCTTCCTTCTGATCCTTCTCGATCTTGCGAAGACGCTGTTCAGTTTCCGGGACATGCTGTGTGACAGGCACGTCCAAAAGCTTGAACTCCCAATCTTCTTGAGGTTTCACACTCATGCGCGCATTCATGGTGATCTTATTTGTTGTGGACGTGTGTGATGTAGTCTCCTCATAGGTCCCTGCGTCAGCCCGGTTAGTTTTCTTATGCTTGGGTGAAGAGTAGTTGGTGGAGATGAACTTGAGCGACTCCATGCACCCTTTCCCATGGGGTTTTCTCTCTTCTTCTTCATCTTCGGGCCTCACCATAGTCAGATATGTCGGCAGCTTCCATCCTCTCTTTGTTTGCTCCATGAAGATCTCGAATTCTTCATCATCATCCTCATCATTGGAATCATAGGCATACCACTTGTTCATCGGGCTAAGGCCTTGAGCTTCGCAATCTTCGGCTTCAATGGAGGAAGTCTAGAAACTATCCCACAAAGGAGCCATGAGGTCAAGAGGTTTTCCTTTGCCAAGAGCTGGGTAGCGCATTGAGAAGATCGGATCTATTGATATAAGAGGGAGGAAGACCTTTGGGAAGGTTCAAGAAGTGTTAGAAATAGGTGAAAACTTGTACTGGTAGAAAACGGGCCGGCCAAGAAAAGAATCTCAACAAATAAGGAAGGAAATAGGATAAAAGGAAGAAAATAAGTTGTAACGACCTCTGGTACAGGTGTACGCCCATACAGTGCGCCCGTACAAGTGTCCTTCCTGAAGTTCTTCTCCACAAAGCTGGTACGAAGTCAACCGACCTAGTCACTACGGGTGGGACCCGCCCATACGGCTTAGTCGTACTGGCTTGGTTACCGCCTGAAATATATATATATATATATATATAGATAACATCTATTCTAAAACCGTTTGTAGAATATTAATCTACAACCAGGCGCCCTATATATATATATATATATATAGACATACCCGGATCCACCCCGAACCCGACAGAACCCACCCCGACCCCGACCGAATCCCCACCTCCTTTGGATCCTAACCACCTACCACCTCCTGTGAGACGAGCGAGCGAGCGCCAGCGGGGACGCCGGCGTGAGGGAGCGAGGGCCGCCCATCACTGTCGATTCCCCCACCTAAAGACCTTCCTCGCCGACCGCGGGGCGAGTGAGTGAGCGACGATGGGGACGGTGGAGCGAGCTCAGCCAGGGTCCCTGTCGGATCCCCTACCTAAAGACCTTCATCGCCGGCACGGGGCGAGCAAGTGTGCGACGGCGGTGATGCCGGAGCGAAGGAGCAAGCTCCGCCGGGGTCTCGGTCTCCATCTCCGAGGAGCTCATCTCCATCTTCACCGCGTGCAGTCTACGACTTGACCAGTGATTTTCCCAGCGTGTTGAGCTCTTCCGCCCGCTCTGCTTCTTCCGACGAGGCTAGCAACGCCTACAGTGACCAATGAAGATGGCTCCCCCTCATTGTAGCACCAAAATTAAGAGAAGAACATCTCCATGATTCCGTGAAGGGATGGAAGTACCACCAGCTCCTTCTCCATTTACACCGCAAATTCAACCTTCAACAGATGCTGCTCCTAGGAAGAGGAAAGGCATGCTAATTAGAAAGGTAAAATACGAAATTCTGTTTATGTTAGGTGTAATTATAGAAGTTTAGGCAGTTTAAAGGATTAAGGCTATTCAAGGAAGGATGGAAAGTTCAGGGTGTCTTTTCGGATAAATTGATGTTGGCTTATCAGATAAGTTCAGGGTGTCTTTTTAAGCACAATTATGGAAAAGTTCAGTGTGTTTCTGCAGCTAAGTTCGTGATTCGTTTAAATATAAGTTCAGAGGTAGTCATATAGCAAAAGAAAGATGATTAGGCAGTTCATAATTAGGTAGTTCAAGTAAAATTTTCCTTGAATTTAAAAAGTTCATGCTTCCTTATCAGGTAAGTTCAGGGTGTCTTTTGAACAATTCTGGAAAAGTTCAGCGTGTCTCTGCAGCTAAGTTCATGATTCGTTTAAAGATAAGTTCAGGGGTAGCCATATAGCAAACAACGATGATTAGGCAGTTCATAATTAGGAAGTTCAAGTAAATTCTGCCTTGAATTTAAGAAGTTCATGCTGCCTTATCAGATAAGTTCAGGGTATAGAAAATAGCATAGTAAAATGATTAGGTAGTTCAAGGTAACATGAAAAAGTTCATGGTCTTTGTTCAGATAAGTTCATGCTTCCTTGTCACTTAAGTTCAGAGTCTCTTATCAAGTTCATGTTGTCTTCTGTTTTAGGATGATACAAAAGGAAAACGGATTACACGAGCAACCGATGTCCACGATCCATTGCCACTGTATGTCCAGGATCCAATGCCTCTCCAGTGGTCTTCAGATGGTACCAATTGGAAAACACCTGAATTGCATGCGGGTTATTTTGGATCCTCTAGCCGTTTCGAGTACTCAAAAAGTTCCTTAGAAACACCAACTACAGAACAAGCTTCATTCTCTAACACACGTTTCAATAGTGCAGGTCTGAATGGAAAAAATAATGTCGAGCCAACAGTGTTAGAGCATATGCAGCTTGTTCTGCGTGAGGTCGTAGTAAAGCAAGCACGTCCCATTAAAAATCTACCTAAAGAACACATGCAACCTCCTGCCATGAAACATGCACGTGAATCACGAACGAAAGCACCTCCCATGAAGTGTGCATCTGTTGCGGCTACACAACCTCCAATGAAGGGTGCAACAGTTGAAGCTACAAAACCTTCCATGAAACGTTCATCATATGAAAGCATGATTACATATTCAGTACTGATAAAAAAACTCAACTTGTTCAACAACTTATGAATTCTATTTTGGTTACAAAAATGAAGGAAAGCCAAGAACATAAGAGAAGATAATGTCGATGATGTCGGCAAGCTGATTTCTTTCTTTGGTGAGATGAAGGCTGCAAATCCCAAGTTTTGGTTCGACATCCGGATAGATGATGACAATGTGATTAAGAACACATTCTGGGCACATGCCAGCTGAAGAGGAGCTTATGATGATTTTGGTGACTGCCTCATATTTGATACAACATACAAAACCAACAAGTATAACATGCCGCTTGGCGTGTTTGTAGGAGCTAACCACCACCTACAGTCTATGGTATTCGCGTCTGCACTCGTGAGAAATGAATCGGCCGACTCGTTTGATTGGCTGTTTCGAACATTCCTCAAGTGTATGAAAGGAAAACAGCCCACCATCATACTAATAGGTATGTATTATGTTTCTTTTACAACAACAAAATGCACTAAAAATGTTATCTAGATAGGAAAGTACAACTAATGGTGCAAATAAAAGTTCAAGTGGAAAAATCCATGCTTGACACGCGTGTAAGACTTAACTAAATAGCAAAGTACAACTAGTGGTGAATACTATATATAACTAATGGTCCACACAAAGTTCATGCGGAAAAAATTATATGCTTATTGGGAAAGTACTACTAACGGTCGACATTAAGTTCAGGAATATTGAACTAGAAAGTTCACGCATACACTATACGATGGCAAAGGATCCACACTAATCTCTGATTTGTGATAAGTTTTTTTAAACTTAGATTAGTGCCCATCCTTGGTGGAGGCAATCCCTAGAGTATTTGTACAAGCATTGCACAAACTATGCAGATGGCATATCACCAAGAAATACAAGCTTCCCTTGAAAAGGATATACAAGCTATTTCCCAACTTCAAGCTGGAGTTCAGAGCAATACGTAACTGGTTACTCATGCCAACAGAGTTTGAAGCAGCCTGGCACCAACTTGTTGAGAACTACAATCTGCAAAAAAGTAAAATGATGCTACAGATGTGGGAGGAAGGAAAGACTAGATTTCAACATATTTCAAGGAAGTGTTTTGTGCCTGCATTACGTCGACACAACGAAGCGAAAGCATGAATGCTATCCTAAAGAGAGGATTTGTGACCAAGCGACAAAATCTGCATATCTTCGTGGAACAGGTTAACAACTGCATTCAAGATCAGCGAATGAAGGAGGATGAACAGACAATGGCATCACTAGTAAGGAGTATATCTTATAACATCAAAGATATAACATTGTATCTTTCTTGAACTGAAAAATAAATACATTCTGTAGGGCCGCGAGAACACCAGAACATACTATGGCTTTGAGAAGCAGTTAAGCAAGGTGTACACAAAGGATGTGTTCAGCGAGATCAGGACACGACTGAAAAATAGCACCCTCTTCAATGTATGGGAAGCACCAGAACGTTATCCTAACTTTCTAGTTCAATACAAAACCCGCAGAAGGTCTTTGCTTGGTCACAACATCAATTCAAAGTGATAGCAGACAAAGAGGAAGGAAAATATGAATGCGAATGCATGCTATGGGAACATACAGGTAAAAGAAAAAACAAATAAGCCTTCTCATCAACACTTCACAAAAACTTTGGTATTATGTTTTCTATAATTGCTTAACAGAACAAAAAGCAAAATAAATTGCATCTTCTGCAGGGCAATTATGTCTTCATGTGATAGCCTTGCTAGAGCACCTGAGGGTCGAGCGATTGCCAACAAAATATATCCTAAACAGATACAGCAAAGAGGCCCACAACAAAGCTACGTTTGATAGGACAGATTACAGAACACTTGCATCTGACAGTTGCTCTAGGGTGTCCAAACACAATGAAAACCTTCAGTTGGCTTTCAAACTTGTAACGATTTCAGTAAAGTTTGATGAACAACTAGCATTAGCAAAAAAAAGGGCTGATTGACCTTATCGAGTGGGTAGAAGAAATAGGTTCATCAACTATAGATGACCAAGAAAGAACAAAAGATCCTGATATTACACGGTTAGAGCCTGATCCAACACATATTTTTGGGGAGTACATATATAAAAAGGAACAGGGTGAATCTCAGCCGTCATCAAGGGTTATCTCCCTCCATTAATCGCAAAAACCAAAGTAAGCATCACACGATAGAAAGAAACGATCAATTACACAGAGAAGAAAGGGAGTGGCCAAAAAGCTAAGAATGCTGATCAGAAATCAGTTCCTAAGAAACTGTGAGTAAGGAGTATGTATAGGAAGAGCTTGATGAAGAAGGGGAGCCACTAGGATTAAGGACATGTAGTACATGCAACATGAAGGTAGGACACAATGCACGGACATGTCCACAATAGAACAAATGTAAAATAATTCCTGCTGAACCAAAAAATATAAGAAGAAAATTATGCAAGATGTGCAAAAGACAATGTCCGGGAACAACTCCAGGACATGTCCGCTGCTACAGGTTGCATTATCAATAGTGGCAAAGAAAAAAGCAAGACAAACTAACAAGAAACGTAACACAAGAAAAGTTGAAAGTGATGAAGACAAGGAGGAAGACGTCGATGATGGTTAAGGCAATGACAACAAGGAGGAAGGAACCTCAGAACAGAAAGAAGACATCGATGATGAAGACGATGACGATCATGAACAAGACGACGAAAAAATGAGGAAGAAATGGAGGAAGAAGAAATAGATGATGAGGATGAAGAAAAAAACACCCCCCGTGACCATTTAATAAGCCAAAGAAGAAGAATCCCAAGAAATCTCCACCAGTAATACCGATCAGAAGGAGCGGCAGATTGAAAATGAATGAGTGATTTGCATATGTAAATCTTTAGTTTTTCATATGTTAATGAAACAAAAATAATGAAAAATGTTACATCCTATACTACTATTATATAGTGATTCTCAATATATTAAAATTTCTGGTATTGTTCAATGTTCTGCTGCGGATTCAGAAACTTCTTACATATTAAAAAACATGCAGGAAAGAGGGTGAGTACCCCAAAAAAACTAAGCTTAGCCTTACCAAAGTGCAAAGTTCAACCACGTTTAACAGGAAAGTACAGGCCCAACAACAATGCCAGTACAAGAGTCCGTGCGAGTTCAGTACGGTGACTGTACTGATTTTAGTACGCTGTATCACACAAAATATAGTACACGACAAATCTGTAGAATTGTAGCAGGAGACAAAAATTTCTTTGATTTGTAAGATGAAATACATAAGTAACAAGTTAAGTTCAGGATGCGCTTTGTAGAAAGTACAACTGATGAGGACAACAAAGTTCAATTTATGGATCGAATGAAAATAAAAGAACCACACAAACATACATATATTATGAAGATTATTCATTGTAAAAACCACAGAGAGCTACATAATATGATACAAAATAAAAATATAAAAAGAAAAAATATTGCATAACTAGATCATGAAGATCTAGATAACTAAAGCGAACATTATTCTAATGAACCTACAAAACAAATTAAACTACTATGTCTTCTTCACCAATCCATGCAACGCCTCCTCTCGGAATGCTTGTAAAGAGAAAAGTAGCCCCTCTCGTACAAATCCAACCTACTATACACTTCATATGTTGCATATGCATCCTTAGCAGCATATTCTAAATGTTTGGGTAGGCGTGGAGGCAGAGCAGCCCACATACGATGCTCCCTATTTCCAAACCCATCCTTAATATTTAAATAATATGGATCAAGAATGACACTAGCAACATCCTTCAGACCTTGCGTGCGCTTCCGCTTGTCAGGATCTCTCCAAACTAACTGGATGTTCTTCAGATTATGAATAAACAGATCTTCTCGACTAAGTACCTTTTTTTATCTTCAACAGTGGCGAATCCAGCAAAAATATATCTCCATCCATGCAGAAATTCAAGAGCATCTCACACTTCACGTCAGCGTGGCAAATGTGGTACACCAACACATCATAGCCAACACAAAGTTGAATCACATCGGCACTCCTTGGCTTGAAGTAGGATCCTACCGTGTACTCGACATCGACACCCACTGTCTTCCATTCATAAGAAGCAAGGATAGCTTCAACCTTCTCAATCCACTCCTCAACACTTGCGGACATGTTAGTGTACAAAACATTGATGGTTGTGGTGCCATGGCATTCGATAATGGATTCTTCAGAGAAAGGAAGAACATCTATTGGACGATTTTAGAAAAACGGTGGATGACTATTCCGTGGCTACCGAATGCAGGCAATGGATTTATAGACAAATGCAATACAGAATAGAAGAAAACAAAAAGGTAGAAAAATAAGGACAAGATAGAAAACTTCAACGGCTAGATAACCACAAAATAAAGCAGCGCCATTAACTGCAGCCAATCGGCCCCTGCATGTGCGACCAATCAGCCCCTGCAAAAAAGGAACTAAATAGGAAACCTGAATGGCTAGAAAAGCATACGTAATCTCCTGCTAATCTACTACCTAAAAAAGGGACTTCCAATGAAACTAGTAATCAATTTGTGGAACCAAAAAACACGTAAACATGCAGGAAAGTAATCCATGCGCGTGATCATTTCTAAAATTAACAGAGCAGCCTGAATACCTAAAAAATAAAAAATGACAGTACAGGACGACCAACATAGAAAGTTCAACCTCGACCTACTGGTAAGTTTACCTAAAGAACAAGTAAAAAAAGAAGAATATTAATAGCAGTTCAACCAGCGAGCTTAAGAAAACTTTCAAACTGATAAATAAGTATAACAGAGAATCAACTATATTATCAAAATAGAGTTTCCACGTAGATAAGTTCAATCTAAAAATAGTTCTGCAATATTTAACTAAATACCACGCGCTCAGCTAATCTACCACCTAAAAAAAGAACTTCCAACGAAACTAGTAACCATGTTGCGGAACCAAAAAACACATAAACATGTAGGAAAGTGCAGCATGCGTATGATCATTTCAAAAATTAACAGAACATCCTGGGAAATTGTGAAATAAAACAAGAAAAAAAATAAAGAGGACAGTACAGGACGACCAACACAGGAAGTTCAGCCTCGACCTGCTGGTAAATTCAGGTAAAGCACAAGTGAAAAAAAAGACGGATATTAATAGCAGTTCAACTAGCAAGCTTAAGTAAACTTTCAGACTAATAAAGTAAGTACAAGATATAATCAGCTATATTATCGAAATAGAGTTTCCATGTATAGAAGTTCAATCTAAAAACAGCTCCACAATATTTATAGTTCAAATAGAATGTCAGAATAAATGTTATACAATAACTGCCGTCTACTCCGACCGCATTAACATCCTAAGCCGATGTTCTGCTTCTTCTCTCAGTACATAACTCGAGCAAGCATCGGAACCTTATCAGGAAGGTCTTCAACACGAACAGTATTGTCCTTATGAAATACAATACTATACAGGTGCTCAGCCTTCTAGTCCATACAGCGAGGCTGCAAAAAACAATTTTTGGAAAAGCGATCAAACAAAAAAAATAGAAAAATGTACAAAAGCAAGTACAAAAATATAGATAGGTTTTTGACATGACATACATCTTAATCAAAGATATGCTCCACAAACTTTCGATCACCGTTGTAAGTTCTAGCATACTGTAGGGTATAATAGCCACATTCATTAAAGCACTTCTTAGCATTATCATCAAGGTAAAAAGACTTTTTTTTCCTGCACAATGTAATTCAGATGACCACTTTTCACGTAAGTCTCTTTCCCATAAGCTCTTTCCATCACCTTGACAAACCTAGTAGCCTGTTACGAATGAAAATAATGAAGTAAAAGTAAGGTTAAACAAATAGCAGATTCATAATTAAGGAAATAAAAAAGGAAATGGTACAAAAACAAAAAAAGATAAAAGATAAACCAACTCACAAGCTCAACTATATAATCTCCATGGAAGGCACTCCTAGTAAGGAAATCAGCCTTCTTTCCTCTCTTCGGTTTTGGGCATGGATATGGATTTACAACATGAATATTGCCCCTGTACTTGTTGAACACATATAGACAGTAATAGAGACATTTTGAACCAGGCATTCTTTTGCAAGAAAGAATCGTTATCTGTTCAGCAGTTAAAAAAAATTCAATATAACATTGCACTATAAAACTCAAAAACAAAACAATGTATACAACATAAAAAGAGTAAAAATAAAAGGGAGTTATGTTACCAGATTAGCTTTCAACAAATTTTCTGGCTCGGTAACAAAATGTTTAAATTGCGTCATTGCCTGATCTAGATTGAAGTTCTTACTCGACTTCATATCATCCATTTCCATAACATACTTCAAATAGCGGAGTGAAAATTACATGGAACTATCAGAAAAACAACAATACAAACCACACGTTCATAGTAAGTTCAACACAAAGATCAAGTAAAGGTCAGAATGCCGTCAATGAAAATAAAAGAAAAAGGAAGGCTACAAACAATTACCGTCAGGAAGTACGGGCTCAGTAGGACATGAGACCCGGACACAAAAGCGTGGTTCATCTTGGGGTCAGTCTTCCACTGGTTTACAATAAAACCAAACATCTTTCCTTCAAATGCACCCAGGTCGCCAAATGCGTTTGTCAACTCTTTACTCGTAATGACCATATCAACCGCCTAGTCATATTTGTCTACCCCGTGCAGGAATCTATTGAATGTTACACTGGAACATAAAGGAAATGAAGCAAAATTGATAATCAGACATATCATAACAGAACATGGAACAAACAGATGTAAAACCTATATCACTTAAAAGAACAAACAACTGACTAAAGGATCAAAAAATACCGAAAAATCACTCTTCATATTTCTCGGCATACTTGCTGAGCATGAATTCCCTCAGAATCTTTGCACTATGGAGGTGCATAAATTTACAAGGAGGCTTGAGAGGCTCGACAGGTCCGCACCACTTCAACGGTCTTTTACTTGCCCTCCTGTTGGAAACAATGTTCTTGGAATCCACAGCAGGATCAACCTTTCTCTTTACACCAACAAGTTTTTTTCCTGACCTTGTTTTTGGATCAACAAAGTCATCTGTGTCTGTTGAATCAACAAACTTGGCAATATTGTCGTCATCTTCGGGATCCAAGTTGAACATAGGCAGCTTCTTCCCTACAGGCGTATTGGCAACAGCTGCCTTTCCTTGACGACTCTGAGCAGCAAAACATGCACTAAGGATGCGACACTCTTCCTGGCTAGTCACACTGAAATCATCAAAATATGGCTGATACATCTCGGTCTCTAACAACAGGAAACTTTCATCAGAAATATCCATCCAATCACCTGCAGTAATGGATTCAAGTCAATACAGTAAAGAACACAAGTATCAAATAGGGATAGAGACATAAAAGTTCAGGCACAATGAAATGAGAAGTTCATGCCACTTACTTGGGTGGCAGCCAAACAAGTTAACAAAATCAACTTTGAAAACACCGCACATTGCCCATCTGAAAAGCATAAAATTCTTCATGTTTGGGATGTCCTCATAAGTGAAATCAGTGTGTGCTTCCACAGTCCACGAATGAGTGAACTGTAACATGAACCACCCGCAATCACGCCTGCATGCAAATTGAACAAAAATTTAAAAGTGGGTCTATTTATTGCTTAAGAAACAGAAAGTCTAGGCCCGACTCACCGAAAGTACAAGAGATATAAAGTAGAAAGTTCAATAACAGTTACAACAAAAAAATTCAAGGATAATACAAAAATCATAATACAATGAATACAGACATTTGACTCACCCATTTTTTTGTCGAGGGACATTCATATATTCAGTTGGGAAACCGTCAATTCTAATAGGTATAAGAGGCCTATCCAAGTCAACTCTACCATCGGTCTAGAGTGTACGTATATTTTTCACCATTCTACAATAAATGGACCAACCAACATGATCCTGCGATGTGTACAGAAAATCGAAGTACTAGAAACATCCGTCTTTCAAATTAAGGCAAACTGTGACCCAGTGGCCAACTGCGCCATTCCTCACAGGAGAATCCAACGTCGGGAACATAACCTATCAAGGAAAATTAAGAAATTGTCTACATATGAGAACAAAACCTGAAATATACATCGCGTACAGAAAAGGAAAACATACACGCAGTAAAACTAAATGAACTTACAAGATCATGCTTATCAATGTTACATTTAGCAAACCATCTCCTCACACTTTTATCTATATCACCATGGAATAGTTTAGCCTGTAGAAGAATCATCAGAAAAAGGAAGCACAAAAGATTACATGAATATATTTTAAAGGAAAGAATAGAAAAAGAAGAACACAAAAAATAATATAAAAGAGCAAACAGAACTTAGAGTGACATAACAAGGCACAACAAGATTATCTGAGTCATGATACTTCTCACCTAGAAGAGAGATGGCAATCATCGCTGTCTTAGAACCAAGACAACCAACATTTTCTGGCCGATCATACTACAAACCAGGCGTACTGAATGAATCAGAAATACGATCAACTATAGCGGCAACAATATCGTTCTCAAACATAGGAAGTGAACTACAAATTCCGAGAAAAACATGAACAAATAATAAGAAATAATAAGTAAAAAAAGAAAATAAAGCATGTTCTGGTAACATACCCTTTAGGGTGACTCATCCTAATGCCCGTGACCATGTGGTAAAATCTTTCAATGGCTTCTGGTAGATTTACTTCATCCACTAGGATTGACGGTTCTGAAAGTTTACAAAAAGAAGTCAAATAAACAAGAAAAGTTCAAGAGAACAACACAAGAAAGTACAGAAAAGTTTACAAGATAAGTTTATCCGCAAACTAGCAAACAATACAGTATGCTAGAATAGTAAATCAGAGTGTTGGGCACAACTAAGTTCAAGAGCATGATAGATAAAAGTTCAGGCAATTGAAGCAGCAAGTATATCACACTTGCAAGTACTATTACGGGAAGTTCACGATGTGTAAAAAAAGCTATCCTTGCACTTATGATGTCCTCTTATCGAGTCGGAAAACATAAGACAATTAAAACATCAACATAAAAGATAGATTCCTGGCTACACCAGAACATAGCACATGAACTGCATATAGATAACATCACATGTTTCATCACAAACAATACATACAGACATAGTTTTTTACATTCCCACATCCACACAGAGTGTAGCAACACATAACAAACAGACAAATATAAAAAGGATAAAAATGAAGATGGTCTTTATGTGTTCTTGCCTATATCCGGAGTAGAAGACCTTGGCACAACAACCCCTTCACAAACCATCTCTTCAACAACATCAATTCTGCCAGTGGTTGCCATGGAACCTACTTCTGCTTGCTCAACATTCTGCATTTCCAAAGGAGGGAACAAGCTAGAAGCTGGAACAAATCCATCCCGATAAATATTAGATGCAGCAACATCAACAGCAACTTGTATAGTCCATTCAGCAGCAGTAGGTGCTGCAACAAATTCATGAGTTTCTTTAGCAGCATCACCAGAAGCAGGAGCCATTGCAACAACTACTTCAGTAGCTGCATGTCTTGGAAGAACATTCACAGCTATTTCAATAGTAGCACCTATAGCAGGAGCAACTTCAACAATTTCTTCAACTTCTACTTCAACTTGTTTAGTGCCCAGAACAATATCAGCCATGTTTACATCTCCGGTATGCATATCAAAAACAATGGGACGAGAAGACGTATCATCAAGATCTGCACCTTCGGCCGCTTCGTCATGGTTAGCAGATTCAATTCTCTCGCTGTCCTCAAGAGGACTAGCAAGATGAGACATAGGCATCTTCTAAAAACGAGTGCACATGCCAAGTAAGTTCAAGGAACAAAATGTCGGCATTTCAACAAAAAGAATGAAGAAAGTTCAACTAACTATATCCCTGGTTGGCACCTCATCAACGTGGCCTTGATAGCCGGTAGCATCAACAGAACCTTCAACAGCGGCGACGACAGTACCGTCGGCAGCATCTCCAACATCAATATCCTACATTGCAGAGGGATGAAAATAAAAACGGGTGTACAGGCCAAGTAAGTTCAAGGAACAAAATGCCAGCAGTTCAACAAAAAGAATGAAGAAAGTTCAACTAACTATAGCCCTGGTTGGAACCTCATCAACATGGCCTTGATAGCCGGTAGCATCAGCAGAACCTTTAGAAGTGGTGGCAGCAGTAGCTTCGGCAACATATCCAACATCAATATCCTACATTGCACCGGGAGGAAAATAAAAACGAGTGTAGAAATCAGGTAAGTTCAAGGAACAAATAGCCTGCAGTTCAACAAGAGTAATGAAGAAAGTTCAACTAACTTTATCCCTAGTTGGCACCTCATCAAAGTGGCTTTTATAGCCGGTAGCATCAGTAAAACCTTCAGCAATAGCAGTACCAGTAGCGACAGTAGCATCGTCATCATCTTTCTCATTAAAATCACGAAGCAAATTTGTAGCTCGCTCTTCATAAGGTTGGCACCGAGCATTCTACGATTTAGTGACCAAACAAAGAGTACCTTGGGAGTGAGAGATAGAGTTCCGAAGCATGTCAATACTTCGCTCAACATCTAGTTCATCCTTTGAACCTGACTCATCGAAAGCATGTTCAGGACCTAGAAGTCTAGAAATGTGGCTTAGTCAAACACTAGTACTTGGCAGCAGGAGAGAAACCTCAAAAGCCTTCTTCAAAAGAGATTCAAGCCCTCGAAAAGTAGAAACACAAGGGTTGACAATGCTTCCTTCAACATCATGCCCAACTGAACTGCTACTTCTTACCAGCAAGCTCTTAGGAGAAGGAGGAACAACTGCCATCAAAGATGCAAAACTCCTCTTCAACAAAGGAGACCGAAAACCAATACGTTTTAGGATTTTTTGAAAGTACACTACTTCACTAGGGTTCTTCCACTACAAATAACGCAAAAATGGGAAATCCAAGTAAAAAGGTAGATTAGCTCAACAATAGGAAATGAAGGCAGAAAAAAGGAAAAAGAACATACAACAAAAATAATAAGAGTATGTTCACCGGAAGCTTGCCATACATCCAGGTATGAGGGAGCTTATTCCCAGGTTTCAGAAGGTCCAAGTCGAAAAGCTTCCTCAGATTGCTAGTGTTCAAATAAAGGATAGACAAGTATGCTTATCAACATGACTAATATTGTCTGAAAGGAGATCATCATAGATAAGCTGAAAGGATCGTATGGGCACCTAGAGGGGGGTGAATAAGTGCTACTTCAAATTTTACTCTATTTCAAATTAAGGTTTGACACAAAGGTAAATTTTCTAGATATGCAACTATGGTGAATTTACCTATATGTCACACTATCACAACTAACCAAGCAAGAGCACGATAAAGTAAGTTGTGGTAAAGGATAGAAGTAACCGAAGTGAAGCACGCGGGAACACAAGGATTATTTCCCAAAGTTCCTTCCTTTTGAGAGGAAGTACATCTGCGTTTGGAGAGGGGGTGGTATCAAACCACCAATGCCACGAGAGGCCTCCCTTGTTCTCCGGTGAACCTCACCCCAAGGGGACCGATTCACACTTCCACTATATCGGCAACCTTCGAGGTGGAAGCCGACACCTTTACAGCAAGTTCGAGGCACGCATCGACAACTAAATTGGAGGCTCCCGAATATAAGATAGCTGTCACAACAATCAAGAACAAGCTAGTAAGAACCAAATCAAGAACTAGGGTTTCCAATGAAACACTAGAGCAAAGGGCCCTCAAGTGAATGAGGGGAAATGGAAATATCTCTTGCTGAAGCTGTAGATCAAGGAATCCTCCTTTGATTCTCCAAAGTCCAAGGACTTTGGATGGTTGTAGATGGAGTTCTTGTTGATTTGGTGGCTCTAGGGTTAGGGTTGTTCTGTTTAGGAACAAGAAACAAATCAAGGTAGAAGAGGGGGCCTTTATATAGGCCACCCAAAAATGTAGCTGTTAGAACCACTTAACCCGGACTGTCCGGCTGATTTTACACGGACTATCTGGCCCGACTGGACACTCCGGCCACTGAGCAGCGGACACTCTGGCCTGGCAAAGAATCCGGCCGGAGTCCGGACAGTGTCCGGGAAGAGTCCGATATGGGTTACTGAATGTCTGAACCCTCCGAGGAATCTTTCTGGCCAGAACTCCGGCTGACACCAGCCGGACATTCCAGCTAGGACAGAAACTCCAACTGAAACCAAGCGAACAGTCCGGCACAGACTTGTTTCAGCACAGATAAATCCTGGGACCCTCTTTTCCTTATGACATGATAAAGATAATACTCTGCAGATAATAGATATATCCTAAAACATTTCAGCAGCAGATTAAAACCATCATAGTGTTGTCAACAAATATCAAAACAAAATGAAGGGCACACATGCCCTTTCAATCTCGCCCTTTTTGGTGTTTGATGACAACCCAAGGATTTGCATAAGATAATCAATAAGCATAGCAGCAACCGGTTTACAAACTATAGGAAGGCTTCCCCTAGATATGTGACTCGTTTGAATGAGAATTTGAATATAAGATAACACAACCTAGAGTGTACTACCTCACTAGAATTTATAACCACAATGGTACGACATGATCTTAACAATGATAGACAAATAACTAGGCATTCCATGGTTTTTAATGAAATAACGATACCGGATATGCATGTCTTACCACACACGACAAACAACGGAGTTCAACATATCACAAAGTACATAACCAAATGGACATAAAGACACAAGCTTCAAAGAGGCAAATCAAGATAATGTGAAGCTTGTGTACCCATGCAAATCCTCGGTAGCAACCTAATATGGATACTTCTCCCCCTTTGGCATCGAGACGCCAAAAAGGGAAAAGAGCACTATGAAAGCGTCCCAAACCAACTCTAGCCACTGTAGTCATCATCCTCCCCTTCCTCATCGTCATCCTCATCCTCATTGCCATCCTCATCCTCATCATCACCATCCTGAGCAGTCGACTTGCCGTGAGGGTGAGAAGAGGAAGACACATCCTCAAACATGGACCAATCCACATGCCTTTGGCTCTAGTGACCATAAGAGAGCGTACCATCAGAAACCTACTGAGATGAGTCAACATCGATGGGCTGGTTGATCTTCTTGAGTTCCTTCATGACATTCCTGTTGGCCTTGTAGGCATCATACTGACCATGGCGGATGTCAATGTTTTGACACATGAGAAGTCTCTCCCACCAGGAAGCCTTCTTCACCTTGTTGTGCACTTCCTCTCTAGAGGCGTTGAAGCGATATGCATTACTAGCATGCTTCATGCAAGGACCATGGATCACAACCTTCTGCACATCCTCAGACCCATCACTGCCATCATTGTTAAATTCATCCACATCCTCATCCTCAAAGACACCACGAGATGTAGGATAACCGAGGGATACCTGAGTGGAAGGAGCCCCCCTTCCTCTGAAGCTTGGCAGGCTTGGGTGACACAAGGTTGTTGAAGAGCAGAGGAGTAGCTGGAGTGTGGGAAGCAATAAGCTTCATCACATATGGGGCATAGAGAGGGCACTTCTTGTCCATATAGGTTGATTTCAGCACCTCGCATTTCATCCGTGTTACCTGCCTTTGGAGTGAGAGTGTGGAGAAACATGCGAAGCAGAATGTTGTAGAGCAGCTTCATGTTGGTGGTTTGACCACATATGCCACTTTGAGAATAGATAGGAGCTAACCTTGACTTGTCATAGGCTTGTTCATGAATAGGCATTCTTTCACCACAAGCATCATTGGGGTTGAAGGGTAAACCAAGAATGCCAGCAAATTGCACCAAATCTGAACGGCATCTGGTAGTGCCAGAAATCCACTCTCAGGGAACATCCACAGTGTCACCAAAAACAATAGTGGCATAAAACTGCTGAACCAACTCAATGTTGTAGTCTTCTATTACTTCAAAGATGGTGTGTAGTCCCATCTTCTTGGTAACCCACAGAGCATCCTGAAAGTAGCTGTGAGGACGCAACTTCTCAATCTCCAACCATTGCATGGGGCACACAGGAGATCTAAACCCACTATACACCTCGGAATAGAGGAGGAATTGTTCATTCCTCCAAAACCGATCATCAAGAGAGGTGCGAGGTAGAGAATAGAACTGCTGGAGCCTCATCTCCACATACTCTTCAGTGCCCAAATCAGCCAAGGTAGTAAAAGCTTCAAATTTCATGCGCTTGGCATCATCCCTTTTTAGCTTTCTTATCTTCTCTTGTTTCGCTGCAGCACGATCACGTGCAGATTGCCTAACCACATATGGATCCACATGAACATCTCTCTCTTCATTGTAAGGACCGCGATGATGACTAGACCAAGACCAGTGAGGACGAAAACCACCAGCATCCATGGTGGTCTTCACCGGAGGGGAATCGATCCCAGCAGTGAAGGGAAGGATATGGCCAGAGGTAGCGGCAAGATTCGGGATGGGGAAGCCCTCTCGGTGGTGCCCTTGGTTGGAGGAAGAAGCTGGGGAGGAAGAGGGAGTCGGGGAGGAGAAAGAGGACTGGACCGTCCTCTTCTCCTCGGCCCTCTCTTTCGAGTTTGTGACTGCTTGGGCCAGAGTGTCCGGGCAAAATACACCGGAGAGTCCGACCTGACCAGATTGTTTGGTGCGAATCAAGCGAAGAGTCTGGTCCAGCCAAACACTCCGGTTGGTTCAGAGCGGATAGTCTGGTCTCTTCGACCAGAGACACCAAGAACAAATTTGTGGACAAATGTGTGGCAGGAGGAGCATGTTTTAAGGTAAGAATAGGCCAACGATTTTGAGAAGTACACTGGGGAGAGCATAAAGTCAGAGAATCCAAATAAATGTCCAATAAAACTCCTAAAGATCAAACCAAGAACCAACTCTTCGTAATGAAGAGGGCGGTGCCCAAGGCCAACATGTAAGAGTGTGAGGCGTAAAACCGCGAAGAATTATCCTTGGGTTCATAACCTATGCTCATCAATGAAGCGCACATATCACAAATGATATTAAGAGAAATGATTTTCTTAATTTTGGCATTATGGGGGGAGGGATAGCCCAATAGATTAGGACCGCACCCCCTATGTCCATGCCTGCACCTAAACCACATAATGATCAAGTAATAGGTGTGTATGCAAGACGATCAAGACAAACTTCTTGAATCTATAATATTTAGCTCATTCCTCAAATAAAAAAATCTTGCTTCATCAAGGGGCTTCGTGAAAATATCTGAAAGTTGGTATTTATTTGACACATAAGAAAGTTGAATATCTCCTGGGGAACATAATCTCTAATGAAATGATGACGGATCTCAATATGCTTTGTTCTTGTATGATCCACCGGATTGTAGGAAATTTTGATAGCACTTTCATTGTCACATAAAAGAGAAACTTTGTCACAACGGACACCATATTCCTTTAAAGTTTGCCTCATCCATAAAAATTGAGTGGAAGCACTAGCAGCATCCACATATTCAGCCTCGGCGGTGGAAAGGGAGATACGATTTTTCTTTTTAGAAGACCAACACACCAAGGATCTACCAAGGAATTGGCAAGCCCCGGAGGTTGATTTTCTATCATCCATATCACCAGCCCAATCCGAATCAGTGTATCCACAAAGAGAGAATGTAGAGCCCCTAGCATACCATATACCATAGTTTGGGGTATGAACCAAATATCAAAAGATTCTTTTGAGCGCCGTCAAGTGGATTTCTTTAGGAGCCTCTTGATATCTTGCACACACTCCTACACTTAGCACAATATCGTGTCTAGATGCACATAGGTAAAGCAAAGAACCAATCATGGACCGGTATACCTTTTGATCAATGATGTCTATGCACTTCTATTCTTGTAGACAGTTGTTGGTTCTCCAAGTGCAGAGGTTTGTAGAACATCATCAAGTTTTCCCTTAAGTGGATTACCCAAGGTTTATCGAACTCAGGGAGGAAGTGGTCAAAGGTATCCCCTCTCGAGCAACCCTGCAATCAAGATACAAGAAGTCTCTTGTGTCCCCAACACACCCAATACACTTGTCAGGTGTATAGGTGCACTAGTTCGGTGAAGAGATAGTGAAATACAAGTGGTATGGATATAAGACAACGGTGCTAGAAAATAGCTTGATGGCGTGGAAGAGACTAAAGACAAACTGAAATAAAGATGGAAGCAAGCAAACATGTAACAGATCTAGTTGTAAACAGTGTATAATGCTTAGAAACAAGGCCTAGGGATCATACTTTCACTAGTGAACACTCTCATATAAATATCTTCTCTTTATGATACTACTCTTAACTACTCTTCGGTTGGACACTCTAATCGATGGTAGGGCTACAACAGCACACCTCAAAGTCTGCTTTTCGCATCTAGATAACCCCACACTGTCACCTTGAGCACTAGATGGTTCAAACAAACACCATAATTTCATAAAGACATCCAACTCCGAATATAACTCATAACAAGTATTTGTAATCTCTAGCCTAAGTGCCACCATAGTGTGCACACTGTCACTTTCACACACATGGGGAGAGCAGAGATCTAGTAAAGCACTTGAGTAGCAAGGTAGATCTACTTGATTACAAAGCTCGTGATCATAATATGATCATGCATAGAGAGAGATGAACACATAGTTACCGGTAGAACCCTTAGCCTCGAGAGAGAACTACTCCCTCCTCATCATGGGAATCAGCAATGGCGATGGAGATGGTGGTGGAGATCGATGGAGATGGCTCCAGGGGCACTTTCCCATCCCGGCAGGGTGCCAGAACAGAGATTTTCTGTCCCCCGAATCTCCCCTTCGGTGGCGGCAACGCTGCAGAACTTTTCGTGGCTGGAGGCTGGATGATTTAGGGTTTTCGCATCGGGAGGCATCTTATAGGTGAAGAGGCAAGGTCGGTGGACGGCTAGGGGGCCCACACCACCTAGTGGTGCGGACAGGGCTAGCCCGCACCACCATATGGTGTGGCCACCCTGTGGCCCTTCTCCGTCTCGTCTTCTGGCTCCGTGAGTCTTCCGGTAAAATATCGACTTTGGCTTTTGTCCGGTACAATTCCGAGAATATCGATTTTCTGACTTTCCTGGAACCAAAAACAACAGAAAACATGCAAATGGCACTGTGGCATCTTGTTAATAGGTTAGTCCAAGAAAGTGTATAAAAATACTCCAAAGTGTGGGCAAGGCAAAAGAAAGTAGATAAAAACCAAGAATCGAACATCAAAAATTATAGATACGTTTGCAACGTATCAACATCCACAAGCTTAACTCCTGCTCGTCCTCGAGTAGGTAAGTGATAAAAAGAAAGAATAATTTTTGAGGTGACATGCACCATCATAAACTTGATCAAAGTATTTGTAAAACATTGATAGCTGGGATCATAGTACTTCAATCATAACATGAAAGACAAAGTTCTAACAATAAGACAAAGCAACTATGTTGCAACATGAAAAGGCATAAACAAAAGATTCATGAATAACAATGCTTTGCAAGACGTTTGTTTGTTTCACATAAAGAAAACATAGCATAGTTGCGTTCAGCTTGTCCCTCATGGAGTAGCAAACATAAATGCATATGACACCTTCAAAGTTCATAAGATACAAATAGTTTAAAACAAGCAATATCAAAACTATGCATCAATCAACAAGTCTTGGGACAATGCACATAGAACTAAGAATGTCCACTATGCTCTCAATGTAGGTGCATAAAGATAGAAGGTGGAGACTCAACATAAAAGTAAAAGAAAGGCATTCATAGAAGGAAGTAGGGATTCAAGTTTCATAAAGAGCTTCCAAAAATTATGGTACTTATTAGCTTTCATCTCTCATTGCCCCTATCATAAGCATCTTGAAGTGATTAAGGTTAAACTGAACAAACTATGGAGTATATGCTTGACAAAGTATAAGTTGGAAATCTCATGTCCCTTGAATACGAGGGCCGCTCCTCATGCAACTCAAGTTTAGTCACCGGTAAGTTCTTGTCATCGTAAGTACATGTGTATCATAGAGAACCGCCAACAGGGTACCCCTTGCCCGATGATACGGAAGAATCCCATATAAAAATGACAAGGCAAGCAGACAACAAGCATCTCAACAATCTTCTTATTTACCATGGGAATATGGTGCTTTTTTCTGTCTTTCCTCTTTTCTCATATCTTTTTTTTTTATTTTTCTCAATATCTGACTCTTTTTTTATAAGAAGAATGTTTCATAGACAACTCATTATGGTTACGCTGCAGGTTTCCACCATGACAGCATGGATTAGACCGGCGGCCCAAGCGTTTCTCTAACACATATACATAACTCCATGGACATACAAGCTCCCCTTTCATTTCACACCGACGACATCCATAGACAAAAGAGCATGATATCAAATAGGTACAAAGTACAAGTGCAATGTTGAAAGTGTTCCCCATGACATCATGGTTCTACTAATCCCCAACAAATAAGTGCAAGCATATACAACATAGACGACACAATGGTTCAAGTTTATTAAGGGCAAGAAACGTAAAGTGTGCCATCAAGTTTGTGAGAGCTTTAATCACTAGTTTTCTCATAACAAGTTTAATTTGGAAGGTAGATAAAAACATCAATATACTTGGAATAGCAAATGCTAATAGGTAGGTATGGTGGACTCTTTGGAATAACGTTTTATTTGGAGTTGGATGCATGAGTGGAACTCATACTTGGTATGGAGGCTAGCAAATGACTGGGAGCGACCAACTAAGAGAGCAATAATGGCCATAATCATGCAAAGCAACAAAACATCATTGATTAAAGCATAAAGTGATACTACAAGTTAAAAACTAAAGGATCATAAAGGCTATGGTGACTTGGTATAGTCATAACATGGTGTGAGCATGCGCCAAGTCAACTCAAATAAAGCATCAAAGGAGAATACAACAATACTACACTTTAATATTCTAAAACAACGCATGATTCGTTCAAGGCACATTAAGCAATCTCAATTGTTTATAACATGTCATGCTACAGCAAAAATCACTAAGCATAAAACCAAAACAATATCAAGCATGACATGAAAAATCATAGGCCACAGTCAAAAACAAGCTCATTTTTACCACTTAAGCATGAACTTTTCCTACTCTTTTACAATCCAAACCAACTTATTTGAAATAACTCACAAAGATAATAATAAAGAAAGATCAATGAGCTTGTCTCAGAAATCCAAAGAGAGGAACTAAAAAGTTCTAACCTAAAAGCACAAGAAAACTAATGCTAAAACCAGTGCTAGCAAAAGAGAACACTCACAAAACAATAAGAATGAAAACTAGAGTGTTCTAAACAATGAAAGCAGAGTGTGTCTCTCTCCAAAAGAAGTGTTGGGATCCAACCAACTTATTCAAGCAAACTAAGAAAACCAAGCAAATGAAAAACAAAACGAAAACGAAAAAGAAGACGCTCCAAGAACAACACAACTATGCATGAAACAATAAAAATGAAGTGTTTGGAAGAAACTTGAGATTTTTATTGATGAAGAAGGGGATGCCTTGGGCATCCCCAAGATTTGACGCTTGTACTTCTTGGATATTTCTTGGGGTGACACGGGGTGGCATCCCCAAGCTTGAGATTTAGTCCATTCTTCATCTCATTACATCATTCTCTCCATACACCTAAATTTTTTCCTTCATACAAAACTTCACACAATCTTTATTAGCAACATTAGTGCACTCAAGATAATAAGTCTTTAGGTACAGTTTCAACACCAATAAAACTTCCATTAAAACACGAGCTACTGTAGCTCTTCCCTCAAAAAGCTCAATTCCCCAAAAGAACTCAAAAAGGAACCAACAAGAAGCAAATGCAAATAATAGAAAAAATCTGTCAAAACAGACTAGCAGGTAAAGACGAATTTTTTCGAAGACCTTCTGTTGCTCAAATCGAAAAGTGTTGAACTAACGAAAGTTAGATAACCACCTGGGGCAGAAGCACAAAATTTCACGCCTCAAAACGACATACAGAGATTTTACGCAAATTTTTACGGTGAAGCAAAGAAATCTGTTTCGGGATAGCAACTTTTCCAATCATTACTTCTCTCTCATTAGAGGTTACTCTTGGCACAAAAAGCAAATAAAAATGATAAGGAGCTGTTATTACAGAAGTAATAACTTCCAAGACTCATCTAAAACTTTTGGGTTATCTCCCAATAAGTACTTTTGTTTAACGCCTTTAAGTTAGGCTTGATAGTTTGAGAAGATGCTCACACAAGAAATATGAATTGAAGTAAAAGAGAGCATCAATAAGCAAATTCAAAACACATTTAAGTCTAACCCACTTCCTATGAATAATAATCTTGTAAAGAAACAAATCATGAAATCACAAAGCAACAAGCATAGGAAAGCAAAACAAGTGCAACTTCAAAATTTTCAACATAAAGAGGGGAAGCTTAATATTGTTGAGACACATAAAACCATGTTTCCCTCTCTCATAATAACTTTCAGTAGCATCATGAGTAAAATTAACAATATAACTATCACATAAAACATTCTTATCATGAGCCACATGCATAAAAGGATTAATACTCCTCACATAAACATAGTCATTTTTATTAATTGTAGTGGGAGTAAATTCAACAAAATAGCTATCATTATTATTTTCATCACAATAATCATCAAATATAGGAGGCATATTGTAATCATAATTAATTTTATCCTCAATAGTAGGTGGACTAAAAATATCATATTCATCATTGTAATCATCATATATTGGAGGTTTTATATCATCATAAGCAATAGAATAGTTATCTTCCAAAGATGGGGAACTAAAAAGATCATTTTCATAAAAACTAGCTTCCCTAAGCTTAGACTTTTCCATAGCATTAGCAATAATGGTGTCCAAAGAATTCATACTAACAACATTGCTATTAACATGCAAATAGAGTTCCATAGGTTTTTTAATTTTCTCTTCAAACACTTCATGTCCTAACTCAAGATAAATACTATAAAGCTCTCTAATTTTGTTGTTGTTTTCCATTAAGCCTAACTAGTGAAAACAAGAAACAAAAAGACAAAATTGCAGAATCTAAAGGAAATAACTTCGAGCACTCACACCGGAGGATGTGAGTACCTTTTACCTTACCTCCCCGGCAATGGCGCCAAAAAATAGCTTGATGTCTACACACTTCTATTCTTGTAGACAGTTGTTGGGCCTCCAAGTGCAGAGGTTTGTAGAACATCAGCAAATTTCCCTTAAGTGGATTACCCAAGGTTTATCAAACTCAGGGAGGAAGTGGTCAAAGGTATCCCCTCTCAAGCAACCCTGCAATCAAGATACAAGAAGTCTCTTGTGTCCCCAACACACCCAATACACTTGTCAGGTGTATAGGTGCACTAGTTCAGCGAAGAGATAGTGAAATACAAGTGGTATAGATATAAGACAATGGTGCTAGAAAATAGCTTGATGGTGTGGAAGAGACTAAAGGCAAACTGAAATACAGATGAAAGCAAGCAAACATGTAACAGATCGAGTTGCTAACAGTGTGTCAATGCTTAGAAACAAGGCCTAGGGATCATACTTTCACTAGTGAATACTCTCATATAAATATCTTCTCTTTATGATACGACTCTTAACTACTCTCCGGTTGGACACTCTAATCGATGGTAGGGCTATAACAACACACACAAAGTCTGCTCTCCGCATCTAGATAACCCCACACTATCACCTTGAGCACTAGATGGTTCAAACAAACACCACAATTTCATAAAGACATCCAACTCCCAATATAACTCATAGCAAGTATTTGTAATCTCTAGCCTAAGTGCCACCATGGTGTGCACGCTATCACTTTATCACACATGGGGAGAGAAGAAATCTATTAAAGCACTTGAGTAGCAAGGTAGATCTACTTGATTACAAAGCTCATGATCATAATATGATCATGCATAGAGAGAGAGAGAGATGAACACATAGCTACTGGTAGAACCCTTAGCCTCGAGAGAGAACTACTCCCTCCTCATCATGGGAATTAGCAATGGCAATTGAGATGGTGGTGGAGATTGATGGAGATGGCTCCTGGGGCACTTCCCCGTCCGGATAGGGTGCCGGTGTGGAACTTTTCATGGCTGGAGGCTAGACGATTTAGGGTTTTCGCATTGGGAGGCATCTTATAGGTGAAGAGGCAAGGTTGGTTGACGGCCAGGGGGCCCACACCACCTGGTGGCGCGCCCAGGGCTAGCCCGCGCCACCATATGGTGTGGCCACCCTGTGGCCCCTCTCCGTCTCGTCTTCTGGCTCCGTGAGTCTTCCAGTAAAATATTGACTTTGGCTTTTATCCGGTCCAATTCCGAGAATATTGATTTTCTGACTTTCCTGGAACCAAAAATAGCAGAAAACATGCAACTGGCACTGTGGAATCTTGTTAATAGGTTAGTCCAAGAAAGTGTATAAAAATACTCCAAAGTGTGGGCAAAACATAAGAAAGTACATAAACACCAAGCATGGAACATCAAAAATTATAGATATGTTTGCAACGTATCAATCAACATCTTTACCATTTGGGTTAAGTTCAAGATGTGTCTTGGTTGCCATGGGGGTTGGAGCTCCATTTAGTTCCTTCATGTTGAACCTCTTGAGCATGTCTTGGATATATTTGGCTTGATTGAAAAAGGTTCCTCCTCTTATTTGCTTGATCTCAAAGCCAAGAAATACCATTAACTCCCCCATCATAGACATCCTGAACCTGTCAGTCATAAGCTTCGAGAATTCATCTTTAAAAGATTTGTTAGATGAGCCAAAGATAATATCATCAACATATATTTGGCAAACGAAAAGCTCCCCATTAACCTTCTTAGTAAAAAGAGTGGGATCAATTTTCCCAACCTCAAATCCACGGTCTAATAACAATTGTCTAAGGTGCTCATACCAAGTACGTGGAGCTTGTTTAAGTCCATAGAGCACCTTATCGAGTTTGTAGACATGGTTTGGGAAGTTGGGATCCTCGAAACCCGGAGGTTGCTTAACATAAACCAACTCATGCAATGGCCCATTTAGAAAAGCACTTTCCACATCCATTTGTTGTAATTTAAATTTATGATGTACAACATATGCAAGAAGGATATGGATGGACTCAAGGCAAGCCACAGGTGCATAAGTCTCTCCATAATCAATGCCTTCAATTTGAGAGAACCCTTGTGCAACCAATCTTGCCTTGTTCCTCACAACAATGCCATGTTCATCTTGCTTGTTCTTGAATATCCATTTAGTGCCAATAACATTGAGGCACTCTTTGGGATTTTCTACTAGCTTACATACTTTGTTTCTCTCGAAGTTGTTGAGGTCTTTGTGCATTGCTTCTAGCCAATCTGAATCTTCAAGAGCTTCCTATACTTTCTTTGGCTCCACTATGGATATATGATCTTGATGCTCACTAAAGTGCTTCAGTTAGGCTCGAGTGGACATTCAACTCCTTAGATCACCAAGAACATTATCTAGAGTGTGTTCTCTTCTTTCTAATATTTTGTCCACTCTAGCTTTGTGATGAGTTTCTATCTCCTTGTTGTTACTTTTAGGAGCCTCTTCATCAGTCTGGTCCTCGTCTTGACCATCAAATTGACCTTGATGAACAATGGGTTCAGCTTCATCAACATGAGGTAGCGGTTGATCTTGGTCTTGATTAGGCAAGTTACTAGAGATTCTTTGAGATGATCTTGTAGCTGCATGAATAAATTTTCCTTGAGCAACTACCTGCACTGGGCTGGACAGTCCCGTCAGTGGAGAGAGTGGACAATTCAGCCTAGGGCATTTAGCTTGTTCATCATTGAGAGGGTTCTCAGCTTGTCTTTGGCTTGGGTCATCATTACCCTCAATAGTTGGAGCTTGTTGAAGTTGTGAAGATGAGGGCTCCACATGAGTAGAGCATAGTTCTTCTCGATCCGCCACAAGGGGTTCCTCGATGGGGCGGATGAATCCCGCACCCATTCTTCTTATGGCATCTTGAGGTATTTCATCATCTACATCACATGCCCACTTGGGGGCCATCATATTCTTCGAAAACCACACTACAAGATTCTATGACAATAACGGAGAGTTTATCATAGATTCTATAAGTGTGGGAATCGAGACCAAAGCCAACAAAAATACCCTCTAAAGCTTTGGAATCAAATTTGGACAAACGAACACCTTTAATGAGATAGAAACACTTACAACCAAACACCCGAAAGTATTAAATGTTGGGCTTGTTACCGGTAAGTATTTGATATGGCATCTTGATCAATTGTTTGCGGAGGTAGAGGCGGTTTGATGCATGGCATGCGGTGGAGATAGCCTCTGCCCAAAAATTGTATGGAGACTTAAACTCTGCCAACATAGACCTTGCCATATCCATTAAAGTACTGTTCTTCCTCTCAGCTACACCATTTTGTTGAGGGGTATATGCAGCGGAATATTGATGTTTTATCCCCTCATCACTAAGAAAACAATTTAGAGTGTAGTTCTTGAACTCGGTGCCATTTTCACTTCTTATGGTTGGCACAGGCAAATTGTATTGACGTTGAACCATATTTACGAAGTCAATGAAATTTTGTTGGGTCTCACTCTTCAACTTGAAGAAATAGACTCATACATATCTTGAGTAGTCATCAATTATCACCAAGCAATATTTCTTCCCACCAAGGCTAGCATGAGATGGAGGACCAAAGTGATCCACATTAAGGATCTCCAAGATCCTTTTTGACTTTAAAATATTATTTGGCTTGTGGGGAGCATCATGCATTTTTCCTTCAACACAAGCCTTGCAAACACGATCTTTGGCAAAACAAACATTGTCCTTTAGTCCCACAATGTGGCCACCCTTGTGAAGGCTTTGCAAAGTTCTCATATTGACATGGGCTAGTCGACAATGCCATAACCAACCCACATCAGTCTTTCCAAATAAGCACATCACATTTGTTGTCGTGGTGGTGTCACGGCAGATGCCATGGATAGGCTAAAGGTGGGGCTAATATGTTCTAGAGGAATCCAGGGAGGTATAGTGTGGTGATTCCACACACAGATGCTTCGTATTCACCAAGTGTTCAAGGTTTATAGATGCTCCTTGAGCTGTATTGGGGAGAGGAGGAAGAACAAGCTCTCTTACTCTCACTACCACCTATCTCCTAGTGAACCAACTACTCAAATGCCAACCCCTTCTACAGAGGTCCTAGTGCTCCTTATAAAGGGGAGGCTAGGTTGCCAACTAGGGCATACGTGGAGGCATTTTCCTTAGAATGTGCCTCTCCCAAAATAGCAAACCGACCGGGTCTTCTTTTGCCGTCGTAAGCCATGCAGAGGGTACGTAACCCTCTGCGGTGCCAGCGTCAGCCGACATAGGCAACGTCACCTTTGTCAACCACGCCCCGCTGGTCCCTTCCTCTGTTTGCTTCGGTCATGCTCCTGCGTACAGAGGCCACCTTTTGACCAGCGAGATACCTTCCTTCTCTTGCAAGCCTGGTATAACCCGGATCAGGCCTGGTTAAACCGGCTCCGTAGGTACCTGCATACAAGTTACAAATATCCTGCCAGCATACGACATACGTCGGCCGGGACATAGTCAGGTGGACATCCTCTGGTCCGGGTTACTCCATAAGTCGGCCTACCTTGAGGAGACCCAGCCAGCTTTTGCTTTGACCTTGCCGTACATCGGCTAACTCGGCCGTTATACCCCGGCGTGACCCTACCCGGGTGTATCCCCCCAACATTTGTAGTGGTTTCCCCGAAAAGTCTACCACATACAAATCATTTTTGACACACCCAACGAAAGCAACCTTCAGAGTCTTGCTCCACAAGAGCACCACAATATCATTATCAATAAATACGACAAAACCCATCTTGCCTAGGGCACAGACAGAAAGTAGATTATAGCCAAGGGTCTCAACAAGCATGACATCCACGAGAGTAACATCATGTGCAACCACAATTTTTCCAAGATCCATTACCTGATATTTTGATTTATTGGCATATGTGACGGTTATATGATCTTGATTTTCACTCATCTCCGTCATTATTGTCTTGCTTCTGGTCATATGACTTGTGCAACCACTATCAAGCACCCATTTTGACCCGCCAGAAGCATAGTTCTACAAGAGATCAAGCTAGCTTTTAGGTACCCATTTTTCAATGGGTCCTCTGTTGTTAGTGACAAGGGTCTTTGGAACCCAAATAGAGCAAGCAATATAACCATCAAATGGACCAACATATTGTGCATACACATCACCAAAAGAATTATGCATTAAGACATAGTGAGGGTTAACACTTCCCGCAAAGTCATCATGTGACATAGTTTTGCCACTTTGGGCATCAGTACCATAATGGTCTTATCTTTTGGTTGAGCGGGCTTGGCCTTCTTCTTGTTGTTGTCCTTTTTCTTCTTGGCTTTGGAAACATAGCCAAGACCTCTTTTCTCATTATTTGGCCTTTCTTTACTTAAAAGGTCATCAAGATACTTGTTACCTTTTGGGAAGGTTGCCTTTGAAAGCTCCCCCTTCAACCTAGCATTTTCTTCAAGGATATTTGTACTACTAGAGGGAATGGAAATGCTAGGTGAAGAAACATTAGTTAATTGAGTTTGAAGTTTTTCACTTGACTTTGTGAGAGTCATGAGATCGCTTACAAATGGCTAGGTAATTGGTATGGTCTTGAGCTCCGACATTGGCACGTGTGTCTTGGTAGCGTACCTCTGACAACCGTTGCATTTTCTTACTAGATCCTCTGCTTGCTCTAAGGCACTTAGCCAGTAATACCCATGCCGGAAAGCTTTTTCTACCAAGGCTCTAGATGAGGCCTGATGCCCACATTCCCCTTGATGTATATCTCGGAGGATGTCAAGCCCTTCTTCCGGGTCAACGCATCGTTGGAGGACACTAGTGACACTTCTCTTGTATAGCTCGGAATTGATAATCGAGTATACCTTTGCCCTTCTCTGAATTTGCCTTGAAAGAACTTCTTCATTGGACAAGGATCCATCCTTCAGGAACTAGAATATGGGCAGTGCCCAAGCTGGTATAGCTCGTACTAGAAACACTTCCTCATCGATTTCCATTTGATCCACCGGCATAACCTCAGCCGGATCACGCTGCGCAGTCCCCGGGTTTGCCGAAGTAGTCCCCGGGTTTCGTGAGGTGCTTCCCACATCAATGTCCATGGGCACAGCTTCTGACTCCGGATTTGATGGGATATAGATTGACTCGGACTCTGGGGATGGCCTGATAGATGGTTTTTTTAGGTGCTCTAGTGCTACACCTGGCATGATCGCTTGTCGGGTTAATCCGAGTTTTGACAGTACGTCGGTAGCCTCATTTTCCAGCCGAGGTACATGATGAAACTCGCATCCCTCGAAGTATCCTGTTATCTTTTGCACATGAAGTCTATACAATGCCATATTTGCATCCAACGCATCCCAATGCCCTGAGACTTGCTGGAGTACCAAATCCGAGTCACCAAATCACTGAATCCGACGTATTCCAATTTCTTTTTCCACTTTGAGCCCATGCACAAGCACTTCATACTCCGCAACATTGTTTGATGCTGCGAAATGGATCTACAGCACATACTTCAGTTGGTCTTTCTTGGGTGAGGTAAGCACAACTCCAGCGCCTAACCTGGTTTTTGTTTTTGACCAGTCAAAGTGAATTCTTCAGTAGTTCGGATCTGGCAATGGTGGCTCATATTGCATCTCGGCCCAATCCACAAAAAAGTCAGCCATAGCCTGAGACTTGATCGCGTCTCTTCTGTCGTATTGTGGAGCATAAGGGGCTAGCTCAATTGCCCATTTTGTGATCCGGCCGCTCGCATCCTTGTTGCTCATTATCTCAGATATGGGGCCCTCACATATCACTTTGATGGGGTGTTCTTCAAAATAGTGCTTCAGCTTCTTTGCCGCCATATATACACCATATGCCATCTTCTGATAGTGAGTATAGTTCTGCTTTGATGCTGATAATACCTCGCTCAGGTAATAGACTGGCCTTTGCACTGATTTACCCTCCTCGTCGCGCTCTACCACTACTACTGCACATACAACTCAGTTGGTTACGCCTGTGTAGAGCAACATTGGCTCTTTTTATAGTGGAGAGGCTAACACTGGTGCAGTGGCTAACATTTTTTTTAACTAGATGAAGGCTTCATTGGCCTGCGGCGTCCAAATGAACTTGTCCGACTTTTTCATTAGTTGATAGAGAGGCAGTGCCTTTTCTCCCAACCGACATACAAACCGACTTAAGGATGCCAGGCAACCAGTGAATTTCTGGACATCGTTAAGACACTTCGGCAATTCCATGCGCTCTATGGCCCAGATTTTAGTTGGGTTAGCTTCAATACCTCGGCTAGAGACAAGAAATCCGAGTAATTTTCCCGCCGAGACACCGAAGGTACATTTCTCCGGGTTAAGCTTCATTCGGAACCTCCTTAAGTTCGCGAGCGTTTGCCAGATATCATCAAGGAGTGTTTTGCTTTCCTTGGTTTTTATAACCACATCATCCACATACACTTGCACATTTCGACCAATTTGGTCATGTAAACATTTTTGCATACATCTTTGGTACGTTGCCCCTGCATTACGTAAACCGAAAGGCATGGTGCGATAGCAATAAGCCCCGTACGGGGTAATAAACGCAGTCTTTATTTGATCATTCGGGTTCATAGGTATCTGGTGGAAACTAGAATATGCGTCTATGAACAACAATAACTCGCACCCAACAGTAGAATCTATGACCTGATCTATCCTTGGCAGTGGGAATGGATCTTTTGGGCACGCCTTATTCAGGTTCATGTAATCGATGCACATATGCCAAACCACTGCCACATTTGGATCATCTTTCTTATTTTCCACCAGCACCAGATTAGATAGCCAATTCGGATAAAGCACTTCCATGATGAACCCAGCTGCGAGGAGCCGATCTATCTCATCTCCAATGACTTTTCTCCTATCTTCGGCGAAGCGGCGGAGAGGTTGCTTCACCAGCTTTGCTCCGGGTCTCACATTCAAAGAGTGCTCGGCCAATTCCCTCGGAACACCTTGCAAGTCTTGTGTGGACCAAGCAAAGATATCCCGATTCTCATGGAGGAAATTGACGAGCTCGCATTCCTATTTCTCAGTTAACCTGGCACCAATTGTTACGGTGCCCTCTGGGAACAGATCATCAACTGGCACTTTATTTGTATCCTTCGTTGCTTGAAATGAGACACTTCCATGCGGGTTACTCAGCGCCAGCATATACTGCTGCGTGGACTGAGCCAATGCCGCTACCTCCTGGATCTTTCTTTTTTCTTGTGCAATCACGAGTGACTCGGGCAGGTTAGACCCAGCTGACACACACTCAATGGAACGTCGGAAGTCCCCAGCTATGGTAATTACCCCATTTGGCCTAGGCAATTTCATCTTCAAGTAACTGATGTGAGTACTTGCCATGAATTTGTTCAGGGCTGGCCTGCCGAGTAACGCGTGATATGCGCTTTCTAAGTTCACAACCTCAAACTCCAGATTCTCAGTCCGGCAGTTATCTCTCATGCTGAATAACACGTCAACCCAGACTTTGCCAATGGGTTCACAGGAGATACCAGGCACAATCCCGTGGAAAGTTGTCCTCGTGGCTTGGAGCATGTTCTCCGAGATACCCAACTCACGCATCATATCCACATACATGATATTAATGCTGCTACCATTGTCGATCAGTACCTTAGAGAACCTCACATTGATATTTGGCCCGATGAACGTTGGGTCCAGCACTAGTGCATACGAACCAGGACTTGGCATGAGCTTGGGATGGTCCTTGATACTCCAGGTAATTTCCTGATCCGACCAAGGCATATACCTGGTCACCGCAGGCATAGCTGCATTCACCTCCATATGTCGGCGTTGCATGCTCTTTCTATCCATTTCCTCCGTGGTAAACACACAGTAACTCTGGTGATGCTCTCTGTATTCATTTCTCCCCTCATTGCCGGGATATCTTTGATCTGGATGATGCTGATTTTCTACTTGATGCACTGCATCCCTTCTCTCATGGTTTTCATACCTCGGCAGAGGTGGTGGCAACATTAACTGTTTCATGTTTGCTCCGGAGAGCAATTGCTGCCGGGGTAACTCCTGCCGAGGTTGATCGTTCCGAAATGCTTGAGCATTCCCCGAACCACTTTGTTCTATCTTCCTCATCCACTCACATTGCCGAGTAGTATGACCCGCCGGGTTACTCGGATTTGGCATGTGAAATTTGCACGGCTGATCCAGCATTGCCTCATACGTATACCTCGGCCGGTCTTTCTTTTCTTTCCATTGTCTCTTTTGTTTGGGCGTCCAAGTTTTCTTACCATCATTTCTCGGAGTCCATTGTTGCCCTCCAGTTTTCTGACGCTGATTACTCCCTGCTCCGGTTTGATCTTGATTTACAGCAGCAACTTGTTGCGAACTGTATCGGTAATCCGGTCTATCATCTCTTCTCTTACCCC
Organism: Avena eriantha; assembly: GCA_910589775.1. Classification (NCBI taxonomy): domain Eukaryota; kingdom Viridiplantae; phylum Streptophyta; class Magnoliopsida; order Poales; family Poaceae; genus Avena; species Avena eriantha. Next base: position 318,063,556 of record OU342745.1, on the reverse strand, counting down.
AGTAATCATTTCGTCGGGATGATCCGGCTCCATCTCGCCGGTAGTACTCCTCATTTGACTCGTTTGGCACAAGCCTAGGCTGAGTCGGATCACCCAAAGCATATGAATCAGCAATCCGGATTGTCTCTGCCAGTGTAGTTGGCATATCCCTTTGCAACCTCTGCCACAACATGCTTGCATACCTACACCCTTGTGCAAACCAAGCTATGGCCTGAGACTCAATCACACCTTCACAAGAATTTCTCACGTTGCACCAGCGAGATAGGAACTTCTGGTCTGTTTTGTTTGGTATCTGCTTGCACATTGCTAGGGTCTGTGGCCTATTCGGCCTCTGATACATGCTCGAGAAGTTACTGACAAACATTTCCTCAAAATCAATCCAGCAGTTGATACTTCCGGGTGGTAAATTGTTTAACCATACCCTCGCTGGACCCTTGCGTAATTGATTAACCAATCCTTTGGCTTGGTGCTGCCGTCATATGTTTTCGTGCCTCTGGGTAACTGGAAGTTAGGTACCAGAGGCTCCTTCATGATCCGGGGCCCAAAGCACGCTGGACCCGGAGGACCTTGCCCCTCAATCTGCTCCGACCTATAGAGCCGATCTAGCTTTAACCTGGCGTTGTCGGGCATCAAGTTCCTGCTTCCCAACCTTGACCCTATCACATGATAATCCGGCCTAGGGTATCCTGCGTTCACCATTTCTGAATCACTGTCATTGTATCTGCCTTGCTCTTGTTGAGCGCAATTTTGCCGCATACCTTGGCCGGCATTCTGCTCTTGCCGAGGTACACTGCGCTGCTATTGTTGCTGAGGTAAGTTTTGCCCTGCACCCGCCGAGTTACGTTGTCTGGCATTGCCGTTGACGACGTTCCTTTGATCGGCATTGCATTGGTAGCGGTTACCTCGGCCAACTTCACCTCGGCTGACACTTTGTCGATCCTCATTTCCTTGTACTGCCTTTCCTTTCCCTGCCCTTGCCGGATCATATGGGACTATCTGTTTGTTTCTCCTTGCCAAGGTTACCACTTCCTCTCTTCTAGGGCCATCATGAGGTGATGATGCAGCCCCAGTGGATTTCTCCGGGTTTCCCACTGCCGAATAAATGACCTTGGACGCCCTGAGCAACTGCTCATTCTGGCTATTAGCGATCCGAACTAACTCGTTGACCCTTTCCTGCTGTCTTTGTCGGGCTTCACCCGTCAAACCCTCTAACTCGGACGCAGCTGCATCTGCTGCTCTGAGGTTCTTTGCCGGGGTGTTGTACTTCGGCAACCCCATGTACACAATGTTCTCTGATTCCTCAACTCTAGTGTCACCCTCTTTTGTTCATTTCACTGATGAGGTTTCTCCCTTTTACTTTTACAGTATCTACTTTATTTGCTCTTGCATACTCGCACGGCATCATTTTCAACGACTGCTGAGCCGCGACTATCTTTTTCGCACCCTCTAGGATTTTCTGCCTAGTTTCCTCTAACTCGGCCTGTGCCTGAGTCAGATCTACCACTGGTGATATGGGGCTTGCCAAGCTATCTATCGCCTGCTGCAGTACATTCTCTGGTCTCTCTAGCGGAGGACCTCTACTTTTCCTTGGTGCCTTGGGTGTTACCTCCGGATCTGGTGCCGGATCCTTGCTCGCACCAATGCCAGGTGCTGTCATCATCACCTCGGTGCGGTATGGGGAGCGAGTGATACGCGCCCCATAAGCCGCGCTAAGGGGTGGCTCGCCTCCTTCGACGACGTGCCGCGGGTGAACACATGACACATCGACACCGATGTAGATCTTGTGGGCGCCAAGCCTAACGAAGAGGCCATTGCACGACAGAGGTCGCTTGCCGAAGCAACCAGCATTGTCGCTGACGTAGTCCAGCGCTCCGAAGCGCTGAACGAGCCCGTGGACGATGCGCTCGCCGTTGCCGATGATGTTTCCCGTCCGGATCTTCAGTCCTGCTAGCGCCGCTAGCCCCACAGTGGGCGCCAACTGTCGTGGTGGTGTCACGGCAGATGCCATGGATAGGATAAAGGTGGGGCTAATATGCACTAGAGGAATCCAGGGAGGGATAGTGTGGTGATTCCACATACAGATGCTTCATATTCACCAAGTGTTCAAGGTTTACAGATGCTCCTTGAGATGTATTGGGGAGAGGAGGAAGAAGAAGCTCTCTTACTCTCACTATCACCTATCTCCCAGTGAACCAACTACTCAAATGCCAACCCCTTCTACAGAGGCCCTAGTGCTCCTTATAAAGGGGAGGCTAGGTTGCCAACTAGGGCATACGTGGAGGCATATTCCTTGGAATATGCCTCTCCCAAAATAGCAAACCGATCGGGTCTTCTTTTGCCGTCGTAAGCCATGCAGAGGGTACGTAACCCTCTGCGGCGCCAGCGTCAGCCGACATAGGCAACGCCACCTTTGTCAGCCACGCCCCGCTGGTCCCTCCCTCTGTTTGCTTCGGTCATGCTCCTGCGTACAGAGGCCACCTTTTGACCAGCGAGATACCTTCCTTCTCTTGCAAGCCTGGTATAACCCGGATCAGGCCTGGTTAAACCGGCTCCGTAGGTACCTGCATACAAGTTACAAATATCCTGCCGGCATACGACATACGTCGGTCGGGACATAGTCAGGTGGACATCCTCTGGTCCGGGTTACTCCATAAGTCGGCCTGCCTTGAGGAGACCCAACCAGCTTTTGCTTTGACCTTGCCGTACATCGGCTAACTCGGCCGTTATACCCCGGCGTGACCCTACCCGGGTGTATCCCCCCAACATTTGTAGTGGTTTCCCCAATTCCACCACATACAAATCATTTTTGACACACCCAACGAAAGCAACCTTCAGAGTCTTGCTCCACAAGAGCACCACAATATCATTATCAATAAATACGACGAAACCCATCTTGCCTAGGGCACAGACAGAAAGTAGATTATAGCCAAGGGTCTCAACAAGCATGACATCCACGAGAGTAACATCATGTGCAACCACGATTTTTCCAAGATCCATTGCCTGATATTTTGATTTATTGGCATATGTGACGGTTATATGATCTTGATTTTCACTCATCTCCATCATTATTGTCTTGCTTCTGGTCATATGACTTGTGCAACCACTATGAAGCACCCATTTTGACCCGCCAGAAGCATAGTTCTACAAGAGATCAAGCTAGCTTTTAGGTACCCATTTTTCAATGGGTCCTCTGTTGTTAGTGACAAGGGTCTTTGGAACCCAAATAGAGCAAGCAATATAACCATCAAATGGACCAACATATTGTGCATACACATCACCAAAAGAATTATGCATTAAGACATAGTGAGGGTTAACACTTCCCGCAAAGTCATCATGTGACATAGTTTGCCACTTTGGGCATCAGTACCATAATGGTCTTATCTTTTGGTTGAGCGGGTTGGCCTTCTTCTTCTTGTTGTCCTTTTTCTTCTTGGCTTTGGAAACATAGCCAAGACCTCTTTTCTCATTATTTGGCCTTTCTTTACTTAAAAGGTCATCAAGATACTTGTTACCTTTTGGGAAGGTTGCCTTTGAAAGCTCCCCCTTTAACCTAGCATTTTCTTCAAGGATATTTGTACTACTAGAGGGAATGGAAATGCTAGGTGAAGAAACATTAGTTAATTGAGTTTGAAGTTTTTCACTTGACTTTATGAGAGTCATGAGATCGCTTACCAAGGTTTTGTGAGCCTTGTTAAGCTTCTCATAGTCCTCGGCAAGTTTGTCATGAACAACACCAAACTCAGTCTTGTCCTTTTTAGCCTTTTTGTATTTAGTAATGGCATGATCACGTTCTTTAATGAGTTGAGCAATAATTCGATCGTTTTCCTCATCAAGGCCTTCAAGTTTTTCTTCAAGAGACACCCTAGTCTCTTGTTATTCTTCTAAAGCATTAGTTAGAGGATCCATCTCAAGTAGGTGCTCTCTCCCAAGCTTACATCTTTCATCTAGGAGTTCTTGTGTGTGAGCCACTTAGTTCAAGAGGTTTACAAAATGCTTCTTATGCTCCCCTTGCAAGTTAGACATGTAAGCATCGGAATCAACTAATTCTTTCTTCACATCAAGAGTTATATCATCATTCAAATCATCATTGCCACTAGAGGTGGCGAGAGGAGATGGTGATACCTCCGATGCTCTTCCCATAAGGCAAGTGACGTTCTTGTTGGAGGTGTTCTCATTTGGGGAACCAAAGAGAGAGAAGGTAGATGTAGAGGTAGTGGCAATGGCAACCACACTATTTGTTGCTTCTTCTTCTTATTCCTCCTCATCATCAGAGGAGAACTCTTCATGTGCTATCAATGCAATGTCACCAGACTTCTTGTTGGTGGAATTCTTCTTGTAGAAAGGCTTCTTGAAGGGGGCCTTTGGATTTTTCTTCAATATGAGAGCACCACCATTGTCTTCTCTCTTCTCATAAGGGCATACGGCAACAAAATGATAGCGGTCTCCACAGTTGAAGCAATTTCTCAATCTTGAAGCATTTTATTTTCTACCACTTGGGTTGCTTCTTCGTTGCATCTCCATCTTGGCCTTTGCGGGATCTTTCTATAAATTTCTAGCATAGAAAGCCATGTATTTACCATGTGCAACCTTGACATCCTCGGTGTGGCTCATAGTGAGTGCATAATCACTTCCTTCTTCCTCATCATACTCCACAACCTTGGCCTTCAAGGCGAGATTGACACCACTACTCATTCCAATGGCACAAGCACGGGCATCTTTGGTGTTCTTGGCAGCAACCTTGAAGGCAGCCATCTCTTGCATAACTTCATTGGAGGTCATGCGATGGTAGTTGTGTCTTCCTTAGAGACTCTTCAAGTCAGTGGGCTGATACGTCCATTTTGCATCACTATTCTATATTATAATCTACTGTTATTCATTGATATATTTCATATTAAGAGATGATACTTATGTTATTTCATCTGTTTTTGCATGGTTGATGACTTTTGGAGCATGGACTGCTGTAGTCAGGATTCTGATGGAAAATGGGCCGTTTGGAGGCGAAATTTGCGAAGATCAGAAAATCCGGGAAAATATATGGAAAACCTATTTCCAAAAGACAAAGAGTGCCAGAAGGGGAAGTGGAGATGGGCCACAGGGGGCCCACACCACCCCCTGGCGCAGGCAGCCCTAGGCCGCGCCACCAGGTGGTGTGGCCACCCTGGCCCACTCCAGGCTCTCTCCTTTGGCGTATATTATCCCCACGAAACACTAACACTAGGAGAGCGACCACAGAAATATTCCGCCGCCTCTACAAGGCGAAAAACACTGAGAGAGAAAGATCTCTCCGGCAGACAGAATTCTGCCAGGGGAATTCCTTCCAGGAGAGGGGAGATCGTCGCCATCGACACCACCATTAAGATGGACTTCATTGAGATCATCATCATCATCACCACCACCATCATCTTCACCAGCACCATCAACACCACCATCATACCGCTGTAACAATTGGGTTGAATCTTGCATAGTTCTTAGGGGAAACTTTCCCGGTGTTGATTACTCCTTGTAGTTGATGCTATTGAGTGGAACCATTGAATTATTTTTATGTTCAGATTGTTATATATCATTATTTCATCTCTGATCTTGATCCATATGATGTCTTGTGAGTAGTTCGTTTAGTTCTTGAGGACATGGGAGAAGTCATGTTGTTAGTAGTGGAATTGTGTTGAGAAAGATTCAATGGTTTGTTAATTAAGTTGTGGTGTACTTCTTCCAGTGGTGTCATGTGAACGTCGACTACATGACACTTCACCTATATGGGCCTAGGGGAATGCATTGTGTATTTGGCTACTAATCGTAGGGGTTTTCGGAGTGACAGAAACCTGAACCCCCGTTAGGAAACCTTTGCACAAGGGATGTCAGGGTCTTAGAGTTTAAAGCTCTGGTTAGATTTCTATCTTAATTACTTTCTTGTACCCACGGATGCTTGCAAGGGGTATAATAACAAGTATGTATTAGTCCTAGAAAGGTCGGTACATTAACACAGGTTCACCCACACAACACTTAGCAAGCTAAAGAATATTAATCATCTATATGAAGCGAAAGCACTTGACGATATTCCAGTGTGTCCTCAAGAACGTTTGGTCATCTTAAGTAAGACAACCGGCTTGTCCTTTGCTAAAAAGGATTGGGCCACTTGCTGCATTTATTCTTATTGTCTTTTATTTACTTGCACTATCAAAAACCCCTAAAAATCTGTTTGCTAAGTATTTGCAGAGAATTCCTGATCCATACCACTCATCAACACCTTCTGCTCCTCGTTGGGTTCGACACTCTTACTTATCAAAAATACTGCGATACACCCCCTATACTTGTGGGTCATCAAGACTATTTTCTGGCGCCGTTGCCAGGGAGTGAAGCGCTATTGGAGAGTGGAACTAGTAAAGGAAACTTCTACTGTGAGTATTGTTTATTTTTGTTTGTTACTTTATTTTCAATATGGATAATTCGCTAAGTTTCTTATTTCGTAATGCTACTACCACTGCTAAGGTAGTAGATGAACCACCACCTACTGAGAATGATACTTTTAAAATACCTACAAGAATTATTGATCGTGTTATGGATAACTACTATGTTGGAGATGGAACTGTCCATCCCGGTGATTATTTGCTTTTTATACATGAATTATGCGGGTTGTTCAAGTGTGCATGTATTACAACGGATCAAGTCAAGAAGAAGTTATTCTCATTATCACTGAAAGGAAGAGCTGAAGAATGGTATAAACTGCTGAAGAATGGCCAATCTCTTGAATGGGAGGAAATAATGCCTCTCTTTTACTCTAAATTTTATCCTCCTAGTGAGATTCATAAAGATCGGAATCAAATACATAACTTTTGGCCTCTTGATGGAGAGAGTACAACTCAAGCTTGGGGGAGATTGAAGTTACTAATGCTCAAATGTCCCATTCATTAGCTCCCCAACAATATTATTATCAATAGCTTTTATGCAAGGCTTTCTCTTCATGATAAGGATCTATTGGATGCTTCTTGTGCTGGATCATTTACATGCATGGAAGAAGGAGCTAAATGGGATCTTATAGACCGTATTCAAGACAATGCTAAAGCATGGGAGAATTGTAAAGGGAGAAAGTCAGGTATAAATTATGAATATGAATGCATTGAATCTTTTATGGGAACTGATGATTTTCAAAATATTAAAAATGCTTATGGTCTATACTCTCAAGCTATTGCAACTTATTTTAAGGCTTTTGCTTACTATATTGAAGGTCCTAAAAAGAAGTGGAATAAGTATCATGAACCTTATAAAGATATTGATAATAGTGTTCCTGTAAGAAATACTAAAGTTTATACTGCTAATCATGTTTTACCCGAACCTTATATTGAGAAAATGCCTTTCCCAGTTAAGATAAAGGAACATTCTATGATAGCTAGTATGGTTAATGAAAGTACAAATAAAGCTGTTGAACCTGATGAACAAGTAGCTATTGAACCTATGATAGCACATGTGAAAGACTTTGTCACTAAATATGTAGGATATGGACACACTATTCTTTGTAAGGGTACTTCAAGTTTTGTTTCACAAAATAGTGTTATAAGAAATAGTATTCCTGTGTTTTCTGTTAGAATAAATGATCATTGCTACAATGGTCCTTGTGATAGTTATATTGTTAAGTTTATGCATGATACTGAAAGCTACTATGAGAGAGGGAAAAGTGTTCTTATGCATCTCAATAATATTAAGTTTCCTCACTTTATGCTAAAAATCTTTATGTTGCACTTGTTTTGCCTTCCTATGCTAGTAGCCTTTGGTTTCAACAATTTAGTTGCTTACAAAATTCCCTTGCATAGGAAGTGGGTTAGACTTAAACATGTGTCTTTTTGCTTCTTGATGCTCTCTTTTTCTTCAATTCTTATTTTTATGTGAGTTTCATTAAAATTAGCATGCCCATCTTAATAGCTATAAGGAAAGAGCTTATTGGGAGACAACCCAATATATTTGTGCTTTCAATTTGTTTTCATTTATTTGAGTCTTGGAAGTTATTACTTTGGTAATAACCTCTCCTTATCCTTTTTGTTTGGTGTTTGTATCAAGATCAACCTCTAATGAGGGAGAAGTAATATTTGGAGAAGTTGCTATCCCAAAATAGATTTTTGTGCTTCACCGTAAAAATTCGTGAGAGATCTCTGTACTTCGGATTGAGCTGTAATTATTTGTGCTTCTGCCCCAGATTGTTTTTTAACTTTCGTCAGTTTTGCACTTTTTAATTTGAGCAATAGAAGATTTTCGAAAATATTGATCTTTGCTTGCTGGTCTGTTTTGACAGATTTTGACCACTCTTACATTTGCCTCTTAAATCGATTTCCTTTTTGAATTATTTTGGACCTTCAAAAGGAGTTGTTTCAGTAGCTTATGTTTTGAATCATCATGTGCTTGCCATTGTCATTGGCTTGGTTTATCTTCCCTTCCATCTGAATGGCAGAGTCTACTAGCTCTTCTAGATCTGCAAAACAGATCTTGACTAACACAGTCTGCATCTCATCATGTAATCCATTTAGGAACGTTTCCTTCTTCTTTGCTTTGGTGTTAATATCATCAGGGGCATATCTAGCTAGGGACAGCAATTTGTCACGGTAGTCAACTACCGTCATCCTTCCTTGCTTCAGTTCTCTGAATTAATCCCTCATCCTGGTGACCAAACCTTGGGGCACATGGGTCCGGCTGAACTTGATCTTGAATGCTTCCCAAGTCATCATCTGATCTTCGTTCATGGTACGAGTGCTATTCCACCAGGCTCTTGCATCTCCTGCCAGATAGTGGGTGGCAAATAGTACCTTCTCATTGTCTTCAACTCATGCAACCTCCAAGTTGTTCTCCATGGTTTGCAGCCAGTCATCAGCATCTAAGGGGTCCTCAGACTTACTAAATAGAGGTGGGTTGGTATTCTGAAAGTTCTAGAGCTTGGATCCATGGTTATCCTGGTTTCCATGGCCTTGATTATTGTGGGCCATCTGAGCTATCTGTTGTAGAGTGGCTAAGTTGGCTTGGCATTCGGCTCTACTAGCTTCACGGTCGGAAACTAGCATTTGCAGGATATGCAGCATTGGGTCCTAAGATGAACTACTTCCTCCGGGGTTTCCACGAGTCATCTGAAGATTGAGATAGATAATGACATAAGAGGGAAATTTCTAAGGTTCATGGTTTTGTTTCAAAAGCTTTAAACTTTGATCTTAACTCAGGTTTTGCAAACTAACAACTTCTCTCATTCATTCATTCATTCAAATCACACAGTACAAATGCACACCACAACAAAAATAGATAAAGATGGTTTTAAGAAACATTTTGTGAAACTACGATATAGTGGGACCGGTTACAACTCATTCCTATGGTAGTGCTCAAGTGCATCTAATCATCATAAATGAAGTCGAATCATCATCATATGTGTGGAACTCCATGGCATCATCCTCCAGGTAGTCGTTATCATCACAGAGGTAAGAGTGAAGATCTCCCTAGATATCTTCAGCTTCCTCCTCCTTTGCTTCAAGTTGGATATCCTATTCACGGATGGTCTTCTCGAGAATGTCCACCTTCTTGCGAATACGCTCGATGGTGCGATCCTTCTTGTCACGCTGACGACAAAGTGATTGGCGCTCCTTGCCAAGGATTGTGAGGGTCTGGTCCTTCTTGACTGCAATGTCATGGTTGTGGTTGGCGTAGGCACGAGCATTGTCCAGCTCCTTCTGTCTATCATACAACATGAAGTCAAGGTTGTCCACTTGGTGCTTCAGCTCCGGATGTCTTGGCATCTCCAAGGGCATTCCCATAGAATCACGCCTTGCGTAGTGAGCAAAGCGAGTTCCCTAGATCTAGTTGATGTTTTGCCCACACAGACGGGCAAGAGCTTCATGCATGGCCCTGGCTAATCCATCTAGCTAGTTATTCTCCCTCAAGGTGAATTGGATCTTCTCCGAAGTGGGTGCTTCCATCTTTCCTCTAAGATCTGCAACTATCAGCCATTGTAGATCTCCTCCTACGTGATCGTTGAGTTGTGCCCCGAAGAATTCTGGGTGCGGGCACTCAAGATACGCTGATAGTGCATCTAGATTCCTCTCAAATATCTGGCAGCCTCCGTTGCCCAGCTGGTAGAACTTGCAATATTGGACCTCCATCTATAAGAATTTTAGGGTGAGCAAGTTAGTGAGGTGATCAAGTGTGTCAAATTTTATGTAGAATTTCAAGAATTTTTGAGGAACATGAATCTTTTTTTGAAAAGAATCTCAAGAATAAGAGTGGGAATAGGTTTTCATAAATACTCATTTTTTGTTTTGTTTTGAAACTCATTTTTTGTTCGGACGTCCATTTGATACATTGTAAATGTATCTATAATTTTTGATGTTCCATGCTTGGTTTTATCTACATTCTTATGGTTTGTTCCAACTTTGGAGTACTTTTCTTATGATTTCTCGGACTAACCTATTAACAAGATGCCACAGTGCCAGTTGCCTGTTTTCTGCTATTTTTGGTTCCAAGAAAGTCAGAAAATCAATATTCTCGGAATTGGACCGGACAAAAGCCAAAGTCGATATTTTACCGACAGACTCATGGAGCCAAAAGACGAGACGGAGAGGGGCCAGGGGCCGGCCACACCATAGGGTGGCATCTTGGCCGCGCCACCAGGTGGTGTGGGCCCCTCCGGCCTCCACCGACCTTGCCCTCTGGCCTATAAGAAGCCTCCCGAGGCATAAACCCTAGGGAGTCAATCAGAAATCCACGAAAAGTTCCGCTGCGCCGCCGCCACCGAAGGGGAGATTCGGGAGACAGAAAGTCTCTATTCCGGCACCCTGCCGAGATGGGGAAGTGCCCCCGGATCCATCTCCATCGATCTCCACCGTCATCTCCATCACCATTGCTGATTCCCATGATGAGGAGGGAGTAGTTCTCTCTTGAGGTTAAGGGTTCTACCGGTAGCTATGTGTTCATCTCTCTCTCTATGCGTGATCATATTGTGATCATGAGCTTTGTAATCAAGTAGATCTACTTTGCTACTCAAGTGCTTTAATGAATCTTTGCTCTCCCCATGTGTGTGAAAGTCAGCGTGCTCACCATGGTGCCACTTAGGCTAGAGATTACAAATACTTGTTATGAGTTATATTTGGAGTTGGATGTCTTTATGAAATTGTTGTGTTTGTTGGACTCATCTAGTACTCAAGGTGATAGTGTGGGGTTTTCTAGATGGGAAAGGCTTACTTTGAGGTGTGCTGTTATAGCCCTACCATGGATTAGGGTGTTCAACCGGAGAGTAGTTAAGAGTAGTATCATAAAGAGAAGATATTTATATGAGAGTGTTTACTAGTGAAAGTATGATCCCTAGGCCTTGTTTCTAAGCATTGATACACCGTTTGCAATTAGATCTATTACATGTTTGCTTGCTGCCATCTTTATTTCAGTTTGCTTTTAGTCTCTTCCACGCCATCAAGTTATTTTCTAGCACCGCTGTCTTATATCCATACCACTTGTATTTCACTATCTCTTCGCCGAACTAGTGCACCTATACACCTGACAAGTGTATTAGGTGTGTTGGGAACACGAGAGACTTCTTGTATCTTGATTGCAGGGTTGCTTGAGAGGGCATACCTTTGACCACTTCCTCCTTGAGTTCGATAAACCTTGGGCGATCCACTTAAGGGAAAACTTGTTACTGTTCTACAAACCTCTACACTTGGAGGCCCAACAACTGTCTACAAGAATAGAAGTGTGTACACATCACCATTCTAACTAGGGTATCCTATAGTCAGGATGGCTCTGATACCAACTCGTCAACAACCGGATTTTTAATCTCATATGCCTGTTATGCCATACATCGCAATCCCAGGATTACCATTTTTGCGAGATATAACAGAATTGGTACCATAGTACATCATCCATTACAAACCATAATAAAGGTCTTACAAATAAAGGATCTCATGATCCAGTCTTAATACAATTAAAGCAATAGAAAGTAAATGTAGTAGGGGCTCCATCTTCAGGGTCACAAGCAATGTTGACGATGATAGATGATCCTAGTTGTCGTAGACCTGCTGCTGTCCATCATCCTAGTAGTCCTCCTCATAGTCTGGCCACGGGAATAGCCAGGGACAAAGCCATGAGTACTCTTTAAGTACCCGCAAACTATCACTAACAAGGTAGTTCTAGTAGGAATCTTAAGCTCTAGGTTTATTTGCAAAAAGCCAAGTTTATCTCATACTGATCTTAGAAGTAAAGAAAACTAATTATGTTCTACATAACTTAAGAGGGAACCTAGTTTTCATGTCGACAATCCTATTGTGGTCAACTCAAAGTCATAGTTCAAGTCACAAGTCATTTTGAAAACATCTGATGAATGGAACAGTATGGCCACTCCAACTGTCCATGACCGCAGACACGGCTATTCGAATAGTTTGACACTCTGTAGAGGTGGTACACTTTCGACACAAAATTCGATACATCCGTCAGGGATAACCCTGAATCAATCATACTTAGTATGTGGATAATCAATCATAACCTTTCAATTACACACCCTATTATAGCCCCTATGAGCATGGCCTCCCAGCCATGGCCATCTGCCATCCTGGGCACTGCACAGGTGGACATTCATCACGAGGTAGCCTCAGCTCAACCTCTTCCACAAGGGGACCCATACTATGGCATATAAACTTCCGGCTAAGCCCTACCCAATTGAGGTATTGTGGTTGTACGGTAAAATTGGAATGGTATCGCATCCGAACCCAACCATCAGTTTTTGAAAAGGGCTAAGGCTCATGCGTCGACATTTTGATCATCAAACCATTGTGTTTCTCAACACATGTCAAAACATCTCAATAGAATGAAACATCATTCCAAGGTTTTCATAATCATTTTCACCAAGTATTCCCATCTAAAGTGATCAACTTTTATGCTTAGCACTAGCCACTAAAGTTTAGGGTATTCACTAATGAAGGGTGCTAATCAAGTGTAACTATCCATCTCTAATTTTATGCCTTTTGATGACATCTAGTATAACTACTTAGGCCTAGTTTTATACTTTTTGTGGTATCTATACTATTTGTCCAAAACTCATAAGTCATTACTAAAGTAAAGAACTTTGGTAAAAGTAAAAGACTAAAGCTTGTAAGTAAAACTTGGGATTGGTATAATCACAGTTGCATAACCAAAGCATGCCTAATGCATCTTGCATAGGTTATATTGCAAAATTCTAGCTTGCAAGTGTTAGCTTGCTCAGTTTACTTGAAGTTCTAGGCTTGCATAGTGATGGATTGCCTTGAGTAGTGCAGTGGTTGAAGTTTTCTTCTTCTTCTTCTTCTTGGTAGTACTCCTCCTCCTCGTATCCCGGGTCTGTACTATCATCTATAAATGAATACGAGGTACACAATCACCAAACAATACTTAACTACTTCTATTTAGCACACTAAGGTTCACACTTGATGATCTAGCATCATCACAATCATCACATGAAATAAAGACTTAATCTTGTTTATTATATTTTAGAAAAGTAATTTCTACTCATTGAAATACTTAATATTTAATATTCTCTAATTAAAATATGGGATCATGTTGACACATGTCATCACCACATATTCTAATACATGGGAATGTGATTTAAACTGGTGATCATATTTTATAAAGTTTAAGATTAGTATTTAATATAATTAAAGTGACTAGAAGTGCCCATATAGCATTCTTTTAGTACTAGTCCAATGTCACTGCATGTAAACCTAGATATTTTTACATATTCAGATAGATCTTGTCAAATGTGATTTTTGAGAGTTGGAATCAACTCAAAAGCATTTATGGTTCATTTTTGAAAAATGTTGGAAGTTGGAAAAGTCTATGTCTTGTTATTTTTGGTATAGGTGATCTATATTTTCAAATGGTTTGAATCCAACGGGCTTGGATAGATAATTTGAATACCTTTCTAACAAAATTGGGATCATGCAATTTGGTTTCGTGAATCTCTTTGAATTGATTTTTTTATCTACTGACAGAATCTGGTTTCAACTAAAATGGAAAATAACTATTTGAATCTACAGGCCTACGCGGGAAACCTACTGGGCCGGCCCAATCTGCACAGCACTGCATAGAGGGCTACTGACAGTAGGGTCCCACTAGTCAGCGACTCTATCTAACCGAAACGGTATCGTTCAATCTAGGCCCTACGATTAGAACATGATCTAACAACCGTGGTTCATTGTCTCCGGTGAACAGCTCCGGCGAGAAAATTAACCTAAAGCGGCAGTGGGGGTTGTGTGAGGCTCACTAGGGCTCCATCTAGGGTCGGCGATGGGGGCGAACGACGTTGTCGACGACAGCGGTTCGAACAGTGGTTGCGGCGGCTCCTAGGGTGGCTCCAATCAATTGCCCCCTTCTTCTTCTGCAGCGGCAGGCTCTGGCCAAATTCCAGCGATGCGGTGCTCGCGTTGCTCCAGGAAGGGTGTGGGAGGTGTTGTGAGGAGTGGGGAGTGAGGTGGTGTGGAGAATGCTGGCGGAGGGGCCCTCTATTCATACACCGGTGAAGGGACCTTGCGGCATGGGCTCGGCCTCGTCGGGCGGCTAGCGGCATGGCTGAGGGTAGGGGGCGACGCAGTGCTCCCTAGCGGTCATCACGAGTGTAATGGCGCAGCACGGGGTAGTCTAGGTTGGTCGGGCGGTGTTCGAGACGGCGCACAGGGACTACAGGTCACGCGGTGGCGAACGGGGGTGTCTAGGATCTAGCTGGTGTTATGGCGAGTCTGTGCACGCGAGGTGAGGGCGAGGCATGGCGTGAGCAAGCTGGTCGGCTGCGGCTCTCTGGGATTTCTACTCATTGAAAATAGCTAAGATTTAATATCCTCCAATTAAAATATGGGATCATGTGGACACATGTTATCATCACATATTCTAACATATGGGAATGTGATTTAAAGGTTGGATCATATTTTAATAGGTTTAAGTTTAATGTTTAATGATTTAAAGTGCTAGAAATGCCTATATATAATTATTTTGGTACTATTCCAAAGTCACCGCATGTAAACCTTAATATTATTACATATTCATATATGTATGGTTAAATATGATTTTTGAAAGATGGAATCAACTCAAAAGCTATTATGGTTGATTTTATAAAAATGTTTGAATGTGCAAATGCTTCTGTTTTGTTATTTTACTAGGAGAGATCTCTAACACTAAATGATTTAAATCCAACGGGCATGGATAGATATTTTCATTAGATTTCCAACAAAATTGGAATCATTCAATTTGGATTTGTATAACTCTCTGAATTGATTTTTAAACTAAGGGATAGAATGGATTTTAAGTCTAAATAGAAAAATCCTAATTTGAATTACTGGGTCAGCGCGGGAAACGAATTGGGCCGGCCAAGTGACACTCAGCGGCGCAGCGGGCAACTGAGAAGGGGGGTCCACATGTCATCGGCACTTAAAACCAAAAACAGTACGGGGCGATAATAACCACACGATTAGAATAAGATCTACGGTCCATGGTCGTCGTCGGTGATAGACTCATTGCCGGCGAGACTGAACCCTAAGCGGTCGGTGAGGGTCTACTGGGGACGTACCAGGGCTCCAGCTAGTGCGGCGAGGCGGGCAAACGAACTGGTGGACGATGATGAGCTCAGGTGAAGTCCCGGCAGTGGCTGAGGTGGACGAAATTGACGACCACGTCTCCTCCTCTACAGCGGCTAAGTCCGGCGGAATTCCGGCGATGGGCTGGTCGAGCGGCTCCGGCAAGAGGGGGGAAACGATCAGTGGAGAGAGGGGAGTGAGATGGAGTGAAGAAATGGTGGTGGGGAGACCTCCTTATATAGGCTCGACGGTGAGGCAGTGAGGTATGGGCGTGGCTCGTCGGTGACGACAATACAGGGGGCTATTGGCGTGGGCGAGGTAGGCGGACGGTGGGCGGTCTACTGGCGGTCGTCTAGAGCTTAATGGCAACGCTAGGGGTGATGCCTAATGGTTGGGATCTTCCCGCGCTCTAGGAGACAGAGGCGGTGCTTGACGCGGCTCCCGTCGGCTGTGGGTCGCGCGGCGGTGCACGGCCGTGTCTGGCGGCTTGCTGGGTTCAAGGCGAAGCGGCGCACGTGTTTTGGTGGCGAGGCATGGTCTGTGGCGTGTTGGTGGCGATCGCGCTCTGGCGTGCTCTGGCTGCACGTAGAGAGGAAAGGGCGGCGCGGCTCTAGGGTGGTCCAGGGGCTGGCATTGATCGAGGGGTGGACAGGGAGTCGCGGTAGGGTTGGGCGGAGCTAGTGGGTACACTTGAATGGCGCGGCGCCGTCTGCGGCGAGTTGCGCATGCTCGGCTGGCAGTGACCAAGTTTGGGCAGCGCGCAACTGCTGCAAATGGATAAGGGGTAGGCTGGTGAGGGTTTGGTTAGAGCTGGGGGAGACAGGGAAGAGCAGAGAGGGTTGAATGGGGGACAAGGGATCAATTGTCAACAATATTAGTTTGGCCAGAAATTTTCTGCCTGCCAACTGCTCGATCAAATGGCCGCATGAAACTTTTATTTGAATTTTGAGCTGATTTTTGGTGGAGTGGTGTATCTTATGCTTAAGCATCTAGGTTTGCTTGGGATTTTAAAATGGAGTCCATTTGAGTGGTTTTTGAAAAAGTGTGATCTAGATACATACACTAGATTCGATTTTCAAATGTCATTTAAAATTAGAATTTGAATGTTTTTGGGAGATCACAAAGTGGGAATTGGCACATCACTACTTATACTAGCAAGGGGTGCAAAGATCCACAACTGCCTCTGTTTGGATTTGAGTCCTAGGAATAGCCAAAGTAGGCTAGGTGGTTAAAATGGCCAAAGTGACCATTTCTTTATTTAATTGTTTTTGATTTCTTTTTCTTTGGGATTTGCTTGGAGATGATCTAGATGTTGTGTAATTCCCCTTAGAATCATTTTACAATCAATAGATCACTCAAACATGGCAATTCAAAACAACTCCTATTTTAAATCCACACACATATGAATGCTTACAGATTTTTAAATGGAAAAGTTTTTGTTAACCCAAATTGGGTAGATTTGATCTTGATCACTTGGATAAAAGTTTTGGGATGTTACAAACCTTCCCCCCTTAAACAAAATCTTGTCCCGAGATTTAAGAAAGAAAACTAGGAACTAAAGATATCTAGAAACTCTGTCCTAATGTAATCTTCTCGCTCCCAAGTAGCTTCTTCTTCGGTATGGTTGCTCCATTGAATCTTGAGATATTTGATACTCCGGGTCCTGGTGATTCTGTAAGCTTCCTCCAAGATACGGATGGGCACTTCACGATACGTCAGATCTGACTCTCTTCTACTTGTGACCAATTCAAAGGGGTACAACACTTTCTTCCATATAGGAACTCAAATGGTGCCATTTGCAAACTGGCTTGATAACTGTTGTTGTATGAGAATTCTGTGAAAGGAATACAATATTCCCATTTTGATCCATACTCTAACACACAAGCTCTCAACATATCTTCCAGGATCTGGTTGACTCTTTCAGTCTATCCATCGGTTTGCGGGTGATAAGCGGTGCTGAAATTCAACTTGGTTCCTAATCCTTCTTGGTCTTTCTGCCAAAATATCAAGGTAAATTGGGTTCCTCGGTCTGATACTATGGTCTTGGGGGTTCCATGTACACTAACAATTCAAGCAATGTACAACTCAGCTAGCTTCGAACTCTAGTAGGTTGTCTTGACAGGTATAAAATGAGCTACCTTGGACAGTCGATCAATGATGACCCAGATTGAGTCATTTCGCCTACTAGAAGTAGGCAAACCGATCATAAAGTCCATTCCGACAGATTCCCATTTCCATTCTGGAATCTGCAATGGTTGCAACAGTCCTGCGGGTCTCTGATGTTCCGCTTTGACTCTCTGACAGATATCACACTTGGCTATGTAGTTCCCGATTTATCTCTTCATCTTGTGCCACCAAAATTGCTCTTTCAAATCTTGATACATCTCCGTTCCTCTGGGGTGGATAGAATAAAGAGTATCATGAGCTTCTTGCATGATAACTTGCTTTAGCTCCGAATCTACTGGCACACAGATACGGCCTTTGTACCATAGAACTCCTTCTTCGTCTTCGGTGAATCCAGGTACCTTTCTTGTCCCAATACGACGTTTGATTCCATCAATACTTTCATTTCCCTTCCGGGCTTCCTTTATTTGGCTAATCAAAGTGGGTTGAAGTTCAATGCTAGCTAAAAATCCTTTGCTAACAAGCTCAGTCCTAAACTGCTCCAACTCCTCATACAAACTGGGTTGCTTTTCCTTGATCATGGTGTTTAGCCTACACGGCAATCTGCTAAGAGCATCCGCTACCACATTGGCTTTGCCGGGGGGATAGTGAATGTCAAGGTCATAATCCTTGATTAACTCTATCCATCTCCTTTGCCTCATATTCAGCTCCTTCTGAGTGAAAATATACTTCAAGCTTTTGTGATCTGAGTAAATATCACAGCGATTTCACATAAGATAATGACGCCATGTCTTCAATGCCAAAACTACGACTGCTAACTCAAGATAATGGGTCAGATAGTTCTTCTCATGCTGCTTTAGTTGTCGAGACAGATAAGCGATGACTTTGCCTTCTTGCATCAATACACATCCGAGACCAATCTTGGATGCATCACAATACACATCAAACGACTTCTTCATATCTGGCATGATCAATATTGGGGCTGAAATAAATCTCTTATTGAGCTCTTGGAAACTTGCTTCACATTTGTCAGTCCATTCAAACTTCTTGTCCTTCTTCAACAATTGGGTCATGGGCCTTGCTATGCTCGAAAATCCTTCTACGAACTTACGGTAGTATCCCGCTAATCCGAGAAATGCACGGACTTGGGATTGAGTGATTGGGGCTTCCCATGCTTCGACATCTCTGATCTTGGTGGGATCAACAGCTATTCCTCCGGCATACACTATATGTCGTAGCAATCCTACTTCTTTCAGCCAAAACTCACATTTGCTGAACTTGGCATACAATCGATGCTCTCTAAGGGTTTCAAGGATGATTCTCAGATGTTGCTCACGCTCTTCTTCTGACTTGGAGTAGATAAGGATATCGTCGATAAACACCATGACAAACTTATCCATAAAATTCATAAAGATCTTATTCATGAGATTCATGAAATAATCAGGGGCTTTGGTTAATCGAAAATACATGACCGTATACTCGTATAAACCATAACGAGTAGAAAAGGCGGTCTTTGGAATATCCGTTGCACGAATCTTAAGTTGGGGATAACCAGTCCTAAGATCAATCTTATAGAACACATTTTCTCCAGTCAACTGATCAAATAGATCCTCTATCTTTGGCAAAGGGTACTTGTTCTTTATGGTGACGTCATTTAGTTTCATGTAATCTGTGCACAAACGGTTGCCTCCATCTTTCTTGTCGATGAATAGCACTGGTGATCTCCATGGCGATGCGCTTGGTTGAATCAAGCCTGTTGCCAACATAGCATCCAGCTGCTTCTTCAACTCTACTAACTCTGAGGGGTTCATGCTATAGGGTCTCTATGCTATGAGTCCGGTTCTAGGGATTAGTTCAATAATGAACTCAATATCCCTATTCGGGGGCATACCGGACAATTCATCTGGGAATATGTCGGGGTATTCACAGACTACTCTGACTTGGTCTATGGTGGGTAGGGCTAGACTCTTGTTGCACTTGAATTGACGGGGTAAGGTTTCAGATATATGCTCTACTGTTACTCCCAAGCTACTGGTCATGGTGATGGCTTTGTTAGCACAGTTTATCAGTCCTTTATGCTTTGACATCCAATCCATACCTAGTACTACTTCCAAACCTTTGGTTCCAAGTACTATTAGATTGGCATAAAAATCTATTCCATGTATTCTAATAGGCACAACTTTGCAATTTTTTCTAGCTTTTGTAGTTGAACCGGGAATTTGAACTATCATGACATGCTTCAAGTTGGTTGGGTGAATCTTACTAGTGCATGCAAATTCTTCGGTGACAAATGAGTGCGATGCTCCAGAATCAAACAACAATCTTACTAAAACTGAATTGACAGAAAACATACCCAGCACTACATTTGGCGCTTCTTGGGCTTCTTCGGCGTTCATGTGGAAGAGACGGCCGTTGCGGTTGTGAGGGTTCCCTGGGGCGAATCTTCTTCGTGGTTGAACACGACACTGCTGTTGAGCTGGGGCATTCACATTGGCAGTGGCGGCAATCTTGTTGGGACACTCATTGGAACAGTGACCCTTCACTCCACATTCGAAACAAGTGATATGAGACTTGTCTTTCGCTGCCACGGGCACAACATTGCTTCTAGTTCTGGGTGCAGTGTTGTTGTTGTTGCTCTTGGGAGGTGCACGGTTGAAATTGCTGGCATTGCCGGGGTGATTGTTGTTTCCTCCGGACTTCACATTTCCTCCGCTACGGTTGGGGTAGCTTGGGCGAGACATTGGGGGTCGGCTGTTCCTTGGTGCATATCCCGCAGAAGGGTTGGGACGGTACTTCTGGTGACTGTTGGATCCAGCTTGGTGCATCATATGATGCTTACGGTTGTCGTTTGCCTAGTTGATCTTCCCTTCCATCTGAATGGCAGAGTCGACTAGCTCTTCGAGATCCTCGAAACGGATGTTGACGAGGACAGTCTGCATCTCATCGTGTAGTCTGTTCAGGAATCTCTCCTTCTTCTTGGCCTCCATGTTGATCTCATCAGGTGCATACCTAGCTAGCGATAAGAATATGTCACGATACTCCACCACAGTCATTCTGCCTTGTTTCAACTCTCTGAATTTATCCCTCATTCTGGTGACTAGACCCTGCGGCAGGTGGGTGCGGCTAAACTTGGTTTTGAAGGCTTCCCATGTCATAACTTGACCATGCTTCATTGTGCGGGTGTTGTTCCACCATGCTCTTGCATCTCCTACCAAGTAGTGGGTGGCAAAAAGAACTTTCTCATTGTCATCCACTCTGGCTACTTCTAAATTGTTCTCCATTGTCTGCAACCAGTCATCATCATCTAGTGGGTTCTCCGAAGTGCTAAATATTGGGGGATTGGTATTCTGGAAGTTCTTCAGTTTGGATCCTTGATGATCCTGATTTCCATGGCCTTGGTTGTTTTGGGCCATCTGGGCGATCTGCTGTAGAGTTGCTAGGTTGGCTTGGCGCCAAGCCCTGATAGCTTCACGGTCTGCAACTAGCATCTACATAATCTGCAGCATCGGGTCCTGCGATGAGCTGCTCCCTCCGGGTTTCCATGAGTCATCAGAAGATTGAGGTAGATAATGGGGTTAGAGGGAAAGTTCTAAGGTTCATGGTTATGATTTCCAAGCTAAAACTTTGAGTTTGACTCAGGTTTTGCAACTAACTTCATTTCATTCATTCAAGCAAAGCACACGATACAAACACACACACACCACAACATCAAAGGAAAATAGATGGTTTTAAGAACCATTCTGCAAGCTATGATACAATGGGACCGATACTCCTCATGCTACGATAGTGCTCTAGTGCATGTACTCATCATCGATGAAGTCGCAGTCATCATCGTCGGTGTAGAAGTCCATGGCATCCTCCTCCAGAAAGTCATCATCATTGCTGAGGTAAGAGTCCATATCTCCTTGGATGTCTTCACCTTCCTCTTCTTCTTATTTTACTGCAAGCTGATCTTCTTGCTCCTTGATGGTCTTCTCGAGGTCGGCCACCTTCTTGCGAAGACGGTCGATGGTGCGGCCCTTCTTTGCGTGTTGACAGCGAAGAGACTGACGATCCTTGAAGAGCAGTGAGAAAGTCTGGGCCGTCCGGGCGGCAAGGGCGAGGTTGTGGTTGGCGAACTCTCTAGCATTGTCCAATTCCTTCTATCTATCGTATAGCAGGAAGTCGAGGTTCTCCAGTTGACGCTTCAACTCCGGGTGACTTGGCATCTCCATGGGCATTCCCATAAAGTCATGCCTTGCATAGTGAGCAAAGCGGGATCCTTGGATTTGGTTGACACTAAGGGCACACAGACGTGCGAGAGCTATATGCATTGCCCTAGCTAATCCATCTAGCCAGTTGTTCTCTCTCACGGAGAACTGGATCCTCCCGGACGTTGGTGCTTCTATCTTGCCTCGAAGATCAGCGGTAACTAGCCATTGTAAGTGTCCTCCTGTTGGTCTAGGAAGTTGAGCTCCTAGAAACTCCGGATGCGGGCGTCCCAAGAATTCCGATAGTGCATCAAGATCCCTCTAGAAGATCAGCTGGCATCCGTTGCCCAACTGGTAGAACTTGCTGAACAGAGTTTCCATCTTTAAGAATTGAGGATGAGAAAGTTAGTGAAGTGATCAAGTGTGTCAAAATTTTATGTAGTAATGTAAGAATTTGGAGGAACATGATTTTTTTGAGAGAAAGAATTCACAAGGGTAAGAGAGGAAATACCTTTCATAAATACTCAATTGGGTGTTTGAAACTAAGTTTTTGTTAAGACGTCCATTCTAACTAGGGTCTCCTATGGTTAGGATGGCTCTGATACCAACTTGTCAACACCCGGATTTTTAATCCCAGATGCCTGTTATGCCATACATCGCAATCCTAGGATTACCATTTTTGCGAGACATAACAGATTGGATATCATAGTACATCATCCATTACAAACCATAATAAGGTCTTACACGAATAAAGGATCTCATGATCCAGTCTTAATACAACAAGCAGCGGAATAAATAACAAGCGTAGTGGGGGGTCCATGTTTAGAGTCACAGGCAATGCTGACGATGAAATATAGTCCTAGTTATCATAGCCGTCCTGCTGTCCTTCATCTTGGTAGTCTCCTTCATAGTCTGGCCATAGGAATAGCGAGGGACAAAAGCCATGAGTACTCTTTACGTACTCGCAA
This sequence comes from Avena eriantha, assembly GCA_910589775.1. Taxonomy (NCBI): domain Eukaryota; kingdom Viridiplantae; phylum Streptophyta; class Magnoliopsida; order Poales; family Poaceae; genus Avena; species Avena eriantha. The sequence goes on along the minus strand of OU342745.1, from coordinate 318,040,723 downwards.
ACTATCACTAACAAGTAAGATAGATCTAGTGGGAAATGCTAAGTTCTAAGTCTATTTGTAAAGTTAAGTTTGAAACCTAAGCTGAGTTCAGAAACAAAGAAAGATAAAAGAAGTTTGAAAACACTTAAGTGGGAACTCTGTTGTGGTCAAGTCACGTCACAATTCATGTCATAAGTTGTTTTGAAAATATCTGACAATGAAACAGTATGGCCACTCCAACTGTCCATGACTGTGGACACGGCTATTCGAATAGTTTGACATTCTGCAGAGGTGGTACACTTTCACCACAAGATTCGATACATCTGTCAGGGATAACCCTGAATCATCATACTTAGTATGTACATAATCAAACATAACCTTTCCTTTACACACCCTAGTATAAGCACCTCTCCTATGAGCATGGCCTCCCAACCATGACCATCTGTCATCTTGGGCACTGCATAGGTGGACAACATTGAGAGGTAGCCTCAGCTCAGACCTCTCCCGCGAGGGAACTAATAATAATGCATATAAACTTCCGACTAAGCCTTACCCAATTCAGGTATTGTGGTTGTACGGTAAAATTGGAATGGTATCGCATCCGAACCCAACCATCAGTTTTGTAAAAGGGCTAAGGCTCATGCCTCAACATTTTCATCATCATAAACCATTTGTGTTTCTCAATATATGTCAAAACATCTCAATAGAATAACTCATCATTCCAAGGTTTTCACAATTCATTTTAACCAAGTATTCCCATCTAAAGCCAATCAAGTTTTGGTTTAGCTCTAGACTATTAAGTTAAGAGTGTCCACTAATATGGGATGCTAATCTCAATATCATGTCATAGAATGACATCTAAGTCTAACTAGATAGGTCAAGTTTTATACTTTTTATGCTACATTTAAACAATTAAAGGACTTTAATAAAGTAAAGAAAGTAAATCTTGGAAATAAAACTTGGGGTAGGTAATAGTAAAAGTGGTATAACCAAACCATGCCTAATGCATCTTGCTTAGGTTATCTAGCTTAATTTTAGCTTGCCTTGGTTGGTGCAGTGGTTGAAGTTTTTTTCCTCCTCCTCTTGCTAGAACTCCTCCTCCTCGAAACCTTGGTTGATACTATCTTCTATAAATACATACGGGATACACAATCATCAAACATACTTAACTAGTCCACTTAGCACACTAAGGCACATGTTTGATGATCTATTATCACCACAAGCATCACAAGGTTTAATTAACTAGCTTCATTCTTTTTATTTGAGAAAAGTAATTTCTACTCATTGAAAATAACTAAGATTTAATATCCTCCAATTAAAATATGGGATCATGTGGACACATGTCATCACCACATATTCTAACATATGGAAATGTGATTTAAAGGTTGGATCATATTTTAATAGGTTTGAGTTTAATGTTTAATGATTTAAAGTGACTAGAAATGCCTATATAGCATTATTTTGGTACTAGTCCAAAGTCGCTGCATGTAAACCTTAATATTATTACATATTCAGATATGTATGTTTAAATATGATTTTTGAGAGTTGGAATCAACTCAAAAGCTATTATGGTTGATTTTATCAAAATGTTTGAATGTGCAAATGCTTCTGTCTTGTTATTTTTACTAGGAGATATCTCTAACTCTAAATGATTTAAATCCAACGGGCTTGGATAGAGATTTTCATTATCTTTCCAAAAAAATTGGAATCACTCAATTTGGATTTGTATAACTCTCTGAATTGATTTTTAAACTAAGGGACATAACTGATTTTAAGTCTAAATAGAAAAATCCTAATTTGAATTACTGGGTCAGCGCGGGAAACTAATTGGGCTGGCCCAGTGACGCTCAGCGGCGCAACGGGCAACTGACAAGGGGGGTCAACATGTCAGCAGCACTTCAAACCTGAAGCGGTACAGGGCGATAATAACCACACGATTAGAACAAGATCTACGGTCCACGATCATCGTCGACGACAGACTCGTCGCCGGTGAGACTGAACCCTAAGTGGTCGGTGGGGATCTACTGGGGACGTACCAAGGCTCCAGCTAGTGCGGCGAGGCGGGCAAACGAACTGGTGGACGACGGCGAGCTCAGGCGAAGTCGCGGCAGTGGCTGAGGTGGACGAAATCGACGACCACGTCTCCTCCTCTTGAGCGGCTGCCTCCGGCGGAATTCCGGTGATGGGCTGCTCGAGCGGCTCCGGCGAGAGAGGGGAAACGATCAGTCTAGAGAGGGGAGTGAGATGGTGTGAAGAAATGGTGCTGGGGAGGCCTCCTTATATAGGTTCGACGGTGAGGCAGTGAGCTAAGGGCGCGGCTCATCAGTGACGGCGATACAGGGGCTACCGGCATGGGCGAGGTAGGCGGACGGTGGGCGGTCTAATGGCGGTCATCTAGAGATTAATGGCGATGCTAGGGGCGGTGCCTAACGGTTGGGAGATTCCCGCACTCTAGGAGACAGAGGCGGTGCTCGACGCGGCTCCCAGCGACAGTGGGTCGCACGGCGGTGCATGACCGTGTCTGGCGGGTTGCTGGGTTCAAGGCGAAGCGGCCCACGCGATTTGGTGTCAAGGCGTGGTCTGTGGCATGTTGGCGGTGATCACGCTCTAGCGTGCTCTGGCTGCACATAGAGAGGAAAGGGCAGGGCAGCTCTGGGGTGGTCCAAGGGCTGGCATTGATCGAGGGGTGGACAGGGAGTCCCCGGTAGGGTTGGGCGGAGCTAGTGGGTACGCTGGAATGGCGCGACGCGGTCTAAGGCGAGTTGCGCATGCTCGGCCGGCGGTGACCAAGTTTGGGCAGCACGCAACTGCTGCAAACGGCTAAGTGGTAGGTCGGTGAGGGTTTGGTTAGGGCTGGCGGAGACAGGAAAGAGCAGAGAGGGTTGAATGGGGGACAAGGGATCAATTGGCAACAATATTAGTTAGCCCAGAAATGTTCTGCCTGCCAACTATTCTATCAAATGGCCGCATGAAACTTTTATTTGAATTTTGAGCTGATTTTTGGTGGAATGGTGTATCTTATGCTTAAGCATCTAGGTTTGCTTGGGATTTTAAAATGGAGTCCATTTGAGTGGTTTTTGAAAAAGTGTGATCTAGATACATACACTAGATTCAATTTTCCAATGTCATTTAAAATTAGAGTTTGAATGTTTTTGGGAGATCACAAAGTGGGCCTTGGCACATCACTACTTGTACTAGCAAGGGGTGCAAAGATCCACAATTGTCTCTGTTAGGATTTGAGTGCTAGGAATAGCCAAAGTAGGCTAGGTGGTTAAAATGGCTAAAGTGACCATTTCTTTTTTTAATTCTTTTTGATTTCTTTTTCTTTGGGATTTGCTTGGGGATGATCTAGATGATGTGTAATTCCCCTTAGAATCATTTTGCAATCAATAGATCACTCAAACATGGAAATTCAAAACAACTCCTATTTTAAATGCACACACATATGGATGCTTAAAGATTTTTAAAGGGAAAAGTTTTTGTTAACCCTAAATTGGGTAGATTTGATCTTGATCACTTGGATTAAAGTTTTGGGAATGTTACATCTCGACACGGTGCAGAGAAAGTGGTCGCGGCAATGCTAGGGTGGTCCATGGCCTGGCTGTGGTCAAGGGCTGGACAGGGGGTGCAGGTGGACGGTGGCGTGCCTCCTGTACATCATGGTCGGCTGCAGCACTGGTTGTGGCGCTCTGTCAATGGTCGGCCTGCGTGGCCAGCTCGGGCGGCGGCACACTGGTGCAAACGACAAAGAGGGGTGCTGGTCTGGTGCTGCTAGACAAATGGGGAGACCAGGGGAGTGCAATAAGGGCAAGTGGTCGAGTGATCACTACTCAAACAGTGAAGTTAGGCCAGGTTTAATTAGTGTTTACAAAGTGTTTGATTAAATGCCACAAGAAATTAAATTTGAAATTTTTGAATGAAAGTTGGTGAGTGTTTTGATCTTATGCTTGAGTGTCTATGGTTTCTTGGAAAAGTCAAGGTGAATTGATTTGAGTGGTTTTTGCAAAATGGTGATCTTACCATATGGATTTGATTCAATTTTGAACTGTCCTTTAAATAGATTTGAAAATTGTTTCCGTGAGTTTGTAAAGTGGGCTTGGATACACTTTTACTTGGTCTAGCAAGGGGTGAAAATAATTAGAATTGTTTCTGTTAAAAATCTTTTAATAGGAACACCCAAAGTGGCCTAGTGGTTAATTTTGGTCAAAACGACCATTTGATCATTTGCTTTATATTTGATTTATTTTTCTTTTGATTTTATTTGTAATTGGCCTAGATGATGTAGTATTCATGTTTAAACCCTTTTCTTATCATTTTTAGCAATCAAACATGGAAATTGCAATCAATTCTAGACTAATGCAAATAACACATACACTCATATTGCAATTAATAATATTTTTTTTGTTAACCCTAGACTTGGGTAATTAGAACTTGATAATCTTCATTAGTAGTTTTGGGGTGTGACGAGGGTTTAACTCAACAATGCCCATTGTTATGGACTTGGGTTTTGGAGAAGGAGGGAGCGTTGGAGACATCTATCGGCTAGCAAATAAGCACATACAAGACTCAAAGATTTACCCAGGTTCAGGCCTCGTAGAGGTACCTACTCCTGCTTGTCTTCTTGTGGAATTATTGAAGGAATCGAGGATTACAATGGTGCGCAGATGCAATCTGGCGAGGGTTGTGGAAACTAGGGTTGCGTGTGTCCTCCTCGCCGCCCCCTCCGAGCCTTTATATAGATAGGCTAGGTCTCAAGTAGCAGGTCGAGTCAGTTACAAATTAGGGTTTTCCCTCTGAACTTTCTATCTTGAGTTTCTTCTTGCCTTGGGGGCAATCGAGGGTCCGTAGGCCACTCGAATTCTCCACTGGGCCTTGGCAACGCCGTGGGCTTCTGCCGTATCTAGACCGTATATACCAAACTCGAGTACCTATAGGGCATACCCATGTAGGTAGCCCCCGAGTGTCCAGTGGAATCGCAGATTCGACTAGGGCTTTATGAAGCCTTTCGAGTGCATGAATGAGTATATTTTCGATTGCTTTGTTTACATCATAGGGATTGTTGATGTGCGTGCCTGATTTAACCAGTGCATCGGTATCAGTTAACTACCTTAGGGTAAAACAACGCAATCTACTCGAACTCGAGTCCCTGGACTCGAATCCGGAAAAGTGCTGGTGTAATTCGACTCAAGCCGTGGAGGTCTTACAGGAGTCGAATCCCAGTATATAAATGTGAGCACTCGACGAATCCGTCAAGGCATGTTCATCGTACCTGTTGGCACGGATATATTTCTAGTAGTGGGCAGCAAATGCTTTGCCAGGCCTTATTCAGGTCTTATCTTCACGCTGTAAGCGCGGCATCTGAATTTTTTGCCATCGTGGAGATGATTCAGGTGACCTAAGAGACGTAGTCTTTTTGTAGGGAAAAATATGAGGCGGTGTCACCATAAGCTTCGAGTGTGGATGTTATCAACACACAGTACATTGTACAAATAACCATAGGGTGCGCGACCAGCGCTCCCTATGGGAGTAGCCCCCGAGTGCCTGGTTGAGTCGAAGACTCGAGCAGGGACTAAAGAACTTTTGCGACTGTTGTCCTATTGTGTTGCTTGTTTTAGTCGAATTTGTTTCCGGCGCTCCCTATGGGAGTAACCCATGTCCATAATCGAATCGTGGATTCGAGTGGTTGGGTTTGCTTTGATTGAGCCTGTTCCTGTAAAAAGAAAAGAAAAATCGTAGGGTGCGCGACCAGCGCTCCCTATGGGAGTAGCCCCCGAGTGCTTGGTGGAGTCGAAGACTCAAGCAAGGACTAAAGTAGTCGAAGTCTTCTGCTACGTAGTTTTGGATGACGTCAGTGTTGACGATGTGATGACCTCAGTTGCCCACGTGAGCGAGTTTGACGGGATGTGACGAGTGGTGGGTCCCATTTTCTGACGCTGATTTGACCGGGCATGCGTAATCTCTGTTTTAACGGTGCCTCCTCGATTTCCGTGCATAGTGGGGGACGGTTCGCGCTTCAGGTCCTCCACGTGTCGAGCGCGATGAACGCCACTCGTCTGGTAGGGTTTTTCCTAGCCGTTAGATTGCATCTTCCAGGGGGTTAATTAGCGATGTAGCGACAGTAATTTTCACATCTGCTTCCTCTCTGCCTTTGCCTCCGTCACCATTGTTGCTGCTCCTCTGCTTCTTTGTGCTACTCTCTTTCGCGGCGTTGGACCAGCTCCGCGTATTTCCTAGTTACTTCCTCCGGTCACACCACCACCGTAGAATGGGGAAGAAGAAGGGAGGTGCCATGGCCGATTCCGGTGCCGCCACGGTTGCTGCGAAGAAGAAGGGTGGCTCCACCGCTGCAGGCACCAGCACCGCCGCTGCCGGGAAAAATAAGGGCACGGGCACTCGCGTCACCAATGGTGCGTGGCGCGCATCCGTGATAAAGTCTTCAGAGCTTCGTCTTCTATGCCAGGACGGAGTTTTGTCTTCCGTAGTTGCGGGCGCGCGCATCCCTTGCAGCAAGGTAATTACCTCTCCTCATGCCGGCTTTCGGGTGATGTTCCTAGTGTTCATCATCCGCGGTCTCTCGTTGCCCCTGCATCCTTTCTTTAGGATCCTTCTCTATTTTTACGGGCTCTAGCTCCATCAGCTGTCCCCAAACTCCATCCTCCATGTAGCTTGCTACATTACTCTTTGCGAGTGCTGGCTCAGAATCGAGCCACACTTCGGTCTCTTCAAGCGCCTCTTCAAGCTAAAGCGCCAATCGACGTCTGGCTCCGTAGTCTATGATGTAGGCGGCTGCGGTATCCACGTCGACTCCTCCGCCACATACTTTGATATCAAACTCACAGCGTTCGTCCAAGGGTGGAGGGACAAGTGGTTTTACATCCGCGACCTGAAGGTCGATGGAGACCACTTCGGACTCGCGCCCTTCGATCCCGCGGCGCCGTGCAAGAGGAGGCGCTCCTGGAAGAACGTAGTGATGCCCGGCGAGTCCACGGAGACAGATGTGCTATACGAGAGCATTTGCGACCTCGAGAGTCGCATGGGCAAAGAGGAGGGAGGCTACACCCTCATTCGCACATGGCTGCGCCGCCGCGTCCAGCCCCTGCAGGCCAGGGTCCACCCTATGTTCTAGTGGGCTGGCGCGGACGATGTCACTCGCGTATCTACCGATGGCATTTCCGTGAGTGAGGTAGATAAAAGGGTTCGACTGGTAACCAAGTACATCGCCAAGGATGTGCTTCCTAATGATCTAGATGTTCCTCCGTTCGATGTTGCTAACCCTCCTTCTGAGGTACAGTTGTGCTACGTAGTAGCTTTGTTTGTCGACTGCTGTTTTGCTGTTTCTTGACTTTGTGCTAAATTGTTTTCTGTATGCAGGATTGGGCGGTATCGCCTTGTATGCCCCCTCTTTCTGAGGGGGTTATCCCACGTGAAGCCTTGGAAGAGGACGAGTCAGAGTCGAACGTCCCATCTGATGTGGAGGAGGAAGCCCCCGAGTCGAGTGGTCCGAACAATCGCAAGTGTTCGCGCAGCGAGGATTCAGATGCATCTTCTCCTTCGACTTCGGAAGGTGCAGCTATGGGTGCTGAGTCGCTGATACCTGCCGTTCCTGTGAGTGCTATGGCGCCATCTTGCCGCAAGAAGATGCGGCTACCAAAGGAGTCGTCGTCGGAGTCGGGGGATCAAACCTTCGATTTTGACAAGTTTGATTGGTAAGTATACGAATCTTCTTTTTTGGTTCTTCTTTGGAGTTGCGTTCCCTTGATGTTGGTTTTCGCCCTGCAGTCAGCCGGCGTCGTCGTCTTCTGGCGATGTCGAATTTTTGAAGGATCTGGAGTCGCAACCTCCAAGGCCAAGAAAATGGCGAAGCGCACTCCTTCTCCTCCATTGGCGGCCCACTCCGGCCATAATTCATCGAGTTCTCCGCGCGATGTGGAGCACCAGATGGTTATCCAGACGACTGCGCGTCAATCGACTTCGGAGTCATTGGAGGATCATGTATGTGGAGCATTTGTTTCCTCTATTTTTTGCAGTCGAATGTATCATCTTCTATCATTTTCTTATCCTTTGTTGTTTTCTCCTGTCGCAGCTTATTATGAAGGAAGCCGCTCGCTTAGCGGAGCAAGTTCTTGCGATGGGTCGCCAGCATGTAATGTTGGATAATCGCCATCGCGTAGTTGAAAGTAAGTGTCTTGCTTCTTCTTCGTCCTCCTTGTGATATATCCGGCTGATAGCCTATCTTTGTTTGTTTCATAGCTGAGCATAACGCACTCCTTCGCGACGCTGCTTCCCTTGAAAAGGCGCTTGCCACGGAGGTAAAGAGTCGTGATGAGGCAATCACAGCATGTGACGAGTCGCGGAAATGCGAAGAGGATCTGCGTGCCTCCATCGTGGCTAGAGAGAAGTTGTTCGAGGAACAACTTTTCTCGATTGCCAAGCCTCTCTCAGGTATTCCCTTATCTGGATTTTCATTGTTTTTCTTCTTTTGAATTTGTCATTGGTGTTGACTTTCGTGACCATGCTTGGGTTTTATGTAGATGCCAGCGGTTTGAGCTTCGACCCTCAGGCACTCCTCCATGACGATGCCTTGGCGGGTGCCATTTCGGTAGTCCAGGATCGCAGCGCTGCCGTTCAGGGGACGCTCTCCAAGGCCAAGGGCGTGCTCAGTCGCCTCCAGGAAGAGATGGCGCCCAAGGCTGAGTTGATCGAGAATATAGAGGAGCTGGTGGAGTCCCTTGCTGGGGGCGTCCCTGCAAGCTTCAAGAAGTCGCTCCGTGCGGCTGGCGCTTCGATGTCACTCGCAATGGTTCAAGTACATGGAGTCGAAGTTGATCCTGTAGCGGTCTCCAAGGCGATGCATGTCAGTGCTGATGGCTAGCAGGTAGTCTTTGGTCCCTTCGTGACTGCTTGTGGCAAGTACGGCCCGCAGCTGATCAACACAGTTGCGAAGTACTCTGAGGAGCTTTAGTGAGCCAAGAAAGCGGCGAAGGCTGCGACGTCAGGGGCTGGTGGGAAGTTTGTGGCATCTGACACTGCCATAGACTCGATGAGGCCCGCAAAACCGAAGTCGAAGTCGAAGAAGCCAATCGCTCCTCAGTAGTCGCATCTTGTAATAGTTATATAGTTTATGTCCTTTGTCGAGAACATGCCTGTTGGCGAGTGTATCTGCTTATACTTTTGTTTATCTTGAATGCACTCGAGTCTTTTGTCTATGCCTCGCCTTCGTCTTCTTATTGTCTCTTGCTTGACTTGTGATACGGCACATCGAGTGATCCGTTGAGGGAACCTCAGGATTTGCCACCCCTTGATGACACCTTGGCGTCGTCACGCTCAAGGTGGATGAGCTGTCTCTGCTCTCGCGACCCCGTGACCGCGTGAAGCAGTTGGAGCGTGAATTGCCCGTACTACGTGGTAATGCGGATGTATGGAAGTCGAAGGCGGAGAAGGCCGCCACCCGAGAACAATTTCTGTTAGGGGAAGTGACGCAGCTGGGTGACCAATTCAAATGTTAGTTTTCTTCTTCCGTATCTTTTCCTTGTAGTCACTCACAGTAGTTCCTTGTCTTCATGTTTTTGCCTTTGCTTGGTACAGTTGCCAGTGCGCGCCATCCACAGGATGAGAAAGATAGGATTGCCATTCGCATGAATGATCTGACCCAGGAGCAGCTTCAGGTGAGTGGATATTTCTGGGTGGATCATGATCACGCAATCGCACTGGCGACCCTACAGGATCGTGCGTCGTGGGTGCTTCACTTCCTGAAGAAGTCGTAATCGTGCCTAAAGAATATTTATCGGACGATGTTTCCGCTGGACATCATTCCATCTGCCTGCTGGCCCTTCTTGGTAAATTCCAAGACTTGAATGCGGTCCGCGAGTGTGTACGGCAGCAGCTAGTGGCTGGCACCAAGGCCGCTCTGTCACTTGTGTGACTGCACATGCCTGATGTGGATGTTGTGGCAATTGCGGCTGGACCTCCAGCACCGCCAGCAGGTTTGACTTGGAACATGGTTCCGCACTATCAGCAGTGGATCGCCCGCGGAGGAGATCGTCGACTTCTTCGAGAAGCAAACCAACGTTCCTTTACTGCAACAGTAGCTTAGTTTGTATCCTGCACATAGTTGTACCAGTGTTGTAAAGTTCATATATATGCTGTGTATAATTGATTAATTTGTATGTATAAAAGAGCTTGTTAGTGTGTATGCTTTGTGAGTGCGTTGCACTATGCGATTCCTTTTCGTTAGCCCGACTTGCGATTATCTCAGCCCCTTGCCAACCTGTCATGTGCGTTGCAACTGGGTTGGTGTTTGTCAAGGGTTTCGATTGATGCGCCAGCTACGCAGGATATCGCGATTAGTTCGTAGAACAGATGTGTATAGGGTGGCGCAGCCCCCGAGTGGATACTTTGTGAAAAATAAAATAAAACATAGAGTTTCGGGGCACTTAGCTTTATTTTATTCGCGGGATAGTACGAGGTGCAATGTGTGGCTAAGTAGCCTTGGCTGAGTAGCCTTATTTGCAATGTAAAAATAGAAATGTCTAAGGGTAGAAGCGTCGCAGCTACGCGATGTTCCAAGGGTTGGAGTATGCGACTCCTGTCACTAAAGCTTTAAGGCGATAGGCGCCACCTGGGATTACTTCTATAATCATGTATGCACCCTCCTAGGGGGACTCGAGATTGAGATGCCCTTGCTATTTTAGTCGTACGACCAGGTCGCCTTCGACGAAGGAACTGGGGTGTAGCCTTCTACTGTGGTAGTTGCGCAGGTTCTACTGGTAGATCGTTGATCTCTCCGCGGCGATTTCTCTTCCCTCGTCAAGGAGGTCGACGGAGTCTTCGAGTGCAAGAGTTGATTCTTATTCGCTGTAAGCAACCACACGTGGTGCTTTGTATCGTACTTCGGCGGGTAGCACCACTTCGGCCCCGTGCACCATGTAGAATGGGGTGTATCCTGTAGCACTGTATGGAGTTGTGTGTAGGATCCAGAGTACCGATTGCAGCTTGTCTGGCCAACAGCCCGCGGCCTGTTCAAGTGGTCTAAGGAGTCGCTTCTTGATACCGCCACAGACGAGCCCGTTAGCTTTTTCGACCTGACCATTGGTCCGTGGATGCGCTATGGAGGCGTAGCTGACGTTAATTCCCAGATTCTTGCAGAATTCTTGGAACTCGTTAGATGTGAAGTTCGTCCCATTGTCTGTGATGATGCTGTGTGGCACTCCGAAGCGGTAGACGATGGACTCGAAGAACTTGACAGCGCTGGCTCCTGATTGGTTTGTCACTGGCATGGCCTCAATCCACTTGGTGAATTTGTCGACTGCGACCAAGAGGTAGACGTCGCCTCCTCGTGAGGACCTTGGGAGTTTGCCAACCATGTCGAGTCCCCATTGCGCGAAGGGCCAGGCCAATGGAATTGGCCGGAGCTCTGCGCCTAGTGCATGCGGCTTGTCCGCGAATCGCTGGCAAGCGTTGCATTTTTGGACGGTGTCCTTGGCGTCCCGCATGGCCGCAGGCCAGTAGAATCTAGCTCGTAGAGCTTTGGCGACGATGGCGCGACTGCCAGCGTGGTGCCCGCAGGTCCCCTCATGGATGTCGAGGAGAACAACTCTTCCAGCGGCCATGGAGACGCATCGTTGGAGTACTCCTGTGATGCTGAACTTGTATAGTTCGCCGTTGATAATAGCGAATGCCTTGGAGCACCGTGCGATGTGCCGGGCGTCAGTCAGATCGTCCGGTAGCTTCTTGCTGAGGAGGTACGTAATGTATGGTTGGGTCCAGGATGTCTCGATCATCATGACGCTCATTGGTCCTTCGAGTCCTATGTCCAGCTCCAGGTCATCGAGTGCCATTGGCTCATTGGGTGGCGCAGCACCCGAGTCCGTTGTTGCGCTTGTTTTCTTCTCTACGGCCTTTGGCTTGATGGAGCATTCGCAGATGCGCTCGAGAAATATCCCAGGTGGTATGGGGGCGCAGGTAGAGCCTATGTTGGCGAGTGTGTCCGCCTCTTCATTGCTTTTGCGGCTTATGTGCCACCGCTCGCAAACGTCGAAGTCCCCTTCTAGTGTGTCGTAGAGGTCGCGGTAGGCGATCATGTTGTCGTTTAGTGCATCTCACTCGTGCATTGTCTGGTTGACGACCAGCTTGGAGTCGCCATATATTATGAGTCTCCTGGCGCCGCATGCTTTTGCCATCCTCATCCCGTGCAGTAGGGCCTCATATTCAGCTTCATTGTTGGAGGCGGTGAACTGCATTCGCAGGATGTATTTCGGCTTGTCTCCCTGGGGCGATGTCAGTATGACACCTGCGCCGGCCCCATCATTTCGCTTTGATCCGTCGAAGTGCATTGTCCAGAGGTAGGACATATCTGGTTTTTCAGGGAGCTGGTTCTCCATCTAGTGCACGAGGAAGTCAGGGAGAACTTGTGACTTGATTGCATCGCGCTTTTCATATGTGATGTCTCATGGAGACAGTTCGATTCTCGAAAGCGCGACTCGCCCAGTGGGGTCGGGGTTATTGAGGATATGTCCCAGCGGGGCGTCGTTGACTACCACGATTGGGTGTTCCTGGAAGTAGTGGCGCAGTCACCAGGCAGTCATGAAGACGCCGTAAGCTAGCTTTTGGTAGTGCGGCTACCGCTGTTTTGTTGGCATAAGTACCTCGTTGAGGTAGTAGATTGGGCGCTGTACTCCATGGACCTTGTTTTCCTCGGCTCGTTTTACTACAAGCACTGTGCTTACCACCTGATTGGTGGTGGAGATGTACAGCAACAATGGTTCCCTTTCGCGTGGGGTCACCAGTACTGGCGAGGTGGATAGTAGGCGCTTGAGGTCTTCGAATGCTTCCTATGCCTCGTTGGTCCACTCGAACTTGTCAGCTTTGCGGAGGAGTTGGTAGAACGGCATCGCCTTTTCGACCATTCGACTTATGAATCGACTGAGCGCCGCGATTCGCCCAGCCAACTGCTAGACACCCATTACGCTCTTCGGCTTCTCCATGGCTAGTATGGCTTTTATTTTCTTCGGGTTCGCCTTGATCCCTCTCGCGGAGATAAGGTACCCGAGTAATTGTCCAGATGGTACGCCGAAGGTGCATTTGTCCGGATTGAGCTTGATCCAGTAGCGGTCGAGGTTGGCGAAGGTTACACGCAAATCGTCAATTAGTGAAGCTTCCTCTTTGGTCTGGATTACTATGTTGTCAACATAGACTTGGATGTTGCGACCAAGTTGGTTCTTGAGGCAAGCCTGCATGCACCGCTGGTAGGTGGCTCCTGCATTCTTGAGCCCGAAGGGCATTGTGTTGTAGCAAAACATACCAAAAGGCGTTGTAAACGCCGTTTTTTCTTGATCTTCCTCCTTCATTCGAATCTGGTTGTAGCCCGAGTAGGCGTCGAGGAAGAAGAGGCGCTCACATCCCGCGGTGGAGTCGATGATCTGGTCAATTTGCGGTAGCGGGAAGTGATCCTTTGGGCAGTGCTTATTCAGAGAGGTGAAGTCCACGCACATCCGCAGGATATCCGTGTTTTCTTTGGTACTAGCATCGTGTTGGCGAGCCAAGTGCCTTCCTTGATCTCGTATATAAATTTGGCGTCGAGGAGTCTGTTGATCTCCATTTCAACTGCCTTTGCTCTTGGTTCAGACAGTCAACGAATTGTTTCTTTGACTGGCCTTGCGTCTAGGTTGACATTGAGTGCATGCTCGGCGAATTACTTGAGAACTCCTGGCATGTCCGCAGGACACCCGGCGAAGATTTCCCAGTGCTCACGGAGGAATTTGACGAGTGCGAGTTCCTATGCGGGACTCAAGTTGTTGGCGATGAGGCCGATGGGTGGACCTGAACTTTATTTGTGTGCACCGATGAGTCGAAAGATAGCTCCGGTGAGCTTGGCCAGCTTAGGGAGGCAGACTGTTGTCTATCGACTCCTTTAATCTCGCAAGTTCTTCCTGCATACCGAAGGACTGGGAAATTCTGTTGAATTCCCTGTCGCAACTGTCGGACCTCTCGAAGCTTCCGTTGACCGTGATGACGCCATTGGGGCCTAGCATTTTCATCTGCAGATAGGCGTAGTGTGGCACTGCCATGAACCTAGCAAACACGACACGTCCGAGGATGCAGTGGTATTATGAGGCCCAGTTGACGACCTCGAAGTCGATGCGCTCGCCAACATAGGCTCTACCTGCGCCCCCATCAGTACTCCCAATATAACATCGAGGTTGATTTTCCCAAGGGGATACACACCCTTGCCTGGGACGATGCCGTGGAATGTTGTGTCTGAGGTCTCTAAGCAAGTCAGAGGGATCCTCATTGCTCGCAAGGTACTCGCGAATATAAGGTTGATGCCGCTTCCGCCGTCCATGAAGACGCGGCTCATGTCGAAGCCTCCAATTTGTGCCTCGAGTACGAGGGGACAGTGGCCTGGGCGAGGTACTAGGGGCGGATGGTCGCGCTTGTCGAAGGTGATGTAGGACTCGCTTCCGCTGCGGTACTCAGTGGTAGATGGTGGCGATTTTGTTGCCAGATTGACTTGGCGAGTGATGGCCTTTCGCACCCGGTTGGAGGGGCGACCCTTTGGGATCATCATGGTGCCCATGGCCCGTGGGTACGGCTCGCCTCCATGATGCTGGTCGGGTGCAGCCGCGTTTGGTGGTGGTCTAGGTGGTGGTGGAGGAGCTCCGTGGGCCACTACGCCTAGGGCGGCTCCGTAGCCCCTGTTGACTGTGTCGCGATTCATCCGAGCCAGGCCTTCATGAAGTTTGATGAACTCGCGGCAGTCTTTGAGGAGGTGGCTGGATTTCTTTTTGCCGTCATGCTTGTCGATGTAGAAGTGCACGGTGCATGGTCCGAATAGCTTGTCTTCAATGGACGTAGCAGGTACTTCATCACAAGTGCGGCGCTGCCATACTTGCGTAGATTTCCCAGAGTCGCGGTATCCACCGCTGCGGTAACCGATGTTGCGGTTGTCGTCGCGCCTGTCGGCGTAGCCGGCTGCAACCATATTGACGTCATCGGGATCATCATAGATGCGCATTCGCCGTTTGATTCAGCGGTCGCATCTGTGCTTGAGTTCTGCTTCCTCGTCGGAGTGAACGCGATTCTTCACCGAATCTTCTCCGTCAGCCCACCGATTCGCGATTTCCATCAGGTGGTCGATGGTCTTGGGCTTCGAGCGCCCAGCTCCTCCCTGAGTTCTATGCGGCGAACGCCGCCATTGAATGCGTCGATTGCGCGGTCCTCCGAGATATTTTCTGCGGAGTTCTTGATGATGGACCAGCTCTGGATGTACGTGCGTAGTGATTCGCCCAATCTTTGCTGGCAACACCTCAGCTCTTCGATTGACACGGGCCTTTTGTAGGTGCCCTTGAAGTTGTGCAGAAAGCTGTAAACCCGCTCTTCCCAACTGCGAATGGATCCGCGTGGGAGGTTGTTGAGCCATGCTCGGGCGGCGCCCTACAGCTATAGCTGCAGACACTTCATGGCCGTACTTCGATTTCTGCCGTGAAGCCTGACGGAGGAGATGTGGTCCTCCAACCAGATTTTCGGGTCATGTAGACCGTCAAACTTTGGGTTCTCTGATGGGAGCTTAAACCCCTTGGTCATTCGCTTTTGCCTGATGGCCCTGCTGAAGCATCTAGCGCCACAGAGCTCCACATCTTCGTCTTCTGAGTTAGTTGATCGGTCACGTCGCGCCCTTGACTTGTCGATCTTGCGCTGTGTGCTGTCATCACACATGTCGTAGTCGCGATCGTGTCGCCATGAGCGGCAGCGTCGAGACAGGTCGTGACTATCATCACTGGAGGAGGGCGAGGAGTAGCGTTTTTCAAGAGCCTTGCCCTTCTTCGGCTCCGGCGTTGGCTCTTTGTCGAGAGCAGCCTCGATTAACCCCAAGCCTGCGATCGTAGATCGGTGCATTGCAGCTCGAGGATCTCCAGCTGGTGGCTGATTGTTGAGGAGGTACATGGTGGCTGCTGTCACTGTAGCTTGTGGCGTCTTTGGGACCACAATGCCCCGTGTGTCGACTGTCATAGAGCTGAAGTCGAGGACCTTTGCAGCTTCTATGCGTTCTTGCTCGGTGAGATGGGCCATCCGAGATCGCCTCTTGTTTGCGATGTGCTCGTTGCCCTTTGAGGAGGATCCTCCGTGGGAGGAGAGCCCAGCACGTCGAAGACTCGACTCGTCTACCGCCTTTTTGCGCGCTTCGAGTTGCGCGAGTGTATGAACTTGGCGCCTGTATTCCTCCTTCAGAAGCCAATGGTAGCCCATCAGCATGTTCTACTGGGAGTCAAGAGGCAAGGGGTTGCCTCGTAGGGCTTCTCGGCAGCGGGCCCACTCGTTGTCGTTGAGCCATATTACTACGCGCTCTCCCGTGTTTTCATTCACCATGGTTGGTGGTTCAATTGCTCCTCTGTTGTTAACAGGGGCTCCGTTGCCACCGTTGCCGCCATTGGGTATGCCATCGTTTTGCGGGTCGGTTTCATTGCCACGGTTTCCCCTGTTGTCGCGATTGGTGGAGGCATCGCCCGCGTTGATGACGGCGCACATGAAGTGATTGGGGAAGCTGCTGCTGCTCCCGCAACTTTTAGATCCTGAGCCGTAGGCTCCATCTTCAGTTGCTAGATCGCCCAGATCGGATTCGCGACTGCTGTCGTTGTCCGTGCTCCCAGCTGTTGCCGGCGCGTTGAGCTCGCTGAGGGTGCCAATCGATGGAGGGAACCACGATGCTAGAGCAATCGACGGTATTGTCAGCTGGTCAGGCATGCGAAGCGTGCCCATCTGACCAACTTGGAAGCGGAAGCTCCCGATAGCCAGGCCAATTCCGTCACCCACGGATTCGAAAGCCGGGCGAGTGGCCGGCGTGTGGATGGTGAAGTCGAACGCGCTGAAGAGCTGGCGAATCTCCGCTGTTGTGGAGTTGTAGATCGCGGTTGATGGGGCCGAAGAAGCCGCAACATCAGCACAACCAATTCCCACAAACGGCGCCAATTGACGAGGGTTTAACTCATCAATGCCCATTGTTATGGACTTGGGTTTTGGAGAAAGAGGGAGCACTAGAGACATCTATCGGCTAGCAAACAAGCACACAGGGGACTCAAAGATTTACCCAGGTTCAGGCCTCGTAGAGGTCCCTACTCCTGGTTGTCTGCTCGTGGAATTATTGAAGGAATTGAGGATTACAATGGTGCGCAGATGGAATCTGGCGAGATGTGGAAACTAGGGTTGTGTGTGTCCTCCTCGCCGCCCCCTCCTAGACTTTATATAGATAGGCTAGGTGTCAGGTAGCAGGTCGAGTCGGTTACAGATTAGGATTTTCCCTTTGAACTTTCTATCTTGAGTTTCGTCTTGCCTCGCAAGCAATCGAGGGTCCGTAGGCCACTCGAATTCTCCACTAGGCCTTGGCAACGCCGTGGGCTTCTGCCGTATCTGGACCATATATACCAAACTCGAGTACCTATAGGGTATACCTATGTCAGGGTGTTACACTATGCCTTATGCACAATTCCATGCAACGCCTCCTCTCAAAATGCTTGTAAAGAGAAAAGTATCCCCTCTCGTACAAATCCAACCTCCTATACACCTCATATGTCACATATGCATCCCTAGCAGCATATTCTAAATGTTTGGGCAGGAGAGGAGGCAGATCAGCCCACATACGATGCTCCCTATTTCCAAACCCATCCTTCATATTCAAATAATATGGATCAATAATGACACCAACAATATCCTTCAGACCTTGCGTGCGCTTCCTCTTGTCGGGATCTCTTCAAACTAAGTGGATGTTCTTCAGATTATGAATAAACAGATCTTCTCGACTAAGTACCTTTTCATCTTCAACATTGGCGAATCCAGCAAAAATATACCTCCATCCATGAAGAAAAAAAATGAGCATCGCACACTTCATGTTGGCGTGGAAAATGTGGTACACCAATACATCATATCCAACACAAAGCTAAATCACAGTGGCACTCCTGGGCTTGAAGTAGGATCCTACCATGTACTCGACATTGACACCCACTATCTTCCTTTCAAAAGAAGCAAAGATAGCTTCAACCTTCTCAATCCACTCCTCAACACTTGTGGACATGTTAGTGTACAGAACATTGATGGTTGTGGTGCCATGGCATTCGAGAATGGATTCTTCAGAGAAAGGAAGAACATCTATTGGGTGATTTTGGAAAAACGGTGGATGACTATTCCGTGGCAACCGAATGGAGGCAATGAATTTATAGACAAATGCAGTACAGAATGGAATAAAAACAAAAAGGTAAAAAAATAAGGACAAGATAGGAAACTTCAACAGCTAGATAACAACAAAATAAGGTAACTCCATTAACTGCAGCCAATCAACCCCTGCATGTACGGCCAATTATCCCCTACAAAAAAGAAAATAAATAGGAAACCTCAACGGCTAGAAGCGCATGCGTAATCTCCTACTAATCTACTACCTAAAAAAGGGACTTCCAACGAAACTAGTAATCAATTTGCGGAACGAAAAAACACGGAAACATGCAGGAAATTGATCCATGCGCGTGATCATTTCAAAAATTAACAGAGCAGCCAGGACAACTAAAAAATAAAAAGGACAGTACATGACGACCAACACATAAGTTCAACCTCGACCTACTGGTAAGTTCAAGTAAAGAACAAGTAAAAAAAGGATATTAATAGCAGTTCAACCAAGCTTAAGAAAACTTTCAGGCTGATAAAGTAAGTACAACAGAGAATCAACTATATTATCGAAATAGAGTTTCTACGTACATAAATTCAATATAAAAATAGGTACGCAATATTTAACTGAATACCACACGCTGAACTAATCTACCACCTAAAAAAGGACTTCCAACGAAACTAGTAACCATGTTGCGGAACCAAAAAACGCAGAAACATGTAGGAAAGTGCATCATGCGTATGATCATTTTAAAAATTAACAGAGCAGTCTACACAACTGAGAAATAAAACAAGAAAAAAATAAAGAGGAAAGTACAGGACGACCAACATAGAAAGTTTAGCCTCGACTTGCTGGTAAGTTCAGGCAAAGCACAAATGAAAAAAAGACGGGTATTGATAGCAGTTCGACTAGCGAGCTTAAGTAAACTTTCAGGCTGATAAAGTAAGTACAAGATATAATCAACTATATTATCGAATTAGAGTTTCCACATACAAAAGTTCAATCCAAAAACAGCTCCGCAATATTTATAGTTCAAATAGAATGTCGGAATAAACGTTATACAATAACTGCCGTCTACTCCGATCGCATTAACATCCTAAGTTGATGTTCTGCTTCTTCGCTTAGTACATAACTTAGAGCAAGCATCTGAACCTCCTCAGGAAGGTCTTCGACCCGAACAATATTGTCCTTATGAAATACAATACTATACAGGTGCTCAGCCTTCTAGTCCATACATCGAGGCTGCAAAAACCAATTATTTGAAAAGCGATCAAACAAAAAATAGAAAAAATGTAAAAAAGAAAGTACAAAAATATAGATAGGTTTTTGACAAGACATACATCCCGATCAGAGATATGCACCACAAACTTTCCATCTCCGTTGTAAGTTCTTGCATATTGTAGGGTGTAATAGCCGCATTCATTAAAGCCTTGCTTAGCATTATCATCAAGGTAAAAAGGCTTTTTGCCTAGACAAAGTAATTTGGATGACCACTTTTCGCATAAGCCTCTTTCCTATAAGCTCTTTTCATGACCTTGACAAACCTATTAGCCTGTTACAAATGAAAATAATGAAGGAAAAGTAAGGTCAAACAAATAACAGATTCATAATTAAGGAAATAAAAAATGAAATGGTAGAGAAACAAAAAAAAGATGAAAGATAAACCAACTCACAAGCTCAACTATATAATCTCCATGGAAGGAACTCCTAGTAAGGAAATCAGCCTTCTTTCCTCTCTTCAGTTTTGGCCATGGATACGGATCTAGAACATGAATATTACTCCTGTGCTTGTTGAACACATATAGACAGTAATAGAGACATTTTGAACCACGCATTCTTTTGCAAGAAGGAATCGATATTTGTTCATCAGTTAAAAAAATCAATATAACATAGCACTATAAAACTCAAAAAGAAAACAATGTATATAACATAAAAAGAGTAAAAATAAAAGGTAAAAAGCATACAGATGCCGCCTAGAGGGGGGTGAATAGGTGGTTTAAAACTTTTACGAGAAGGGCTTAACAAAGACGGAATAAAACTAACGTTTACTTTGTTAAGCACAAAACCTATATAAACTACGGTTCACCTATGTGCACCAACAACTTATGCTAAGCAAAACAAGCAACTATGTGATAGCTAGATATAAGACTTCAAGCACGAAGGCTATCACAAAGTATAGTGCATAAGTGAATAGCTCGTGTATAGAGATAACCGAGGCACACGGAGACGATGGTTTATTACAGAGTTCCTCCCACAAAGAGAGTACGTCTCGTTGGAGGGGTGGGCGGTACTAAGACCACCACGCCACAAAAGGCCTCACCCTATTCTCCTATGAACCTCGCCACAAGAGGCCTGGTTCACTTCTTCACTATCGGTGCACTTGTCGGTGGCAATCTGTAACCTCTCACAAATATTGGGGCACTTCTCCACAACTCAATTGGAAGCTCCCAACAAACAAGCTTGGGGAAATCTCCACAACTTAATTAGAGGCCCCAAGTAATCCACAAACCTGCAAGACAACTAAACCGTCTAGGGTTCCAAGAACCCAAGAGTAAAAAGCTTCTCCCCTTTCTCCCAATCGACTCCTCACCGAGAACTCAAACCGATGCACCAAATGCAATGGCAAGAACACAATAAGTGCTCAAGTCCTTCTTTTAGAAATTCCACCAAAGTTACAAAAGCTAGCGGGAGAATAAGAGAGGAAGAACACAAGAGGAAATCCACAAAAGAAACCCTAAGATCTATATCCCAATATGTTCCCCTCACATAGAGGAGAGATGGATTGGTGGATTTGTAGATCTAGATCCCCCTTTCAAATCCCCCAAAAAGACTCAAGAAATATGGGAAGGATTGAGAGTATTTGCAAGCTCTTGAAGGTCAAAACAATGGAGGATAGAGAGAATGCAAGCAACCATCCTAAGGAGGAAGAAGGGGTCTATTTATACCCCTCCCTAACTAAATATGACCGTTTGAGACCTCCTAGGCCGGATAATCCGCCCCTCCCCCAGATATTCCGGGTTCCCCGGGCCAAAATAAGGCTAAGGACTTCACGGCGTGACCCTCTATATACGGAGCGGATATTTGGGCCGGATAATCTGCCCCTGTTACAGGGAGCCATGCCTCAAAGTCCTTAGCCGTTTCCGAAAACTGGGCCGGATAATCCGCCCCTATTGCCGGATAATCTGCCCCCCCCCCCTGAAAACTAGTAGAAACAGCGAAACTGAAACAATCATAACTTTTGCATCCGGACTCGTTTTTTGATGATCTTAGGATCGTTTTAAAGAGGAATATGAGCTCTAAAAGATCATACAGAGAAACATCATAGTCCAGCAAGGTAGGATAGAACCAAATGACGAAAGGTTAACCTCTCTCAAAAAGACGAACCAATAAAACCTCCAACATCGAAAACGCAATAGAGAATGCATATGAAATTTGTTTTCGATGAACTTGAGCTTGTCATGGAGATTAACAGAAGCTCTAAACACTCACATGAGTAAGATCCAAATAAGAACCAAGAAATATGATGCCAAGTATGCAAAGGTTTAAGCTCTCACCGAGGGATATGATCAAGTTACTCACTCGAGAGCCCCTCTCGATAGTATGGTTATCTATCCTATAAACCGGTGTCCCCAACTAACACCACGAGAACGGTAATGAAGAAACACTATCAATATCAAACAATTGCCTTGTGTATATTCCACTTGATGTTGATGATGACGATCTTCTACACCTCAACATGGAACACCTTTCTTGATTGCGCTAGCTTGGTGAAGACTTGGAATTTGCTACCCCATACTCCACTATGGAAGAGGCTCTCTTTTAGGCATATATTCACATATCCATGATCACCATAAGTATGGCAAGCTACAATTGAGATCATCTTATTATTCAAGACACACTTGCCATAGGCTCAACTTCTACTTGACCAATCTCCGGATCATTCCTTGAAACCTTGATCTTCTTCACTTTCTTATTCTTCCAACCTTGAAGCCAACATATGATTCAAGCATCGCCTATGAACAAATCCTACAAGTAAAACTCAATGCAAACATAAGTCCATAGAGATTGTCATTAATTACCAAAACAACACATGGGGCACACATGTTCGTTCAATCTCCTCCATTTTGGAAATTGATGACAATCCCTTTGAGAGGGTTTATATCTATATATTTAACATGCAAAGCAACAACAAAGATGCAAGAGCATGAGAGGAAAATGGTTCAGAACAAACTCAAAGCATGAAACCAACTTCCCTTAAACCCTCCAAAACTTCTCCCCCAATTGCATCGATTGCCAAAATTGGTGAAAAGCTCCAGACAACCAATAGAGTGATAATTCCTCCAAAATGTGTACATCTGTCATAGTGTGAGTGGAATAAAATGCACGTATCCAATGACGAATACTTAGGAGGAGGTCAAACATTATTGAGGATCAAAATATTACAATAAAGGTGAAGAAGCATCAACAAATGACGCAAGCAATCAAAAGATCCAAAGAACCACTTGACAAAAGGAATATACCAAATGAAAGATATATATTATGATAAGATCAAAAAGAGAGTGCTCTAAATAATACGAGGAGGCTCCCCAAGTTTTCTGCAAAAATTATAATTTTCATTTGAAAACAATATGGAAAAACATGGCATCCTCACTCCCTCGATATTATTTAAAACACAACTATGTATAAAAGAGCATATACCAAGGCACAAAACTTGCAATAAACAAATGGTTGAGAAACAAGTAAGAGACAACATACAACCAAGCTCAACCACAAGGATGTGTGAGAGGCATGACAAAGCATATTATAAGACTAATTCAAGGATGATCATTGAGCATCAATATATTATTCAATGAATGATATTGCTTAGTATGACCATACAACACACAATAATCAAATAAGATATCAACAATAGAGAAGTAACCCATCTCATGTGTATAGGTTTCTAAGTAGACAATCTCACAAAGAATTTTATACACAAATAAACATGTACACACAAAATAGACAAAAAAAAGTAGACCGAGCATGATATCCAAAATGAAGTCATACAGTACACCAATAAGATCTTTGCTTGATAGCATGGCCAAAATGTTGAATTTTCTCTTATTGTATATTGATGAACTTCAACCATAAACAATTGCAAATAAAAAAATTCATGCATATACGCAACCTACAAGAGGTTGGAAGCAAGATATGTATGCATGAGTAAGAGATACTTGGTACCAAGATATCATTGGTGTGATGAAGTAGATAGGAGTTCGTTGATCATCCTAGCTTGTCTCTAATTATTAGTGTGTCGTCACTTCTTCCTTATGAGAGAGACAAGCATCCAATGCATCTACAATATACCTAAAACAAAATTTAAGTACAATATGGTCCCCAAACTTATTGGGTCCAAAGTAGTTAGAGCAACTACAATACATATGAGACACTCCACATAAATATGTGCATATTTGTACGAAATGGAATTTAATGCACATCTTATCCAATAAGGATTTGGTGGAGTTTCCCCTATATATTGGATCAAGGAAAGCAAGAACCTCATAATATATACATTTAGTAAATATGCATGCACACGACTTTCAAGAACCAAAGGAGATATAATTTGAACAAAACACCAAGTAAACCAAGAAGGCACACCAAAGTGTGACATGACAAAAGGTTGTTCAAACTATATCAAAAACTAAATAAAACACATGGTAGACCACAAGTCCAACAAATGAACTAGACAAAAACCAAAGAGAGAGATGAAAAAAAAATACTCAAGGGTTTATCTCATTTTAAAAGGTCAAAATAATCAAAAAGCAATGAGACAAATCCAACTCCCCAAAAGAGAAAGTTTAGACAACCACACCAAATGCTAAACACTTTTCAAGATGCCACAGTGTACCCCCCAAAAAAACTTCCAAAGACACAAAACACGATATGGATCAAAGCAAGAAGCAGAAAAAGGAGTGTTCTAAATAATATAGGAGAACTCCCCCATGATTAGTGCATTATTTAGTATTTTGCATTTTAATACAAAATGCACACACATGGGATCATCATCTCTACCTACATCAAAATAGAGCACTAAACAATTTCAAGTCAAATCAATATCCATAATAGGCAAAAAGATATAACTAGAGAATATTAATGGACATTATAGAATTTGAATTTCTCATGAGTATGACATACCACATAGAAACTAGATAATCTTGCAATATCAATACTAAGTGGTATTCCTCATGTACATGCATATTTAGGATTGTGTAATGCCCAAAGCACACCACTCCCCCAAAATAGGATAGTCCATTAATTTCTCGTAAGAGCCAAATAGTATAAAATAGATTCAATAAAGGCTCAACATAGCAAATCAAGTACATGGTGTTCAATCCAACATACACAAATAAACATGATAACACAAGATAAGTAAGTGGTCATGCACAACATGTACAAACACATGCAAGGTACAAAAACAACACATGCACAAGAGGCGAGTAACTTTCAATGTAAATTAGTTAATAACATGTTACCACAAGGAGGAGCAATGGATATATGATAGAGATATGATAATACAAATGACTTGGCTTGAGAGAATATAATGGATGAAGTTCCTTTATTTCCCCATGATGTAGCCAAGTCTCCAATGCCCTCCAACAACACCTATTGATCAAGTTTTAGCTTGTTGGTCCCCAACCAAGTTGGGTCCTAAGAAGTTCGTCACAATAGGCTTGGCAACCCAAATGGTTATTTTCTTGACACCACATTGGGCACCAACATATTTGGCAAACACATTGCCAACATCATCCTTATGAAGAGAATACACATCATCAATTATGGTAGGGTTGGATGAGGAGTTACCAATAGTGCATGAAGAAGAGATGAGACCATTCTCACGACATATGTAGCAAGTTCTTCTCTTCCCTTTCTTCTCACTTGATTTCTCCACCACGTAAGTATTAGCCTGATTCTTTTTGCGAAGTGTCCTTTCTTCAACTTGAGGTACACCATGACCTTCAAATTGAGGCCTCTTCCCTTTTTGCTTCTCACTGAGAGTCTTATTATTCAATGGGCAAGATCTAACATGGTGCCCTTAAATTTTGAACTTGAAGCGAACAATCTTGGCCAAATTATTGACATGTTCTTGCCCTTCTTCTTGTTTATCTTGAACTTATTATTGTTAGTGGACTTGTTCTTGACATTGGATTTGAATCCAAGCCCACTCTTGTCATTGGGGAATTTTTGCACACTCAAGATCTTGTTAAGTGTGGCCCTCCCTTCCTAACCCTTTTTCAAGTCCCTCTTCAAAGATGAGACTTGTACCTTGAGCTCTTTGATTTCCTCTACATGGTTAGTATCAACACAAATACTAGAGTAAGTAGAAGCTTCATTGGTAGAGCAACAAGGCAAGGAATGTGTTTCATTATAAGATGTAGAAATAATATGAGATGATGAATTACTAGGACTAGCACATGTCAGTACGACATTTGTAGTGGATGTAACGCTAATGTCCACATGAGGCTCATTAGATGTTACCTTTGACACAATAGACTCATGAGCTAACCTTAGCCTATCATGGGTGGCTAGAAGATCCTCGTGAGATCTTGATAGAATAACATGACTTTCTTCTAATTTCCCATAATTGCTAGTTAGTAAAGCAAGTTGAGCCTTTAGCTCAACATTATCCTTCCAAATAGATGCTTCACAAGAAATAGAGTTAGTAGCATAAGCATCATTATAATTAGCAATAGTAGAATACAACTTGGCAATCTCATTATATTTTCCTTTGAGATCAATTGCCACGGTTTCCTTTACTTTAGACACTTCTAGAGTAAATGTCTCCTCAAGAGATTCTTTGGTTGCTTGTCCTTCTTCAAGAGATTCATTTAGATTTTGTAGCATCCCATATGTCTAACATATGTAATGCTACATGGTCTAGTAATATAATTGCTACTTCCTACATATAATTGTTGCATCATAATTATATCATGCTCATGTCATCATGCCACCTTGCATTTGAGCATCATATAAAACCCTTTTCATTTGGTTCTTCTCTCATATGCATTAGTAATTGTATTTGGCTCTTGATATATTGTATTTGGTTCTTGATAAATGCTTGATGCCCAAGTTGAGTTACCCACCCTAAAATCCTACCATCCAACTATATGTGTGCTTTGCATCTTATTTGGTTTACCTCTAGCTCATGTGGGTTGAGATGGCTCCACTTCTATTTCTACATGCTATCACACTAGCATCATGTTGCTTTCACATTATTAATATGTGAAGCCATTTTGCATGCCTTGTGAGTGGTACCCCTTTTCAAGCTTCCATATGGGATTATTATGAATGTATGCTCATGTTGGAATATTTTTGGGACTATTATTCATCTAGTGGAACCTACACACTAGCATGTCCCATTTATACTCAAATTTGAGCATCTCCATCTACTCCCCTTGGAACAGCTGTCTAATTCTTTTAGCTTGGCCTTACTCCATATTTTGGATTGCATATGTATAAATGCCATGATAATTACTTTGTTTTCACAAGATTAAAACATGGCATTTAATGCTTTTGCATGGGCCATGCAGATCTCATCATCATCCCCTCCTTTTGGTTTTTCTTGTATTTTTGAAAGTGGAGCATGGTTCTTCGTGAATCCATTCATGTTGGCTCTATTCTTTTGCTCTTACCATAAAACCCACCACTTGATCTCTTTTCCTTGCATATGCATCAAAACCTCACCTCTCACCACCTCCACCCTCATCACCCCTCATATGTGTATGGGCCATGCATGATCATGTGAGAACCCCACCTCTCTCTCCCTCCTTTCATCACCTTGTGGTAACCATAATCTCACCATCATCCTAGCTCCACCCCTTAACCCCTTGCATGATCTTGAAAGATCATACCAAAACCCCTAACCCTCTCTAACCCTAGCCCTAGTCCAAACCCTACCCCACTTTAACCATCTATCCCACCACCCTCCTCTCTAGCTAACCCGAGCCACCACACAGCCCTAATCTACCTGGCTCAACACCTAACCTAGCTAACCACCCCAACCCGAGCCTCCCCTCTAGCCCTACACCTAGCCGAGCATCTCTCTCGGCCTCCCTCTCTTGATCTCGCTGCACACGGGCTCCACCCGAGCCAGGTCACCTCCCTGCCCACGCCTGGTCCTAGCTGCGACCTCTCTGCCCCTCCCATGCCCTGGCCAAGCTGGTCGAGCACGTGAGAGGAGAAGCAAAAAGGTGGCCGAAGCCACCTTTTCCACCCCGAGCCTCCCACGGCGTCTCCCCCTTCCCCTTCTACTTTATCTCCTCCCCCACGTCTCCTCTGTCGTGCCTAGATCTACCCTGGCCTCGCGCCGTAGCCCCAACCCTTCCCTGCCACCATCTCCTCCCTCGTCGGCCTCACTGTCGGCATCCACCTCCTCTCGATGTTACACGGCGGTGGACGTGGCGTTGGGTGTCGAGGAAGACCGAGCCGTGCCTCTGCATCACCCCCGTACACCGCAGCGAGGAGGAGAAGGCCCGTACCTGCTGCACACCGACGCACGCCGCTAAAACCCTAGCTCCGCCGTTCGTCTGCGCCGTCGCCGATCTGCTACTCCCCGGGCCGTTCTGACTGCGCCGACCACCTCGCGGTGAGCCCCTCTGCCCCCCAGACAACCTCCTGCTCACCGTCGCCTCCTTGTCACCTAGATCCCTCCGACGAACGCCCTCGGTGCGGTGCGTGCGCATGCGCCTTCCTCGTCGTCGTGCCGCAGAAGGTACACCTAGTCGCGCCGCGCTTACCTTGCACCAACCCCAGCCAGCTCTAGTGGTCACCGCCGCCTGCGCGCGCGCACCGCGTCGCGGGTTCGAGCACCCACCGCGCCGCGCTTTTCCGTCCGTCAGTTTCGTCAGAACGCGGAGAAGAGAAACAGTGCCGTGCACACTTTGCACATACCCCCCTCCCCCCCCCCCCCCACAACCTTTTTGCCTCAACCCGCGGTACCCCAGGTCCCACCAGGCAGCCACTCAATGTTTTTTGCAAAAAGGCACCCCAGCTTCTAGGTCCTCAACCCGCGGTCCCCCTCCGTGCCGCGTGGCCAGCCCACCCCCTCTCGCTGGCGCGTGGGCCCGCGCGAGCGCCGGGTCCACCGAGCAGTGGCTGCGGCTAGCTTCTGCTGCGGTGAGAAAAACCCGCAGCTGCGCAACGTTTCCAGCTGGGCCCAGTCAGCGTCGACCCCACCCGTCAGTGATCTGGGCTAACTTGCTCTGTGTATAAAAAGCCTCGGTGTCTTTCTGTTTTATAAAATGAATTTCAGAAAATGTTTAATGTGAATTTAAATATGTTTTTAATAAATTTTAAATTGTAATTCCAAATAATACAAATGATATATGTTTTGGAATCAGAAAAATGTGAGGAATTCAAATATGCCATTCAAAATGTTGTTTAACCACTTAAAATTTTCGAGATGATTAAAATTACAATAAAATGCCGTTCTCTTAATAAATTAATGACTTTAATTCTACAACTCCAAATTCGACAAATAATATGTCTAAATCGATCAGCGCGACGAGCCCGTTCTATCTATGCATTCCATGTTATGAATTGAAGCATGCATCATGTCATTATTAAAAATCAGAACTGTTTATGGCAATAAAACTTGACTAAATAAATAATAAAGTGAATTATTCTTGTCCCCACACCTCACCCTTGCCATGCTACATTATTGCCATGTAAATTGTGCATCATTCATCATGGCATGCTTGTTCGCATTTATTCGTATGCTTGTGCACTTTATTTATGTTGGCCCTTGTTTGTTTGGTTCTTCTTCGAATAGACGCCCAACAGGAGAATTATCAGGAATCACAGGAGTTCTACCCAGATCCATCTCTCGCTTCAACGGAGCTGCCAGGCAAGCACTACCACATGCTTGCATACATATAGTACCTATTGCCTCTATCTTATTCTTGCATCATTGAGTCGCGATTGCATTAAATTGAATCCCAAGTACTGCATAGCCTTTACTTTTAAACCCCACTGAAACTTGTTCCTCCATCCCATGAGCCATTACTGCAGGAGTTGGTTGAGCCAT
This sequence comes from Avena eriantha, assembly GCA_910589775.1. Classification (NCBI taxonomy): domain Eukaryota; kingdom Viridiplantae; phylum Streptophyta; class Magnoliopsida; order Poales; family Poaceae; genus Avena; species Avena eriantha. The sequence goes on along the minus strand of OU342745.1, from coordinate 318,011,534 downwards.
GCAAGTCGTAGAACAGCATGTGTAGGGTATGTGAGTGTCTGGTGGATAACGAGGTACCTAAACAACTTAACCTGAGTAGTAATGGGATAACTAATGAAAGAGGCACCGGTGAGCAATATCTGCTATTTGGTTTTTTTTCATGGTCACTTGTGTCCCGTAGCACCCCGAGTACTTGATTCATGTTCCTTGTTTATTCGCACTATCCACATGCGGGAGGCCTTATGGACCCCCCTGAGCCAGAGCTTGATTCATTTCTATTTCTTGGGGCCACAAAGTAGTTTGGGGCTTTGTTACTATTCTGTATTTATGCCATGCTTACTGTTTATTTCAGATTGTGCGTGGAGCATCTGTACTATTTTGAATCGTGCCACGTTTTCGCGGTATCAACAAGCCTAGTCATATTTTCGGGTTCCCAGTCGTTTACAGCCGTCGTCGCAAACCCTGGGTCCGTTCCGGAGCTGGCCAACTTCGTTGCGGGTAGCTTAGTGGGGTGGCCCCCTGAAATATTTCTGAATCCTATGATTGCTTTGTCTTGAATGCCTTGTTGGGTTTTGAGTTGGTTTTTCCGAGGTTGATCGAGTGTGTGTTGCTATTTGTGCACCCCTGCAGGGTAAATCTTTCTGAAAGCCGTGTCCGCGGTTATGGACGACTTGGAGCACAGTTTCTCGATCATAGACAAGTATAACTAAAGTACCACTTTTAATCTGACTAAATACTTGACTAGTAAATAGTGCAATGCTCAGGGAATGGTTATTAAAACTGCAACGGATGGGGTTGTTCGTCTGATTTCTCGTTGGTAAGCGAGGAGGAGGATGGATCTGTTAATTATACTATTATAACTGCTGTTACTAATTAACGGACATCCGTCTATCATTGTTTAGGCGGATGGTTAGCGAGTATCTATAGGCTTGTTAGTTTTTATCTTTTGCTGCAATTGCGTCACCCCAGGTATATGTCCCCTTTAGAGGCATAAAGACTTGCTGAGTACCCCTAGGGTCTCACACGATAAATTGTTTGATTCAGATGAACAGGTGTACTCGCAAGATGGATACTGGGTGGAGGAGACAGATGATGTTGGCAACGATCACTCGGTGTAGAGATTCCGGGGATGGGGATCCGCAAGATCTGTGGGCGGGATGTGTTTATTTATGTAGCATCTTATGCCAATTTGCTTCTTATCTGTACTCGGATCTTGTTTCCGCTTCCGCCTGATACTCTGATGTTTGATGTATGAGGAGCTATCCTAAACTATTATCTCTATCTAGGATATTTGGATCTTGTCGTATGGCGTCGCTATATTTCTAATTCTTTTTAGATGGAATGGCTCTGAAAACTGTTGTATGGTGGCTTGCATACATACTCACTTGTGTATGTAGTTGATCCCTTCGCCTGCCGATTACGCCGCTCGTTCTTGTCCCGATGTTCTGGAAGTGGTTAGGATGGCCGAAAGGTCTACCTGTGAGTGGCCCCTGAGCCCCACCGTACTATTTTAACCACTTTCGCTCATCCAGGCATGCAACTAAGAGCGTAATTCACTGAGGTAGTTACAGATTTGCAATATCATTAGCATACTCACGCTCAAGGCTACTCATTTTGTCAATTGTGTTCTCATGCTTCTCAACTTGAGCTTCTAACTTATCAATCCATTCTTTGCTCTCAATAGCAAAACCCAAGATTTCAACGAATTAAGAGCAAGCAATATTATTCTTATCAAGAGCATGATAAACAATCTCACCCTTTTCATGTAACAAATCAACATCAATATCTTCTTCCTCATTATACTCATCCTCTTCGTCACAAGAGGTATTGTGTTCCAAAGTAGGAGATAACTTTGAATCCCTAGCCATAAGGCATAGATGGGAACCGTGAGATGATGATAATTAAGAATTACTTGAGGCTTCATTCAAGATGTTGTCTTGACCCGTAGAATCTTCAGTTTCCTCTACATTGTTAGAAACACAACAACTAGAGTAAATAGAAGCATTTATATCATGGAAACAAGGAATATCAAGCATATCATCATGAGATTTATTCAAACAAATTACACATGATATGCAAGGACTATCAACACGAGCATGTAAATCATATATAGTGCTAGAAGTGTTTAAGTCCAAAGATGAAGCATTGTAATGAGATATAGATGAAGAATCATCAACAATAAGCTTACTATCAACATTGAAATTTTTATCACCACTTGCCATATCATTACCTTGTGTCTTGCCACACTTTGGTGAAGTGGAAGAGGATGATAACTCATCACGGACGAAAGTGGAAGCAATGCCATCATCCTCAATAATATTGGACACATCATATTTATGGTGAAGTTTTGTCCATAACTCATGAGCGCTCCAAAAAGGTATGATTGAAGAAGTAACTACATGGCTCAAAGAATTAACAAGCACATTAGAAGCTTGAGCATCGAGATATAAGTTTTTCTCATCCTCATAAGATAGATTTAGAAAATCCATTAGAGGAGAAAAAACTAAATCTACAATTTGCTCCAAAGTTGGGTCCATGGCCCGAAAATGATTAAGCATACGAATTTTCCATATCTCATAACATGTGCCATCGAATATAAAAATGTCATCGTGCACTAATCCCCTAGCCATCATCTTTACTCTCAAGGCGGTGAAGCCCAAAAAGAGAGACCAAACCCTGATACCAATTGAAAAGGATACATATACCGCCTAGAGGGGGGGTGAATAGGCGGTATAAAACTTTTACGAGAAGGGCTTAACAAAGGCAGAATAAAACTAGCGTTTACTTTGTTAAGCACAAAGCCTACATAAACTACGGTTCACCTATGTGCACCAACAACTTATGCTAAGAAAAACAAGCAACTATGTGATAGCTAGATATAAGACTTCAAGCACGAAGGCTATCACAAAGTAAAGTGCATAGGTAAATAGCTCGGGTATAGAGATAACCGAGGCACATGGAGACGATGATTTATTACCGAGTTCCTCCCATAAAGAGGGTACGTCTTATTGGAGGGGTGGGCGGTACTAAGACCACCATGCCACAAAAGGCCTCGCCCTATTCTCCTATGAACCTCGCCACAAGAGGCCTGGTTCACTTCTTCACTATCGGTGCACTTGTCGGTGACAATCCGTAACCTCTCACAAAGATTGGGGCTCTTCTCCACAACTCAATTGGAGGCTCCCGACAAACAAGCTCTGGGAAATCTCAACAACTTAATTGGAGGCCCCAAGTAATCCACAAACCTACAAGACAACTAAACTGTCTAGGGTTCCAAGAAACCAAGAGTAAAAAGCTCTCACCTTTCACCCAATCAAATCCTCACCGAGAACTCAAACCGATGCACCAAATGCAATGGCAAGAACACAAGAAGTGCTCAAGTCCTTCTTTCCCAAGTTCCACCAAAGCTACAAAAGCTAGTGGGAGAATAAGAGAGGAAGAACACAAGAGAAAATCCACAAAAGAAACCCTAAGATCTAGATCCCAATATGTTCCCCTCACATAGAGGAGAGATGGATTGGTGGAGTTGTAGATCTAGATCCCCCTTTAAAATCACCCCAAAAGATTCAAGAAATATGGGAGGGATTGAGAGTATTTGCTAGCTCTTGAAGGTCAAAACAATGGAGGAGAGAGAGAGAATACATGCAACCAGCCTAAGGAAGAAGATGGGGTCTATTTATACCCCTCCCCAACGAAATATGACCATTTGGAACCTCCCAGGCTGGATAATCCGCCCCTCCCCCGGATATTCCCGGTTTCCCGGGCCAAAATATGGCTAAGGACTTCGCGGCGTGACCCTCTGTACAGGGGGTGGATATTTGGGCCGGATAATCCGCCCCCCTGAAAACTGGCAGAAACAGCGAACCTGAAACAATCATAACTTTTGCATCCGGACTCCGTTTTTGATGATCTTTGGATCATTTTAAAGAGGAAAATGAGATCTACAAGATCATACAAAGAAACATCATAGTCCATCAAGGTAGGATAGAACCAAATGATGAAAGGTTTCACCTCTCTCAAAAAACGAACCGATAAAACCTCAAACATCGAAAACGCAATAGAGAATGCAAATGAAATTCGTTTTCGATGAACTTGAGCTTGTCATGGAGATTAACACAAGATCTAAATACTCACATGAGTAAGACCCAAATGAGAACCAAGAAAGATGATCCTAAGTATGCAAAGGCTTGAACTGTCACCGAGGGATATGATCAAGTTACTCACTCGAGAGCCCCTCTTGATAGTACGGTTATCTATCCTATAAACCGGTCTCCCCAACTAACACCAAGAGATGGGTAAGAAAGAAACCCTATCAATATCAAACAATTGCCTTGTGTATATTCCACTTGATGTTGATGATGATGATCTTCTACACCTCAAGATGGAACACCTTTCTTGATTGTGTTAGCTTGGTGAAGACTTGGAATTTGCTCCCCATACTCCACTATGGAAGAGCCTCTCTTTTAGGAATATATTCACATATCCATGATCACCATAAGGATAGCAAGATACACTTGAGATCATCTTATTATTCAAGACACACTTGCCCTAGGCTCAACTTGTATCCATGATCACCATATGTTCCAACTTTGGAGCTTTGGTTTGAATAAACCCTTCACCCTTTCTACCATGCAAGAGTACCATGTGGTACTATGTTATGAGTACTTGATAACCACACTTTACCCTGGTTAAACCACAAGCCCAAGCTTTTTGCATGTGAGTGTTTACCTCACTAGTTATCACTTAGGAAATGACCACCTTATTTTGTCCCAAGTTTGGTTGATCATTGTAAACACCTGGTTGTGATCCAAGGGGGTAACCAAGGCCTGAGCATGATCACCTAACAACCCTCTGCACTACCATTCCTTCCTCACTGCAATTGGTGGCCTTAGCTTGATTTGGCAAGCTCCCAAAGTGGCCACCTCATCAACTTGGCACAAGATCACCCCAAAACCCTCTCCCACTCCCCTGCCCGTGCTACACCCTCTCTTGGGCCCTGGCACGATGCCTCACCACCCCAGCTACCACCCTGCACTCCCCCACGTCACCTGCACACGCCGGCACACTCCAAAGGAGAGAGCCAAGGGAGATCCTAGCAATTCTTGGCAAGCTTTGAAACCAGCAGCTTCTCCCTCCCTTCAATCACAGCTGGCCCCACCCCAGACGGCTCCAACTTCCCAGTCACCCTCTCCACCCTACCCCTCTCTCTCCCGCGCGCCCAGCTACCCCCAATCCCGGCGTCCACCTCAGCAGAAAACCCTAGGCCTCGCCCCCTCTCTTCTTATCCAGGTGTGAAAACGCGCGGCGGACAGAGGAGAGCCTCGCCACCCTACTACACCCCTACCCCTCCTACCTCCTAGGCCCTAGCTAAGGAGACAACACGCTGCAGCCCCGTGTTGTTCCGTCGAACAGCTTGTAGGCAGCACGCAACGGCCACCTCCCTCACACTCTCCAGTAGACCTGGCCAGCCCCTGAGGAAAAACCGTCCCCAGGTCGCCCCACGACGTCGCCACCACCCCTCCTGGCCAACCCTGAGCTCCCCTTGCAACCCCACCGCCTCGTCGTGCACCCGGTGCACCATGGATGAGCCCAACATGTTAGATAGCTCCCCCACCCCTCGCGGATCCTCCCACTCCTCATTTTGCTCCCAGAGCACCCCAGCACCACCCCAGAGTGGAGGCAGAGCCTCTCGCCCTCTCCTCTCCCTCTGTCATTTCTCTTCGTCTCGGTGCCGACGACGAACGAGAAGGTTCCACCATCCCTGCCCCGCCTCTTCTCCGTTCTCCCCTTCCACTGCACTCGCCTCTCGAAACCGGCCCTAATCCCCCCTCCTCTGGTTGTTCTTGTCGACAGGCACGCCGAAGCTGCGAGGATTCCGAGAGTTCCGAGTTGCGCCGCTGCTGACGCGATGCACCCAGTCACCCGGAGCCGCCGTGCCGTACCTCGTTCGACTACCTGTCCTCGACCGCCTCGAGACACACCATCGTCGACCCATCTCCGCCCTAGGGTAAGCCTTCCCGCCGCCCGCCAGCCCCCTAGGGTTCCCCTCATCGGCATTGAGCCCAGCGAAGACGACAAAGCCCGGCCGTCAGATCTGTTTTAGATCCAATGGCCAGCATCGCCCAATACCGCTTCGCCCCTCTATGCCTATGACCCGCGGGCCCCACGGCGGGATTTGAATCCCTGCCCTCCCGTGTAGGCCACCGTGTACGCGGGCTAGCCCAGCTTTTAGCGCGCCGTGACCCAGCCTCTGCATTGCCCCTTTATATTTTCTTTTTAGGATAAATTAATTACCAGAAAATTGTAATGAATTTTTAATTCCACCAATTATTATCTGTGTAGTATTTTGGCTTGGTTCAAACTTTGTGAAGTAGCCTAGGTAATTAGCTGTTGCATGGCACTGGTAGCTCGTCAATAGCATGTCTGTGTTTTTACTGAGAATTATTATGGTAAAATCTATCTGTTTTTAGTATTTAAATTGTATCTTTATTTATGGAGCTCAGAAAAGTGTGAGACCAATTTCTAGGCCTTGCCTGTGAAGTTTCCTACTGAGCAAAACTTGAACTATCCAATTTGGTAGTGTGTAGCCTCTGTTCTTATTTTTCCAAGATAAGGACAGAGGGTTTTTAATTATATTCCAGAGGTTGCTGTGAAGCTAATTTTGGGATGAAACCAACTCCCAGAGTTAGGCCTCTGTTAGTACTACTTATTCCTGGAAGGGCATAACTTTGGGCTCTGTAGTTCTGCCCTGAAGATTTTAGTACTAGATTTTACAGTGTTTCTAGTATTTTATTTAGGAAAAATCAACCCCTTTTTATAAAAATATGAAACCAGTGGGGTTGGTTTTGTATTCTCTGTGACTACTTAGAAATGTAATTTGTGGTCACTGTACCCCAACTTGTTTTGGTCAAATCCTCTGTTTGTGTGCTAATCTAGTCTATACCATTAAAATCACCAAATAAGTTTGTTTAAATCTTTTTGATTGTTTCCAATGGCTTTGTACTGCTAGGATCAGTAGGTACTCGTGTTTGGTTGGGTTTGTTCAATTGTACATCTGTTCTATACTGATTGTGTTGTTTATGCAATGGATGATGATTGGTGTCATGGTTTGCTTATATTTCCCCTTTCGCGACGATAGATACGAACGAGGACGAGATTGAGGAAGGTACTTGGAAAGATTTTGAGGAAGAGGACCAGGAACAAGCTGCCAACCAAGGCAAGCCACCTACAAGTTCATGATACTTGTCCCATCTTTACTTTATGCATTCCGTTTTACTTACTCTTATTAATGCATTGTTTTACTCGTTATTTTGTTATTTATATCTATTAGGGTATTGGTTTGGCTCCACCAAACTTATGCCTATAGTACGGTTTAAGTACTCCCCTTGGTATTACCTATCCCTACCCTAGTAGTTAAGGTGGTTTAGTATACCACAACCCCTTGGAGCCCAAGTTTAGCCTAACAAAAATTCTAGGTTGGGAACCCGATGACAAGAAGGGATTTTACAAAAGTTTTGGACAGAAAACCTTGGCAAGTGGGACTTGCCGATTGATCTAAAAAGGATTTTGGTTATGTTTTACAAGTGGTGGCACTAAAGAAGGAAATGGAGGAAAAACTGTTTTAAAAAATGCACCTGGTTCTATGTAGTTTTGCCTGAACAACTACCCCGTGCAACCACACTACCTCTATATAGGAAGGGGCTTGACCCGAAAGTGGTTTTCTCTGATACAAGTGCCTCACAACTACTACAGGGGATCGGGGATCCCTGGAGGGTGGGCCTTCTCCGATAAAGGTCCATGTGGGACATCGACCTGGAGAAGGAACGAAGGGTCTGCTAGCCTCCACGCGTTACTATGAGCCCCTCATTGAAAGCGCACACTCGAGAAGTGGAAAAAGTGCTCCGGTTGGTCCTCCGTACCCGACGTCCCGGTTTTGAGGGGAATAACACTCATAGGGTAGGCGCTTCTGTTAAGAGGGGATTATCCCGAAGGTCTCGTCCGGTTATCCGAAACTCGCATACTAGTGTATGACGATCTGCGGCTGGTCGCGGCGGATGTATCGGATCTTGTGGGGAAAGTGTACAACCTCTGCAGAGCATAAATCTATTCGAATAGCTGCGTCCGCGGTCATGGATGGTTGGAAAGGTTGTTGCGTAGCAGTGCTGGTTTTGGTTATAAAAAGGTTTTCTAAAAAGAGACTCGGCCATGGGATGGTCGGAGGGCGTGGAGGATGGGCCATGGGATGGTCGGAACTAGTTGAAGTATTGGTCATGGGATGACCACAGTGGAAATGAATAATGGGGTTAACCCCATCCTAGTAGTTCAAGTTTTGTTTTCTAACTATTTCACACCTAAATGTTTTGCAAACAACGAGCTGTTTTAAGTTAGAGTTATATCTCTAAGAGATTTCACAAATAGCCCCTTTGGGGCCATCCTATCCATATCCATATTGCATATATGTTGTTCTTCCTTGTATGGTGGTTTGCGAGTACATTCAAAGTACTCACTAGCAATGTTCCCTGGCTATCAACTTAGTTAGATTATGAGCAAGATGAAGGAGACGAAGGAGGGTACGACGACGACTTCACGAACTAGGGCGTTACTCCGAGTCAGGCACCTGTTGGGCTATGGCTTGACTCGGGTCCCCCGCGTTTATTAGTACCGTTGCTATTATCTATTTGTGCTCGTGGAGGCAAGTTGTAAGAATATTATTGTAAGACTTATTGTACCGTACTATAATAGATGTGTGTACTTTGATATCATGTCGGTTATGCTCCACGATGCACTGATGATGGGGTCGTGGTGGTTTGCATAATTTGGTAATCTCGGGTGAAAATCCGGGGTCGCCACACAACTTCTACTTGACCAATCTCCGGATCATTCCTTGAAACCTTGATCAACACTTGATCTTCTTCACTTTCTTCTTCTTCCAACCTTGAAGCCAACATATGGTTCAAGCATTGCCTATGGACAATCCTACAAGTAAAACTTAATGCAAACACAAGTCCATAGAGATTTGTCTTTAATTACCAAAACCACACATGGGCACACATGTTCTTTCAAAAGGGAGTTATGTTACCAGATTAGCTTTCAACAAATTTTCTCGCTCGGTAACAAAATGTATAAACCGCGTCATTGCCTGATCAAGATTGAAGTTCTTACTCGACTTCATATTATCCATTTCCATAACATACTTCAAATAACGGAGTGAAAATTACATGGAACTGCAAAACAACAATACAAACCACACGTTCATAGTAAGTTCAACACAATGATTAAGGAAAGTCTAGAATGCAGTCAATGAAAATAAAAGAAAAAGGAAGGCTACAAACAATTACCGTAAGGAAGTACGGGCTTAGTAGGAAACGAGACCCGGACACAAAAGTGTGGTTCATCTTGGGGTCAGTCTTCCACTGGTTTATAATAAAACCAAACATCTCTCCTTCAAACTCACCCAGGTAGCGAAATACATTTGTCAACTCTTTATCCGTAATGACCGTATCAACCGCCTGGCCATATTTGTCTATCCTCTCTAGGAATCTATTGAATGTTACACTAGAACATAAAGGAAATGAAGCAAAATTGATAATCAGACATATCATAACAGAACATGGAACAAACAGATGTAAAACCTATATCACTTAAAAGACCAAACAACTAACTAAATGATCAAAAAATACAGAAAACTCATTCTTCATATTTCTCAGCATACTTGCTGAGCATGAATTCCCTCAGAATCTTTGCACTACGGAGGTGCATAAATTTACCAGGAGGCTTTAGAGGCTCGATAGGTCTGCTCCACTTCAACAGCCTTTTAGTTGCCCTCTGGTTGGAAACCATGTTCTGGGAATCCACAGCAGGATCAACCTTCCTCCTTACACTAGCAGGTTTTTTCCTCACCTTGTTTTTGGATCAACAAAGTCATATGTGTTAGTCAAATCAACAAACTTGGCAATATTGTCGAAATCGTCATCTTCAGGATCCAACTTGAACATATGCAGCTTCTTCCCTGCAGGAGTATTGGCAACAGCTGCCTTGCCTTTACGACTCTGAATAGCAAAACATGCACTAAGGATGCGACGCTCTTCCTGGCTAGTCACACTAAAAGCATCAAAATCCAGCTGATACATCTGGGTATCGAACAGCTAGAAACTTTCATCAGAAATATCCATCCAATCACCTGCAGTTATGGATTCAAGTCAATACAGTAAAAACACAAGTATCAAATAAGGACAGAGATAGAAAAGTTCAGGCACAATGAAATGAGAAGTTCATGGCACTTACTTGGGTGGTAGCCAAACAAGTTAACAAAATCAACTTTGAAAACACCGCACATCGCCCATCTGAAAAACATAAAATTCTTCATGTTTGGGATGTCCTCATAAGTGAAATCAGTGTGTGCTTCCCCAGTCCACGAATCAGTGAACTGTAACATGAACCACCCACAATCATGCCTGCATGCAAATTGAACAAAAATTTAAAAGTGGGTCTATTTATTGCTTAAGAAACAGAAAGTCTAGGCCCGACTCATGAAAAGTACATGAGATAGAAAGTAGAAAGTTCAATAACAGTTACAACAAAAAAAATCAAGGATAATACAAAAATCATAATACAATGAATACAGACATTTGACTCACCCATTTTTTTGTCGAGGGACATCCATATATTTAGTTGGGAAACTACAATGCTAATTGGTATAAGAGGCCTATCCAAGTCAACGCTACCATCGGTCCAAAGTGTAAATATATTTTTCACCATTCTACGATAAATGGACCAGCCAACATGATCTTGCGATGTGTACAGAAAATCCAAGTATTTAAAACATTCATATTTTAAATTAAGGAAAAATGTGACCTAGTGGCCAACTGCGCCCCTCCTCACAGGTGGATCCAACGTCGGGAACATAACCTATCAGGGAAAATTAACAAGTTGTCTACATATGAGAACAAAACCTGAAATATACATCGCGTACAGAAAAGGACAACAAGGACAACATACACACAGTAAAAACTAAATGAACTTACAAGCTCATGCTTGTCAATGGTACATTTAGCAAACCACCTCCTCACACTTTTATCTATATCACCACGGAATAGTTTAGCCTGCAGAAGAATAATCATAAAAAGGAATCACAAAATATTGCATGAATATATTTTAAAGGAAAGAACAGAAAAAACAGAACACAAAAAATAATATAAAAGAGCAAACATAGCTTATAGTGACATAATAAGGCACAATAAGATTCTATGAGTCACGATACTTCTCACCCAGAAGAGAGATCGTAATCATCGTTGTCTCAGAACCAAGACAACCAACATTTTCTAGCTAATCATCATGCAAACCAAGCATACTGAATGAATTAGAAATACGACCAACTGTAGCAGTAACAATATCGTTCTCAAACATAGGAATTGAACTGCAAATTCTGAGAAAAACATGAACAAATAATAAGAAAAAATATGTAAAAAAATAAGAAAATAAAGCATGTTCTAGTAACATACCCTTTAGGGGGACTCATCCTAATGCATGTGACCGTGTGGTAAAATCTTTCAATGGCTTTTGGTAGATTAACTTCATCCACTAGAATTGACGGATCTGAAAGTTTACAAAAAAAGTCAAATAAACAAGAAAAGTTCAAGAGAACAACACAAGAAAGTACTGAAAAGTTTACAAGATAAGTTCAACCGCAAACCAGCAAACAATACTGTATGCTGGAACAGTAAAGCAGTGTGTTGGGCACAACTAAGTTCAAGAGCATGATAGATAAAAGTTTAGGCAATTGAAGAAGAAAGTATATCACACTTGCAAGTACTGTTACGGAAGTTCACGATGCGTAAAAAAAGCTCTTATCGAGTCGGAAAACATAAGACATTGAAAACATCAACATAAAAGATAGATTCTGGCTGCACCAGAACACATCAAATGAACTGCATATAGATAACATCACATGTTTCATCACAAACAATACATACAGACATAGTTTTTTACATTCCCACATCCGCACAGAGTTCAGCAACACATAACAAACAGACAAATATAAAAAGGATAAAAACTAAGATGGTGTTTATGTGTTCTTGCCTATATCTGGAGTAGAAGACCTTGGCGGAACAACCCCTTCACAAACCATCTCTTCAACAACATCAATTCCGCCAATGGTTGCCATGGAACCTGCTTCTTCTTGCTCAACATTCTACATTTCCAAAGGAGGGAACAAGCTAGAAGCTGGAACAAATCCATCCTGATAAATATTAGATGCAGCAGCAACTTGCATAGTCCCTTCGGCATCAGTAGTAGGTGCTACAACAAATTCATGAGTTTCTTTAGCAGCATCACCAGAAGTAGGAGCCGTTGCAATAACTGCTTCAGTAGCTGCATGTCCTAGAAGAACATTCACAACTATTTCAACAGCAGCACCTACAGCAGGAGCAACTTCAACAGTTTTTTTTAACTTCTACTTCAACTTGTTTAGCGCCTAGAACAACATCAGCCATGTTTACATCTCCGGTATGCATATCAACAACAACGAGACGAGATGACGTATCATCAAGAGCTGCATCTTCGGTCGCCTCATCATGGTTAGCAGATTCAATTCTCTCGCTGTCCTCAAGAGGACTAGCAAGATGAGAAATAGGCATCTTCTGAACACGAGTGTACATGCCAAGTAAGTTCAAGGAATAAAATGCCAGAAGTTGAACAAAAAGAATGAAGAAAGTTCAACTAACTATATCCATGGTTAGCACCTCATCAACATGGCCTTGATAGCCAGTAGCATCAGAAGAACCTTCAGCAGCGGCGATGGTAGTACCATCGGCAGCATCTCCAACATCAATATCCTACATTGCATAGAGAGGAAAATAAAAATGAGTTTACAAGCCAAGTAAGTTCAAGGAACAAACTGTCGGCAGTTCAACAAAAAGAATGAACAAAGTTCAACTAAATATAACCCTGGTTGGAACCTCATCAATGTGGCCTTGATAGCCGGTAGCATCAGCAGAACCTTTAGCAACGATGGTGGCAGTAGCGTCGGCAACATCTCCAACATCGATATGCTACATTGCACCGAGAGGAAAATAAAAACGAGTGTAGAAGTCAGGTAAGTTCAATGAACAAATAGCTTGCAGTTCAACAAGAGTAATGAGGAAAGTTCAACTAACTTTATCCCTGGTTGGAACATCATCAACGTGGCTTTGGTAGCCGGTAGCTTCAGTAGAATCTTCAACAGTAGCAGTAGCGGCAATAGCATCGACAACATCTTTCTCATTAAACTCACGAAGCAAATTTGCAGCTTGCTCTTCATCAGGTTTGCACCGAGCATTCTGCAATTTAGTGACCAAACAAACACTACAAGGAATATGGCTATATATGACCCTCCATTTTCGTCACAGGATCGTCATAGTAGTCTGTTTATGACGATTTTATGACGATTTTGAGATCGTCGAAAGCTTGGCGTCGCAGATGAACTATAACAACATTTTTGATAAAATCATCATAACCGTCTATGACGATATTGGATCGTTATAATGTATATGACGATCCAATATCGTCACGGGCCATCTAGCCTAGCCAAGTCAGATCCTACATGGCCAATCCGACGTGGCACGAAATCAGCCCATTTCACCTTTTTGTTTACATGGGCCAGGCCCAACAATTCAATTTGTTTATGTTTTTTCTTACTCTTTCTCGACTGCTACATGGGCCAAACCAAATATTTATGCCTTTTTATTCAATGGCCTTAGCTGATTTATAGTCAATTTAAATTTAAATTCAGCCCTTTTAATGACCTGGTACTAAGATAGGTCCCACTTGTCAGGTACAAGACAGGCCCCACGTGTCACGTTCAACTCACAAATTAACTACACATGTTAGAGGGGTCCAAAATGACATATTTGTTCAAGTCACGTGTGCCATGAGTAAATGTTTCTATTCACACATTTGATGTCATATACACAATCAATGTTTGAGACAGATCAAAGAGAACAGATAAAATTAATTAACACAACTGCTAAAAATTAGGCTATTACAATATCTACAGTCTATTACAACACAAATATTCCTAACTATTGCAAGAAATGGCTCTCCTTGCTTGGTACTCTTCACAAGTTCGGTGGCTTCAGATTCCATAGGCCTAGAGCCCCTATAAACGAGGAACAACCACATTTTTAGTCTCGAAGAAAGACATACCTATAATCCAGCAAATGAACCTGAAAACCAAATGTAAATAATTATCCTAAAGCAATAACAATAAACTATTCTATATAGTATATACCTTTACCTTCTAACAATAACACAACAGCTAGAAACAGAATAGTGAACATATCCTGAAGCATGAGCATGGAGAAAAAACTACTGAAATGAATACCAACAACCTCTAAGAAGAAACAAACACTTGCTTTCTCATTATACAATCATATTCAGCAAACTCAAAGTCTGTTCTAGACAGTACCAATCAAGTGCAAGATAAATGAGAAAATATGTCATGTCAAAGTTATTCAGATTTACTAATGTCTTTGTCACACTACAAATATTCAAGATAAAACATAGATCATGGATACCAACTCAGCAATCAGGACAAACTAATGAATCACGTGTAGACAGTACTACGCTTACTACTAGACATTAGTTGTTATACTACTACAACACCATTAGAACTACTGGTAAGGATCAGCAAGGATCGGAAGGGAGCGGGCGGAGAACTCACTAAAGCATTCACCGAGGAGGAAGTTGAAGGTGTAGGCCAACTTCTTGTTGAGCTTGCTCATGTCCTAGTTCTTCTTGATCTTGTCCTGGAACTTCTCTAGCTTTAGGTTGTTCCACTGCAGATCGTCCTACACCGCCCACATTAGATCCTTTTCCACCAGGCTGCATTGTAGATCCTTTTCCACCAGGCTGCTGTTGCTGCAGAAAACAGGTACAACCAACCAGCCACTACCAAGCTTGGATGCAAGTCCTCTTCCTAGTTATATATACTTCCACACCAACAACAAACACATGATTATGATCAGCAAAAGAATTCTTCTACATACAAAGAAGAAATTCATGCATTTCTTTAATCAAGCCTAACAAGAATACAAAGGAGGTGGGAAAAGACCTTAACGCGTGCCGGCAAAGGACTTCTCTAGTGCTCCTCATGGGATTATTATCGCTGGGTCTCCTACACATGGCATCCTCGTGTCATAGGTGGAGGGTCTCAGTCAGGAGCAGGTTGTCGTGTCCATTGGAGGAAAGCAGCGGCAATAGCTGTTACAGAACAATACACATAGCAAGAATGAGAAAGCGAAGGCAATTACCAAAGCAGCAACACTCTATTCTTCAACCAATCAATGAACTTGGTTCATAGTGGTGCCATAGTTATAGAAAAATCTGTTAGCATCTTTGTTAGAAGAACTACAGACCAAATGAATCTCAAACAACAAAGTAGAACGAACACCTAAATCAGCAAAACCATCTTTACTGTTATCACCTTTGTTAGAAGAAATACAGATCAAATCAGTCTGAAACAACAAAGTACAACACCTAAATTATATGTGCATCGGTCATGTGAGCATGTGAATGAGTCACGTATATAAAAACAACAACATATTTGATCACACATGCATAATGGAGTTATGAATAAGTATGCAAAGGCATTTCCTGTGGCCTTTTTGGAGCCTTGCAGAGTACTATCTAGATCCTGATTACGTCTCTTAAACAAGCAGAATTTTACTTAGATACCTGATTATAGGAATATCGTACTGATCCTGTTTAGGTATATATTACAGAATGGCAGCAGACAAATACTGCTAATGATTATGCCAACTCAAGGAGTATGCATGTGTACCAATTTTCTAATGAGATAGTCATCGGAAGCCAAGTGTAAACTGCCAGATTCAATTAGAGACTGAACTAATTAGAACTAGGTTGTATCACTTAGTACTCAGTTTTGTAAATAAAAACATCAGGAGTTAATATACCTGCTCTTCTCTTATAGGCGTCAGATTTCTTAGACTAGAATATTACCATGAACCAAATTGCCGATCAACCAGGCCATACGTCCATACTAGAGAATTCAAGGCATGACCCGTACAATTCACACAGATTTCATTTTTACTTACATCATGTATTTTAGCCGAGCAAGATCCGTAAAGATCAGGACCAAGTACTTAGAATCAAACACTTGTAACTTTATAACTATAACAACAATAAAATGATTGAGCTCATAGATACACACCAGCTGGCACAATTCATCTACATGATGTTCTACAGATTCATGATGTTGCTCATAGAAACAACTAACACTAAGTATAACTATAAACACCCGAACAAATTAGAATAGTATATAGTGGTGTTTATCTGTTGCCACATACAAAATCAACTAAGAAAATGGCATTCTCAAAATGATACAGTAAAGACCCTGTAGGAGGATTTTACATTAAACAGATCATAAAAATTATGTCTCATATGTAAACGAGATGACTGACTCAAAAGCGGTGTAACCATGGACGAACCATGTGGTAGAAAGAAATGGGTATGAGAGAGAGAGAGATAAAGAGAGGTCTGGGGATTGAGAGGGAAGGGGCTCGGTCAGCAGCAGGCCATCATGTACGTAGGAGAGCAGCGACAGTAGAAGGTTTGCCTGACTGTCCCGGCAGCGGCACATCTGGAAGATTCGGGCGTCCTTCCGACGCACGTCCCCTCCTATTCGGGCACGGGCGTCACTTGTGGTTGGGACCGCCGGCGATGCAGAGGATGTCGTTGAGGCCGCCGACGGTGAGTGTGACGGCACAGGATCGAGCAGGGAGGTTCGGGCGGTGGTTCTGGTGGTTGGAGGAAGAAGGGAAACGCATATGCGGAAGGAGAGACGGCGGCGTGAGACGACCGGGGAGGATGTGGATGGAAGACGAAGTTGTTCAGGGGTGGGGTGGGGTGGGGGTGGCGGTGGCGTGGATCGGATCTTTTGAGGCAGAGGCGATACTCAGTGAACGTGCGGATCTGGCTCTGGTGGGTCGGGTCAACAAGGAATCGAGAGAGAAGGGAGGCGCGGGGTGGCTCGGGATCTGACGCGAGTGGGAGAAGGGAGGAGGGAGGTGGTGGCTATGGCAGGAAGCTAGGGTTCGGAGGATGCGTGCGGCGGTGCACAATGGAAGGGGGAGGGAGTTAGGGTTAGCCACCCAGACAGGAGGGGATGAGGACTTGTTGTCAACACCCGGATTTTTAATCCCAGATGCCTGTTATGCCATACCTCGCAATCCCAGGATTACCATTTTTGCGAGACATAACGGATTGGGTAACACAGTACATCATCCATTACAAACCATACATAAGGTCTTACACAAATAAGGATCTCATAATCCAGTCTTAATACAACAAGCAGCGGAAATAAAAGATAAGTGTAGCGGTGGGGTCCATCTTCAGGGGCACAGACAATGCTGACGAAGGCAGATAGTCCTAGTTATCATAGCCGTCCTGTTGGCCATCATCTTGATAGTCTCCTTCATAGTCTGGCCATGATAATAGCCAGGGACAAAAGCCATGAGTACTCTTTAAGTACTCACAAACTACCACTAACAAGTACTATAATTCTAAGATAAAGTGCTAACTCAATGTATAACAATAAAGTTAAGTTTGAAACCTAAGCTGAGTTCAAAAACCAAGAAAGATAAAAATAAAGTTCTAGAATCACTTAAGTGGGAATCTAATGTCATAAACACAACCCTGTTGTGGTCAAGTCAAGATTCATCATTCATATCAAGTTATTTGGAAAACATCTGACAACGAAATAGTATGGCCATTCCAACTGTCCATAACCGCGGACGCGGCTATTCGAATAGTTTGACACTCTGCAGAGGTGGTACACTTTCACCACAAGATTCATACATCTGTCAGGGATAACCCTGAATCATCATACTTAGTATGCAGATAATCAAACATAACCTTCCCTATACACACCCTAGTATAAGCACCTCTCCTATGAGCATGGCGTCCCAACCATGACCATCAGTCATCTTGAGGACTACATAGGTGGACATCTTGAGAGGTAGCCTCAGCTCAGACCTCTCCTGTGAGTGAACTAATACTAATGCATATAAATTTCCAGCTAAGCCTTACCCAATTCAGGTAGTGTGGTTGTACGGTAAATTTGGAATGGTATCGCATCTGAATCCAACCATCAGTTTTATAAAAGGGTTAAGGCTCATGCCTCAACATTTTCATCATCATCAACCATTTGTGTTTCTCAACACATGTCAAAACATCTCAATAGAATGACTCATCATTCCAAGGTTTCCGTAATTCATTTTCACCAAGTGTTCCCATCTAAAGTGACTCAAGTTTTTGATCTACTCTAAACTACTAAGTTAAGAGTGTTCACTAAGGTGGAAAAGATGGGTTCAATCTCATGCCATAGAATGACATCTAAAGGTTTCTAAATAGGTTAAGTTTTATACTTTTTATGCTACCTTCAAAACAAGTAAAGAACTTTGTGTAAACTAAGAGTGTAAAGCTTGTAAATAGAACTTGGGGTAGTACTAGTCAAAGGGGTGTGATCAAAGCAAGCTTAAGGCATCTTTGCTAAACCATCTAGTATGGTCCTAACTTGCTAAGCACTAAACTGGCAAGTGTTAGCTTGCACTGTTAATGGTGGCTTGCCTTGGTTGGTGCAGTGGTTGAAGTTTTCTTCTTCTTCTTCTTGGTAGAACTCCTCCTCCTCGAAAGCTTGGTTGGTACTATCGTCTAAAAATACATACGGAGCACACATCACCAAACAATATTTAACTAGGCTAAGTAGCATTCTAAGACACACATTTGATGATCTATTATCATCACAAGCATCCCAAGTTTAATTCAATGGTTTCATCCTTTTTAATTTAGAAAAGTAATTTCTACTCATTGAAAAATTAACTAAGATTTAATATTCACCACTTAAAATATGGGATC
Organism: Avena eriantha; assembly: GCA_910589775.1. Taxonomy (NCBI): domain Eukaryota; kingdom Viridiplantae; phylum Streptophyta; class Magnoliopsida; order Poales; family Poaceae; genus Avena; species Avena eriantha. The sequence goes on along the minus strand of OU342745.1, from coordinate 317,992,643 downwards.
ATGTTGACACATGTCATCACCACATACCCTAACATGTGGGAATGAGAATTAAAGGTTGGATCAATATCACTTTGGTTTAAGTTCATTATTTAATGATTTAAAGTGACTAGAAATGCCTATATAGCATTATTTTGATACTAGTCCAAAGTCACTGCATCTAAACCTTAATATTATTAATTAGTTAGATATATATGATGAAATGTGATTTTTGAGAGTTGGAATCAACTCAAAAGCTAACTTGGTTGATTTTATAAAAATGTTGCAAGTTGCAAATGCTTCTGTTTTGTTATTTTTATTAGGAGAGATCTATAACTCTAATTGAATTAAATCCAACGGTCTTGGATAGATCATCTCATTACCTTTCCGGCAAAATTAGTTTTACGCAATTTGGATTTGTGAAACTCCCAGAATTGAATTTTTAAACTAGTGGACATAAACTAGATTTAGCTAAAAAGAAAAATCTAGATTTGAACGGGTGGGCTAGCACGGGAAAGAACTTGGGCCGGCCTAGTGGCGCTCCGCGGCGCGGGGCTCAGCTGACAGGGGGCCCGCTTGTCAGTGGGTCTTAACACGCGAAACGGTACGCGTGCTGTGGGCCGTAGGATTAGAAGGGGAATCTACGGCTGAGGGTCGTCGTCGACGACGAACAGGTCACCGGCGAGCTCGAACCCTAGCGGCTCGGTGGGGGTCTGCTGGGGACGTACCAGGGCTCCAGCGACGACATCGAAACGGGCAAACGAACTGGAAGACGAAGGCGAGCTCAGGGACGGTCGAAGCAGCTCCAGGGGTGGTCGCAATCAGCGGCGCCCTTCTCCTCCAGAGGCGGCGGTTCCGACTCCAATTCCGACGAGCTGCTGCTCCCCTTGCTCCGGCTAGAGGTGGGTGAGGTTCAGGAGGGTGAGGATAGTGGAGTGGTGTGGAGAGAAGAGGCTAGGGAGGCCTCCTTTTATAGGCCCGACGGTGAGACCGAGCGGGATGGGCAGGCGATGGTGGCGACATGGCTACGGCTGGGTAGAGGCATGGCTGAGGGTGGCGATCGACGGGCGGTCCCCTGGTGGTGCTCTAGGAAGTGAATGCGGCTGTAGGGGCGGTGGCATGCGGTCTGGGCGAGGTGGCGCTCTGAGCGGCAGAGGCGGCGGTGTCCACGGCGAGCGGTGGCTGTTTGGCGTTGGGCGGCCAGCGGGGGTGTCTGGGGTGTTCTCCAGGTCAAGGCGGAGCGGTGGGCGCGGGCTGTGGCCAAGGGGCGATTTATGCGAGCGGGGACAGAGCATGCTCTGTGGGCGGCGATGGCATGGTCGACCAGCTCCGGGCGCGGCGGTTCCTGGGCGCTCCTGTCTCTGGCTCTGGCCTAGGGCTGGTTTGACGGTGGAGGTGGACCACATGCAACTTCCTAGACAGGGTGAGAGAAGCTGGAGAGGGCTGTTGTTGCAAGTGCACGGTCGGCCGGCGAGTTGGTGCTCGACATGGCATGGCAGTGCAGCTAGGAGGCAGGGGGTGTGCTGGTGTGGGTCTGGTTAGGCTTGAGGGGGACAAAGATGATCAAAGCACTTCAAAATTGCTAGACAATATCAGCCCAAACAGTAATAGTTAGGCCACAATGAACTTGCCAGCAAGGTGTTTGACAAAATGGCCGAAAGAGAAAAAGTTTTGAATTTTGATTTCAAATTTTTTGAGTGATCTCCACTAGTGCTAGGTAGTATCTGGTTGCATGGGTTTTGAAAGTGGAGCTTAAAAAGATGGGTTTTGAAATAGGGGTGATCTATGCATATGCATTGGATTCAAATTTCAAATGCCAAATAAAATAGTTAACAAAATGTTTTTATCAGATCCAAAGGTGGGCCTTGGTACCTCATTATGTGTACTAGCAAGGGGTGCAAAGATCCACACATGTTTCTGTTAAGTTTTGAGTACTAGGAATAACCAAAGTAGGCATGAGAGTTAATTTTGCCAAAATGACCATTCACTTCAAAAATTCATTTGAGTTGTTCTTCTTTGGAAAAAGTTTGGGAATGACTTAGATGATGTTTATTTCACTTAAGAAACATTTTAGAAGCAAAGGATCACACAATCATGGCAATTCAAAACAACTCCTATTTTAAATGCACACATATATGAATGCTTTCATTTTAAATTTGCAAAAGTTTTTGTTAACCCCAAATTTGATGATTCAGATCTTGATAAGCTTGGATTGAAGTTTTGAGATGTTACAAACCTTCCCTCCTTAAACAAAATCTCGTCCCGAGATTTACAAAGAAAACTAGGAACTAAAGAGATCTGGGAACTCTGTCCTAATGTAATCTTCGCGCTCCCAAGTAGCTTCCTCCTTGGTATGGTTGCTCCACTGAATCTTGAGAAACTTGATACTCCTAGTCCTGGTGGTTCTGTAGGCTTCTTCTAAGATACAGATGGGTACTTCCCGATAAGTCAGATCATTGTTGATTTCTATAGCTCTGTGATCGATGTTCTTGAAAACTTCAGTCTTCTCCGGCACTTCCAGACATTTGCGAAGTAACGAGATATGGAACACATTGTGGATGGCTGACATCTCTTCCGGAAGTTCCAGTTGATACGATACTTCTCCTCGACGGTTCAGAATCTTGAAAGCTCCAATATATCTGGGGGCTAACTTTCCCTTTAGACTAAAGCGTTGAGTTCCTTTCAATGGTGAAACCTTGAGATATACAAAATCTCCGACATTGAAAGTCAGGTCTCTCATTCTCTTGTCAGCATAACTCTTCTGTCTGGATTGGGCGGTCTTGAGGTGCTCACGGACTTTGTGAACTTTCTCTTCTTCTTCTCGGAGAATGTCGGGTCCGAAGATCTGACTCTCTCCTACTTGCGACCAATTCAAAGGGGTACGACACTTCCTTCCGTTTAGGAATTCAAATGGTGCCATCTGCAAACTAGCTTGATAACTGTTGTTATTCGAGAATTCTACGAAAGGCAGGCAGTCTTCCCATTTTGATCCATATTCCAACACACAAGCTCTAAGCATATCCTCTAGGATCTGGTTGACTCTCTCCGTCTGTCCATCAGTTTGCGGGTGATAAGTTGTACTGAAGTTCAACTTCGTTCCTAATCCTTCTTGGACTTTCTGCCAAAATCTCGAGGTAAACTGAGTTCCTCGGTTTGATACTATGGTCTTGGGGGTTCAATGCAGACTATTAATCCTAGCAATGTACAGTTCTGCTAACTTTGCACTCTGGTAAGTTGTCTTGACAGGTATAAAGTGGGCAACCTTGGACAGTCTATCAACTATGACCCAGATTGAGTCATTAACCCTACTAGACGTAGGCAAACCGGTGATAAAGTCCATTCCGATGGAATCCCATTTCCATTCCGGAATTTGCAATGGTTGCAACAGTCCTGCAGGTCTCTGATGCTCTGCCTTGACTCTTTGACAGATGTCACATTTGGTGATGTAGCTTCCGATCTCTCTCTTCATCTTGTGCCACCAAAATTGCTCTTTCAAATCCTGATACATCTTTGTTCCTCCGGGATGGATAGAAAAAAGAGTATCATGAGCTTCCTTCATGATAACTTCCTTCAGCTCTGAATCTGCCGGAACGCAGATACGTCCTTTGTACCACAGTACTCCTTCTTCGTCTTCAGTGAATCCAGGTACCCTTCCTGTACCAATATGACGTTTGATTCCGTTGATACTTTCATTTCCCTTCTGGGCTTCCTTGATTTGGATAATCAAAGTGGGTTAAAGTTCAATGCTAGCTAAGAATCCTTTGCTAACTAATTCAGTTCTGAACTGCTCCAACTCTTCATACAAACTTGGTTGCTTCTCCTTGATCATGGTGTTAAGCCTACACGGCAATCTGCTAAGGGCATCTACTACCACATTGGCTTTGCCGGGGTGATAGTGAATGTCAAGGTCATAATCCTTGATTAACTCTATCCATCTCCTTTTCCTCATATTCAGCTCCTTTTGAGTGAAGATATATTTTAAAATCTTGTGATCTGAGTAAATCTCACAGTGATTACCCATCAGATAATGATGCCATGTCTTCATTGCTAGAACCACAGCTGCTAGCTAAAGATCATGGGTCGGATAGTTCTGCTCATGCTGCTTTAGTTGTCGAGACAGATAAGTGATGACTTTGCCTTCTTGCATCAATACACATCCTAGACCAATCTTGGATGCGTCACAATACACATCAAAGGGCTTCTTGATGTCTGGCATGACCAATATTGGGGCGGATATCAATCTCTTCTTTAGCTCCTGGAAACTGGCTTCACATTTGTCTGTCCATTCAAACTTCTTGTCCTTCTTCAACAATTGGGTCATTGGTCGGGCTATGCTCGAGAATCCTTCTACGAACTTGCGGTAATATCCCGCTAATCCGAGAAATGCACGGACTTGGGTTTGAGTGGTTGGGGATTCCCATTCTTCGACATCTTTGATCTTGGCGGGATCAATAGAGACTCCTCCGGCAGACACAATATGTCCTAGGAATCCCACTTCTTTCAGCCAAAACTCACACTTGCTGAACTTGGCATATAACTGATGCTCTCTCAGGGTTTCTAGGATAACTCTCAGATGTTGCTCATGCTCTTCTTCTGACTTGGAGTAGATAAGTATGTCGTCGATGAACACAACAACAAACTTAACTAGGAAATTCATAAAGATCTTATTCATGAGATTCATGAAATAAGCAGGAGCATTGGTTAATCCAAAAGACATAACTGTATACTCGTATAAACCATAGCGAGTAGTAAAGGCGGTCTTCGGAATATCCGTTGCATGAATCTTAAGTTGGTGATAACCAGTCCTAAGATCAATCTTTGAGAATACCTGGGCTCTAGTCAACTGATCAAACAAATCCTCTATCTTTGGCAAGGGGTACTTGTTCTTGATGGTGACATCATTCAACTTTCTGTAATCTGTGGACAGACGGTTGCCTCCATCTTTCTTGTCGACGAATAACACTGGTGATCTCCATGGGGATGCACTTGGTTGAATCAAGCCTTTGGCTAGCATAGCATCCAACTGCTTCTTCAGTTCTACTAACTCTGAGGGGTTCATGCTATAGGGTCTCTGGGCTATAGGTCCGGTTCCGGGGATTAGTTCAATAATGAACTCAATATCCCTATCCGGGGGCATACCTGGAAATTCATCTGGGAATACGTCGGGGTATTCACAGACTACTGTGACTTGGTCTATGGTGGGCAAGGCTACACTCTGGTTGCACTTGAATTGACGGGGTAAGGTTTCAGAGATATGCTTTACTGTTACTCTAGAACTACTGGTCATGGTGATGGCTTTCTTAGCATAGTCTATCAATCCTTTATGCCTTGACATCCAGTCCATACCTAGTACTACTTCCAATCCATTGTTTCCAAGTACAATTAGGTTGGCATAAAAATCTATCCCATGTATTCTGATAGGTACCGCTTTGCAAATTTTTCTAGCTTTGGTCGTTGAACCGGGGATTTGAACTATCATGACATGCTTCAGGTTGGTTGGACGAATCTTACTAGTGCATGCAAATTCTTCGGTGACAAATGAATGCGATGCTCCCGAATCAAACAATACTCTTGCTAAAACTGAGTTGACAGAAAACATACCCAGCACTACATCTGACGCTTCCAGGGCTTCTTCTGCGTTCATGTGGAAGAGACGACCGTTGTGGTTGTGAGGGTTTCCTGCGGCAAATCTCCTTCCTGGTTGAACACAACACTGCTGCTGAGCTGGGGCATTCACATTGGTATTGGCTGCAGTCTTCTTGGGACACTCATTTGAGTAGTGACCCTTCACTCCACACTCGAAACAAGTGATCCGGGACTTGTCCTTGACTGCGACAGGCACAACGTTGCTGCCGGTTCTGGGTGCAGTGTTGTTGTTGTTGTTGTGGTTCTTGGGAGGTGCACGGTTGAGTTGTTGGCATTACCGGAGTTGTGATTGTTTCCTCCAGACTTCACATTGCCTCCGCTACGGTTGGGGTAGCTTGGGCGAGAATTTGGGGGTCGGTTGTTCCTTGGTGCATATCCTGGTGAAGGGTTTGGACGGTACTTCTGGCGATTGCTGGATCCAGACTGCTGCATCATACGATGCTTGTGGTTGTCGTTTGCCTGGTTAATCTTCCCTTCCATCTGGATGGCAGAGTCGACTAGCTCTTCGAGATCCTGGAAACGGATATTGACGAGGACAGTCTGCATCTCATCATGCAGCCCGTTCAAGAATCTCTCCTTCTTCTTGGCCTCCGTGTTGATCTCATCAGGTGCATATCTCGCAAGTGACAGGAATCTGTCACGGTACTCCACCACAGTCATTCTTCCCTCCTTCAATTCGCGGAACTCATCTCTCATTCTGTTGACTAGTCCCTGCGGCACGTGGGTGCGGCTGAACTTGACTTTGAAAACTTCCCATGTCATCACTTGACCATGGTTCATATCGCGGATGCTATTCCACCAAGCTCTTGCATCTCCTGCCAGATAGTGGGTGGCGAAGAGAACTTTCTCATTTTCATCAACTCTGGCAACTTCTAAGTTGTTTTCCATGGTCTGTCACCAGTCATCAACATCTAATGGGTTTTCAGATTGGTTGAAGATTGGGGGATTGGTGTTCTGAATTTTTTTGAGTTTGGATCCCTGGTGATCCTGATTTCCATGTCCTTGGTTGTTGAGAGCCATCTGGGCGATCTGTTGAAGTGTTGCTAAGTTGGCTTGGTGTTCTGCCCTGCTTGCTTCACGGTCTGCTATGAGGTTCTGTAGGATCTGCAGCATTGGGTCTTGCGACGAGCTGCTCCCTCCTTGGTTTCCACGCGTCATCTGAAGATTGAGATAGATATAAGGATAAGAGGGAAATTCTAAGGTTCATGGTTTTGGGTTTTCAAAGCTAAAACTTTGAGTTGAACTCAGGTTTTTCAACTAACTTCATTTTCATTCATGCAAGCAAGCACAAGATACAACACACACCACAACAATCAAAGGGAAAATTGATGGTTTGAAGAACCATTCTATAAGCTACGATATAGTGAGACCGATACATCTCAAGCTACGACAGTGCTCTAGTGCATCTACTCATCGTCGATGAAGTCGGGGTCCTCATCATCCGTGTAGAAATCCACGGCATCCTCCTCCAGAAAGTCATCATCGTTGCTGAGGTAAGAATCCATGTCTCCCTGGATGTCTTCACCCTCATCTTCTTCTTCCTTTGCTGCAAGATGTGCTTCCTGCTCCTTGATGGTCTTCTAGAGGTCGGCCACCTTCTTGCGAAGACGGGCGATGGTGGGATCCTTCTTGGCATGCTGGAGGCGAAGAGACTGACAGTCTTGGACAAGCAATGCGAAAGTCTGGGCCTTCTGGTCGGCAATGGCACGGTTCTGGTTGGCTAACTCCCTAGCATTGTCCAGTTCCTGTTGTCTGTCATGCAGCAAGAAGTCAAGGTTCTCCACTTGACGCCTCAACTCGGGGTGGCCCGGCATCTCCATTGGCATTCCCATGAAATCACGTCTTGCATAGTGGGCAAAACGGGTTCCTTGGACCTTGTTGACGCTGAGGGCACATAGACATGCGAGAGCTTCATGCATGGCCCTGCCTAATCCATCTAGCCAGTTGTTCTCTCTCACAGAGAACTGAATTCTCCCAGAAGTTGGTGCTTCGATGCTTCCTCTAAGATCCGCGCTGACTAGCCACTTTAAGTCTCCTCCTGGGGGTCCTGGAAGTTGAGCTCCAAGAAACTCCGGGTGCGGGCGTCCCAGTATCTCCGATAGTGAATCCAGATCCCTCTCGAAGATAAGCTGACCTCCGTTTCCCAACTGGTAAAACTTTCTGAACTGAGTCTCCATCTACAAGAATTAAGGATGAGGGAGTTAGTGAAGTGATCAAGTGTGTCAAATTTTAAGTAGTAGTGGAAGAATTTTGAGGAACATGAATTTTTTTGAGAAAGAATCCACAAGGGTAAGAGAGGAGATAGTTTTTCATAAATACTTCCTTTGGTTTTGAAACTAAGTTTTTGTTTGAACGTCCATTCTAACTAGGGTCTCCTATGGTCAGGATGGCTCTGATACCAACTTGTCAACACCCGGATTTTTAATCCCAGATGCCCGTTAAGCCATACCTCGCAATCCCAGGATTACCATTTTTGCGAGACATAACGGATTGGATATCACCGTACATCATCCATTACAAACCATACATAAGGTCTTACACAAATAAGGATCTCATGATCCAGTCTTAATACAACTAACAACGGAAATAAAAGATAAGCATAGCGGTGGGGTCCATCTTCAGGGGCACAGGCAATGCTGACGAAGGCAGATAGTCCTAGTTATCATAGACGTCCTGTTGGCCATCATCTTGATAGTCTCCTTCATAGTCTGGCCATGATAATAGCCAAGGACAAAAGCATTGAGTACTCTTTAAGTACTCAGAAACTACCAATAACAAGTACTATAATTCTAAGATAAAGTGCTAACTCTATGTATAACTATAAAGTTAAGTTTAAAACCTAAACTGAGTTTAGAAACCAAGAAAGATAAAAATAAAGTTCTAGAATCACTTAAGTGGGAAGCTAATGTCATAAACACAACCCTGTTGTGGTCAAGTCAAGATTCATCATTCATATCAAGTTATTTGGAAAACATCTGACAACGAAACAGTATGGCCATTCCAACTGTCCATAACCGCCGACGCTGCTATTCGAATAGTTTGACACTCTGCAGAGGTGGTACACTTTCACCACAAGATTCATACATCTGTCAGGGATAACCCTGAATCATCATACATAGTATGCAGATAATCAAACATAACCTTCCCTTTACACACCCTAGTATAAGCACCTCTCCTATGAGCATGGCCTCCCAACCATGATCATCAGTCATCTTGAGGACTACATAGGTGGACATCTTGAGAGGTAGCCTCAGGTCAGACCTCTCCCGTGAGGGAACTAATAATTATGCATATAAATTTCCAGCTAAGCCTTACCCATTTCAGGTAGTGTGGTTGTACGGTAAATTTGGAATGGTATCGCATCTGAATCCAACCATCAGTTTTATAAAAGGGTTAAGGCTCATGCCTCAACATTTTCATCATCATCAACCATTTGTGTTTCTCAACACATGTCAAAACATTTCAATAGAATGACTCATCATTCCAAGGTTTTCATAATTCATTTTCACCAAGTGTTCCCATCTAAAGTGACTCAAGTTTTTGATCTACTCTAAACTACTAAGTTAAGAGTGTTCACTAAGGTGGAAAATATGGGTTCAATCTCATGCCATAGAATGACATCTAAAGGTTTCTAAATAGGTCAAGTTTTATACTTTTTGTGCTACCTTCAAAACAAGTAAAGAACTTTGTGTAAACTAAGAGTGTAAAGCTTGTAAATAGAACTTGGGGTAGTACTAGTCAAAGGGGTGTGATCAAAGCAAGCTTAAGGCATCTTTGCTAAACCATCTAGTTTGGTCCTAACTTGCTAAGCACTAAACTGGAAAGTGTTAGATTGCACTGTTAATGGTGGCTTGCCTTGGTTGGTGCAGTGGTTGAAGTTTTCTTCTTCTTCTTGGTAGAACTCCTCCTCCTCGAAAGTTTGGTCGGTACTATCGTCTAAAAATACATATGGAGCACACAATCACCAAACAATACTTAACTAGGCTAAGTAGCATTCTAAGACACACATTTGATGATATATTATCATCACAAGGATCCCAAGTTTAATTCAATGGTTTCATCCTTTTTAATTTAGAAAAGTAATTTCTACTCATTGAAAAAATAACTAAGATTTAATATTCACCACTTAAAATATGGGATCATGTTGACACATGTCATCACCACATACCCTAACATGTGGGATGTGAACTAAAGGTTGGATCAATATTACTTTGGTTTAAGTTTATTTTTTAATGATTTAAAGTGACTAGAAATGCCTATATAGCATTATTTTGGTACTAGTCCAAAGTCACTGCATGTAAACCTTAATATTATTAAATAGTTAGATAGATATGATGAAATGTGATTTTTGAGAGTTAGAATCAACTCAAAAGCTAACTTGGTTGATTTTATAAAAATGTTGCAAGTTGCAAATGCTTCTGTTTTGTTATTTTTATTAGGAGAGATTTATAACTCTAATTGAATTAAATCCAACGGGCTTGGATAGATCACCTCAATACCTTTCAGGAAAAATTAGTTTCATGCAATTTAGGTTTGTGAAACTCCTAGAATTCAATTTTTAAACTAGTGGACAGAAACTAGATTTAACTAAAAAGAAAAATCTAGATTTGAACGGATGGGCTAGCGCGGGAAAGAACTTGGGCCGGCCCAGTGGCGCTCCGCGGCGCGGGGCTCAGCTGACAGGGGGTCCTACTTGTCAGTGGGTCTTAACACATGAAAACGGTACACGCGCTGTGGGCCGTAGGATTAGAAGGGGAATCTACGGCTGAGGGTCGTCGTCAACGACGAATAGGTCACCGGCGAGCTCGAACCCTAGCAGCTTGGTGGGTGTCTACTGGGGACGTACCAGGGCTCCAGCGACGACGGCGAGGCGGGCAAACAAACTAGAAGACGGCAGCGAGCTTAGGAACGGTCGAAGCAGCTCCGGGGGTGGTCGCAATCAGCGACGCCCTTCTCCTCTAGAGGCGGCGGTTCTTGCTCCAATTCTGGCGAGCTGCTGCTCCCCTTGCTCCGGCTAGAGGTGGGTGAGGTTTAGGAGGGTGAGGGGAGTGGAGTGGTGTGGAGAGAAGAGGCTAGGGAGGCCTCCTTTTATAGGCCCGATGGTGAGACCGAGCGGGATGGGCAGGCGACGGTGGCGACATGGCTACGGCTGGGTAGAGGCATGGCTGAGGGTGGCGATCGACGGGTGGTCCCCTGGCGGTGCTCTAGGAAGTGAATGCGGACGTAGGGGCGATGGCATGCAGTCTGGGCGAGGTGGCGCTCTGAGCGGCAGAGGCAGCGGTGTCCACGGCGAGCGGTGGCTGTGGGGCGTTGGGCGGCCAGCGGGGGTGTCTGGGGTGTTCTCCAGGTCGTGGCGGAGCGGTGGGCACGGGCTGCGGCCAAGGGGCGGTCTGTGCGAGCAGGGACAGAGCGTGCTCTGTGGGCGGCAACGGCATGGTCGACCAGCTCCAGGCGCGGTGGTTCCTGGTCGCTCCTGTCTCTGGCTCTGGCCTAGGGCTAGTTTGACGGTGGAGGTGGACCACAGGCAACTTGCTAGACAGGGTGAGAGAAGCTGGAGAGGGCTGCTGCTGCAAGTGCACGGTCGGCCGGCGAGTTGGTGCTCGGCATGGCATGGCAGTGCAGCTAGGAGGTAGGGGGTGTGCTGGTGTGGGTCTGGTTAGGCTTGAGGGGGACAACGACGATCAAAGCACTTCAAAATTGCTAGACAATATCAGCCCAAACAGTAATAGTTAGGCCACAATGATCTTGCCAGCAAGGTGTTTGACAAAATGGCCGAAAGAGAAAAAGTTTTGAATTTTGATATCAAATTTTTTGAGTGATGTCCACTAGTGCTAGGTAGTCTCTGGTTGCATGGGTTTTGAAAGTGGAGCTTAAAAAGATGGGTTTTGAAATAGGGGTGATCTATGCATATGCATTGGTTTCAAATTTCAAATGCCAAATAAAATAGTTAACATAATGTTTTTATCAGATTCAAAGTTGGGCCTTGGTACCTCATTATGTGTACTAGCAAGGGGTGCAAAGATCCACACATGTTTCTGTTAAGTTTTGAGTACTAGGAATAACCAAAGTAGGCATGAGAGTTAATTTTGCCAAAATGACCATTCACTTCAAAAATTCATTTTGAGTTGTTCCTTTTTGGAAAAAGTTTGGGAATGACTTAGATGATGTTTATTTCACTTAAGAAACATTTTAGAAGCAAAGGATCACACAATCATGGCAATTCAAAACAACTCCTATTTTAAATGCACACATATATGAATGCTTTCATTTTAAATTTGCAAAAGTTTTTGTTAACCCCAAATTTGATGATTTAGATCTTGATAAGATTGGATTAAAGTTTTGAGATGTTACACTTGTATAACGTAGTTTCAAAAAAAATTGAGGCCACGCGCTCCTTTCCAAAGTTTTCCCTCTCCATTTCTGACTTTGGCTGAAGTTTGAAATAGCACAAGAAATTCAAAAGGAGCAAATGACCAATATGGTATCTAAAAGCTAAGTTTTAAAACGTTAGCATTCCATTTAAAAAAAATACTATTCCATTAGAAGTGTCCCAACAGGGTATCTAAAATCTTTATATCTACATCTCGTAAAAAAGATAAATTTCACCAAAAATCACGGATAGTTTGTGATAATATGCCCATATTATGTACACAAGTGCATCTTGTGATGACGAACAATATTGCAAGAGGAAGTTTTCCTTTTCGTCGTACGGAAAAGCAATTTTCTATTTTTTGAGTGCCAAAACCGAGACGTTTTGTGAAGCAACACCAAATATTCAATTCAAAAAAGCTACCACCCCATTTTTCAAAAATACTAGACCACCTTGAATTAACAATGTCCCAACCAGGGATTTTAAAACCTTTTCGTCCACCCCTGAAGAGAAATGTCTGCCGAATAGGTAGGAAGTGGGTCCAGTTTGAACAGCATGTACATGATCGAATGCTTGTGATTTTTTGCAAAAATAATTTTTAGGCTCACGATATGATGTTTGTTCAGAGATCCAATGCAAGTTTAGCGAGACTCGTCCCCTATCTTCATACGCGTCGTTTTAACCATAGTTTGAAACCGAAAAAATTGAAACGGGCATAAGAAATTCAAAAACGATCCAAACAATGTAAATCTTTCGCGTGGTGTCATATTATGTGACATAGTTGCAAGAAACATACCAAAGTTGGTATACTGATTGCATCTCAAAAAACCTTCACAAAAATGACCTATTATATTCAAGGTTTCATGGCTTTCAAGCCAAACGTCTAATATTATGGCCAGAATCGCGACATAGTTTGTGCTAATATGCCCATATTGTGCACACATGTGTATCTTGGGACGGCGAACAATGTTGCAGGAGGAAGTTTTCCTTTTCATCGCACGGAAAAACCATTATATATTTTTTGAGTGCCAAAACCGTGGCGTTTTGTGAAGCAACGCCAAATGTTCAATTTAAAAATACTACCACCACATTTTTCAAAAATAATAGACCACCTTACATGAAGAATGTCCCAACCGGGAATTTTAAAACCTTTTTGTACACCCCTGGTGAAAAAGACAAATGTATGCCGAATCGGGAGGAAGTGGGTCCGGTTTGAACTGCATGTACATGATCTAATGATCGTAATTTTTTGCAAAAATCATTTTTATACTCACAATATGATGTTTATTCAGAGATCCAATGCAAGTTTAGTGAGGCTCATTCCTTATCTTCACGCCGGCCGTTTTGACCATAGTTTGAAATAGGAAAATATTGAAACAGGCATAAGAAATTCAAAAACGGTACGAACAATGTAAATCCTGCGCGTGGTGTCATGTTATGTGACATATTTGCAAGTAAAAATACCAAACTTGGTATATTGATTACATCTCGAAAAAACCTTCACAGAAATTACCTATCATGTTCGAGGTTTCATGGCTTTCATGTCAAAAGTCCAATGTTATGGCTAGAATAATGGTATAGTTTGTGATAATGTGCCCATATTGTACATGCATGTGAATATTGGGATGGCAAACAATGTTGCATGAGGAAGTTTTCCTTTTTGTCGCCCGGAAAAGCCATTTTCTATTTTTCAAGTACCAAAATTAGTGTGTTTTGTGAAGCAACACCAAACGGTGAATACAAAAATGGTACCACCACATTTTTCAAAAATACTAGACCACCTTACATGAACAATGTCCCAACCGGGTATTCAAAAACATTTCCGTCCACTCCTGGTAAAAAAGACAAATGTCTACCGAATCGGTAGGAAGTGGGTCCGGTTTGAACTACAGGTACATGATATGATGCTCACTATTTTTTGAAAAAATCATTTTTATACTCACAATATGATGTTTATTCAGAGATCCAATGCAATTTTAGTAAGTCTCATTCCCTATCTTCACGCCCGCCGTTTTGACCATAGTTTCAAATAGGAAAATATTGAAACAGGGATAAGAAATTTATAAACTGTCCGAACAATGTAAATCCTTCGCGATTTGTCATATTATGTGACATATTTGTAAGAAAAATACCAAACTTGGTATATTGATTGCATTTTGAAAAATTATTCACAGAAATGACCTATCATGTTCGAGGTTTCATGGCTTTCAAGCCAAACGACCAGTGTTATGGCTAGAATCATGACATAGTTTGTGATAATATTTCCCATATTGTGCATGCATGTGCATCTTGGGATGGAGAACAATGTTGTAGGAGGAAGTTTTAATTTTCGTCACACGGAAAAGCTATTTTTCATTTTCCGAGCGCAAAAAACAGGGCATTTTGTGAAGCAACCACCAAATGAAAGTTTTAAAATGGTACCACCCCATTTAAAAAAAATACTAGACTACCTTAAATTCACAGTGTCCCATCCGGGGTATCTCAAACCTATTCGTCCATCTCTCGTGAAAAAGACAAATTCCTACCGAATTGGTAGGAAGTGGGTCTGATTTGAACTACATGTACGGGTATTCAAAAACATTTCCGTCCACTCCTGGTGAAAAAGACAAATGTCTACCGAATCGATAGGAAGTGGGTCCGGTTTGAACTACAGGTACATGATATGATGCTCACTATTTTTTGAAAAAATCATTTTTATACTCACAATATGATGTTTCTTCAGAGATCCAATGCAATTTTAGTAAGTCTCATTCCCTATCTTCACGCCCGCCGTTTTGACCATAGTTTCAAATAGGAAAATATTGAAACAGGGATAAGAAATTTATAAACTGTCCGAACAATGTAAATCCTTCGCGATTTGTCATATTATGTGACATATTTGTAAGAAAAAAATACCAAACTTGGTATATTGATTGCATTTTGAAAAATTATTCACAGAAATGACCTATCATGTTCAAGGTTTCATGGCTTTCAAGCCAAACGACCAGTGTTATGGCTAGAATCATGACATAGTTTGTGATAATATTTCCCATATTGTGCATGCATGTGCATCTTGGGATGGAGAACAATGTTGTAGGAGGAAGTTTTAATTTTTGTCACACGAAAAAGCCATTTTTCATTTTCCGAGCGCAAAAAATAGGGCATTTTGTGAAGCAACCACCAAATGAAAGTTTTAAAATGGTACCACCCCATTTAAAAAAAATACTAGACTACCTTAAATTCACAGTGTCCCATCCGGGGTATCTCAAACCTATTCGTCCATCTCTCGTGAAAAAGACAAATTCCTACCGAATTGGTAGGAAGTGGGTCCGATTTGAACTACATGTACATGATTTAATGCTCGTGATTTTTTGAAAAAATCATTTTTAGGTTCATAATTGCTGATGTGGCTATCTAGTCAATTCAATGTATTATATTTTAGACGATATGACGATTTAAATTGCATAATGGGGTATAAATAAGGCTCTAAGCTCTATCCTAGAGGTTATCACGATTTCATATGCTGCAATTATGACGATTTTAACACAAATCGTCGTAATTCTATAGGATTTTGACCTATGCAAACAACCCATGACCCTCTTGTGCCAAATCGTCATAAATCTATGATGATTTCATTTCCCGTCACTATGAGAAGGTCACAAGTTAACACATTTCTTGTAGTGAAAGAGTACCTTGGGAGTGAGAGATAGAGTTCTGAAGCATGTCAATACCAACTTGGTCGACATCTAGTTCATCCTTTGAACCTGACTCATCGAAAGCATGTTCAGGACCTAGAAGCTAGAAATGCGGCTCAGTCGAACACTAGTACTTGGTAGCAAGAGAAAAACCTCAAAAGCCTTCTTCAGAAGAGATTCAAGCTCTCGAAAAGTAGAAACACAAGGGTTGACAATTTTTCCTTCAACATCATGCCTAGATGAACTGTTAGTTCCTACCAACAAGCTCTTAGGAGAAGGAGGAACAACTGCCATTAAAGATGCAGAACTCCTCTTCGACAAAGGAGACCGGAAACCAATAAGTTTTAGGATTTTTTGAAAATACACTACTTCACTAGGGTCCTTCCACTACAAATAATGCAAAAAGGGGAAATCCAAGTAAAAAGGTAAATTAGCTCAATAGTAGGAAATGAAGGCATAAAAAAATGGAAAAAGAACATACAAAAAATAATAAGAGTATGCTCACCAGAAGCTTGCCATAAATCTAGGTATGAGGGAGCTTAATCCTAGCTTTCACAAGGTCCAAGTCGAAAAATTTCCTCAGATTGCTAGTGTTCAAATAAAGGATACAAGGAGTACGCTTATCACTAGGACTAATCTTGTTTGAAATGAGATAAGCATAGATAAGATGAAAGGATTGTATGGGCACCTAGAGGGGAGAGGGTGAATAGGTGCTACTTCAAATTTTACTCTTTTTCAAATTAAGGTTTGACACAAAGGTAAATTCTCTAGATATGCAACTATGGTGAATTTACCTATATGTCATACTAGCACAACTAACCAAGCAAGAGCATGATAAAGTAAGTTGTGCTAAAGGATAGAAGTAACCAAAGTGAAGCACGCAGGGACACAAGGATTATTTCCCGAAGTTGCTTCCTTTTGAAAGGAAGTACATCTGCATTTGGAGAGGGGTGGTATCAAACCACCAACGCCACGAGAGGCCTCCCTTATTCTCCGGTGAACCTCACCCCAAGGGGATCGATTCACGTTTCCACTATATTGGCAACCTTCGAGGTGGAAACCGGCACCTTTACAACAAGTTCAAGGCACGCATCCACAACTAAATTGGAGGCTCCTAAATACAAGATAGCTGTCACAACAATCAAGAACAAGATAGTAAGAACCAAATCAAGAACTAGGGTTTCCAATGAAACACTAGATCAAGGGGCCCCCAAGTGAATGATGGGGAAATGCAAATATCTCTTGGTGAAGCGGTAGATCAAGGACTCGTCCTTTGATTCTCCAAAGTTCAAGGACTTTGGATGGTTGTAGATGGAGTTCTTGTTGATTTGGTGGCTCTAGGGTTAGGGTTCTTCTCTTTAGGAACGAGTAGCAACTCAAGGTAGAAGAGGGGGCCTTTATATAGGCCGCCCAGAAATGTAGCCGTTAGAACCACTTAACCCGGACTGTCCGACTGATTTTACATGGACTGTTTGGCCTGACAGGACACTCCGGCCACTGAGCAGTGGACACACCGGCCTGTCAAAGAATTCGGCCATAGTCCGGGCAGATTCCGATATGGGTTGCTAAATGTCTGAATCCTTCGAGGAATCTTTCTGGTCGGACACTCTGGCTGACACCAGCCGGACATTCCGGCTAGGCCGGAAACTCCGACTGAATCCAAGCGGACAGTCCGACACAGCCTTGTTTCAGCACAGATAAATCCTAGGACCCTCTTTTCCTTAGGACATGATAACGATAATACTCTACAAATAATAGATATATCCTAAAACGTTTCAGTAGCAGATTAAAACCATCCTAGTATTGTCAACAAACATCAAAACAAAATGAAGGAAACAAATGCCCTTTCAATCTCGCCTTTTTTGGTGTTTGATGACAACCCAAGAATTTGTGTAAGATAATCAATAAGCATAGCAACAATCGGTTTACAAACTATAGGAAGGCTTCCCCTAGATGTGTGACTCGTTTCAATGAGCATTTGAATATAAGATCACACAACGCGATACCACGGAACAAACAAGAGGGCATAGGTCTGCCGGCAAAAATCCACCTAAGAAGGCAATCTAATTGCCTGGAAAACTTAACTGTCGGCACAAATAACAGATGGCATGTTTGCTGCTGGTAAACATGGAGAAGCAGCGGAAAGCTATCTGCCGGTAACGACGGAAAGATACATCGGCCCGCTATCTGCCGGCACAACTTAATTTTGGCCCATTAACTGCCGGCTCATCCAGCCCGAGGGGCCGCCAAAAACAAGCGCGCGCGGTACCCAATTTACGCGCGCGGAGCGAAATATTGGAACAAAAGGGCGCGCACGGCCAAATCTCTATTGACCTAGACTTGGAAAAAATCCCCAATTCTATCCCTAAATCTCTACCGTGTGTAGCATAGGACGCGCGTGCTCCGCCGCTTCTCCGCACTGCATCCCTGACCTCCTCCCTGCCAGGAGCTCACCGCCGGCTCCTTGTCTCGTCCCGGAGCTCCTTCGTGCCGCTCGAAACGAGCTCGTGCGCGGTCCTCTTGTCTCGTCCTCGAGCTCCTCCCTGCTGCAGGAAAGGATCTCGACCCGTCTCCTCGTCTCATCCCCAAGCTCCTCCCTTCCACCGGCCAGAAAGGAGCTCGGCGCTGGATCGTCGTCTCGTCCCTGACCTCCTGGTTCAACAACACGCAGGGCAAGTCGAGGTCGGGCAACACCATCCACACTTTCTCCATCGTTGAGGACTTCTAAAGGTACGATCTCCCCTATCCTACGATCCAGATCCCTTTTCTCACTTTATAAATTCCTGCCTACCTACTAAGTTTGGCTGATTCATTGGAACCACGATGATGGCTGTGTGAATTATTGAAGCTCGCGGCAGTGGAGCGTGTGTTGTATGTACTCCCAGAGTTTTTTCCCTCTCACCATGTACTGTACTGCTGTAGTTGAGCTACGTCAACTGGTACAGGTACTCTGTCTTGTTTCAACAAGCAGATAATAAAATGAATTTTCTGCATCTAGGTAGCCTTAGCCTAAGGCGTTATGTAGATAGTGCAGTGCCTTCTATCTTGTTGTGAATGCATCCTATCGTTTTTCCCGGGAGCAAAACTTGGAGTCATATATTCTTCCCCTTTGGTCTGTTTTATTTTTAAAAAATGGCTCAGGCGATGAAGCTTATCAGCTTATTAAATGGAATAATGTGTATCGCTTTTAGTGCATGATATTCCATGTTATGATGCATAGTTTCAACCTTACTAGCTATAGGTGCCTAATAGTGATTCATATTACATTCATTTATTTGCTTTTACCATGATGAGTGTTCCCTTTAAAGTTATATGAGGGGACACGACATTGGAAATTTGAGTTTACATTTTTATTCTGGTTGTTTATATTCAACTGCGCGCTTCAGTTTTGAGAAATGCTAGTTTGGTACCTTCAACCTCTTGTCTTGAATTGGTTTGTTGCTTCTTAGAATAAAGGATGTCCAAATACTCTATACGAGGAGAAAACAAAAGGACATCTATGTTATGGAGTTTAATCAAAAATTTCTTAATTGAAATTGGGGGTGTGTGGTCCTTGTAATCAAATAATAATAAGCTAGCCGTTTCCACCTATCTACATGTTGGTACTATGATTTATGCTAAATTACATACGATGAACCGCCGTTTGAAGCCTGTCTAGTACTACAGGTTAATGCAGAGATTTGTTGGGACTCTTTGTGAAGCTATGCACGTTAGTACTCTAGTTAATTAATGCGAGCAACAAAACCACTTTATTGTGGTCAATATGTTTTTCCTTTTTTGTCTTTGTTTTTCCTCCATCTTGGTTCACAGTAGATTTCTTATTAACATCTATGAATTCGTACACCAGATGTTCATTCACATGTTATCTTGTTATAATTATCCGTGTAAACCTTTAATTTAATTAATCAAATTTTCTTATGTCTCTTAGGGCCATTTTAATAACACTTGTAAAAAATGGACAAGAGCTGGATGGCTGAGGGTAGGCACACAGAAAAATACATTAACGGGGTAAAAGGATTTGTACAATTTGCTTTTACCCATTCAGCCAAAGGGAACACAATTTTATGTCCTTGCAAAAACTGTGTAAATTGCTTTTGGCTTGAAGCTAGTGATGTCGAGGAGCATTTAATATGTGAAGGGTTTGTCAATGGGTATGGAAGATGGGAATATCATGGGGAGGCGTCATCATCTTGTCGATCTGTTAGCAATGCTCATGTGGAGCAATTTGATGAGGTTGAAGAGAGGAATGACTTACAAGAAGATTGTGATGAATTGGCTGGAATGATTAGAGACATGAGGCATGATTTTGGGGATTTGAGTGATGTTGAGGATGACGGGGATCGTAGTGAACCTGCCGATGAATGTGAACCTTTTCAGCAGTTAGTAGGTGATGCAACAGAACAGCTTTATCCAGGTTGTGCCTGCTTCTCAAAGCTGCGTTTTTTGGTGAGGTTACTCCACATAAAATCTCTTGGAAGTTGGAGCGATAAAAGTTTTAATTTGCTACTAGAGTTGCTGAAAGAGGCCTTCCCTGAAGGGTCAAAATTACCTAAAAACTTTCATCAAGCTAAGAAAATAATAAGATGTCTTAGGCTTGATTATGTTAGCATCCATGCATGTAAAAATGACAGTGTCTTATTTTGGAAGAAGCATGCAAATGCTGATAGTTGTCCTAAATGCAAAACCTCTCGCTGGAAATCAGAAAAGAAGAAACCTGATGGGAGACATGCACACAAAGTCCCGATGAAGGTTCTGCGATATTTTCCAAAAGCAAAGAGGCTACAACGGCTGTTTATAATGGCAAAGAGTGCAACAGACTGTAGATGGCATGACGAAGGTCGTAAAAGAGATGGGCTTCTAAGGCATCCAGCTAATTCTCCCGCTTGGAAGCATTTTGATGGTAGAAACCCTAATTTTTCTAAAGATAGTCGCAACATCAGATTGATTATAGCAACAGATGGTTTCAATCCTTTTAGATCAATGAATTGTGCCTATAGTGCATGGCCTGTTATTGCAATTCCAATAAATCTGCCTCCTTGGCTGTGCATGAAGCAACCAAACTTCATCCTCTCATTATTGATTCCTGGTCCAAAGTCACCTGGGAGAGACATAGATGTTTTCCTAGAGCCTCTTATTGATGACCTAGATTTGCTTTTTGAGAAGGGAGTCCGAACTTATGATGCCTCTAAGTCTGACTACTTTCAATTGCATGCTGCTGCGCACTCAACAATTTCTGACCTTCACTACTAGGAAACAGCTTATAGATAGACAAGATATTCAGTGGCGCATATGTAAAATTATGCGCCACAGATATATATCAGTGGCGCACTAGAAAAAATGCGCCACAGAAGTTTGGCACTTCAGTGGCGCACGAAACCAATATGCGCCACAGAAGTCCATATTTCTGTGGCGCATATTTTCGTGTGCGCCACTGAAGTGCCAAACTTCTGTGGCGCATATAGACATATGCGCCACAGAAGGTTGATGGGACCAAGCAGCAAAAAAAGCGGGAGAAACTTTTGTGGCGCATGTGTCCATATGCGCCACAGAAAGTGATGTTTCTGTGGCGCATATAGGTGTATGCGCCATAGAACAAGCATATAGGGGGGGAAAAACAGACCCCCCCCCCCGGATCGCCTTTTCAGTTTTGTAAAAAATAAACAAAAATGATAGAAACTTCAAAAAAATAATTCCTTTGAGTTGTAGTTAGATTTTAGGGTATAGATCTAGACAAAATTGAAAAACATAAATTTCGATGTATTTTGCAAAAATAGGTCATGGCACGGTAAAACGGCTCTAACTTTTGCATACGATGTCGGAAAAAAATCTTTAACCTATCAAAATGTTCGTCTCGAAATTTTCTACTCGATTTCAACCGCTGGAAGCCGTTGAAGATTTTGTAGATTCCCCAAATTCCAAAAGAGTAAAAATTTATGGCAGACTGAAGATTTTTTCCTGCAAAAAAATAAAAAAGGGGGAGAAACTTCTGTGGCGCATTTCCCCCATATGCGCCACAGAAGTCTTGGGCGGGATTCGAAATTTGAATCCCGCCGGCGCCCTTCTCCCTCCCTTTTTCCTTTTTATCCCCCTCCCCACTTCTCCTCCCCTCCACACTTCTCCCCTCCCCACTCCTCCTACTCATCCTCCTCCTCCATCACCAACTCCGGCGACCAACTCCGGCTACCACCACCTCCTCCTCCTCCACCACCACCAACTCCGGCGACCTCCTCCTCCTCCACCACCACTTTGGTGACCTCCTTCTCCTCTTCCACCACCAACTCCGGCGACCTCCTCCTCCTCCTCCACCACCAACTTCGGCAACCTCCTCCTCCTCCTCCTCCACCACCAACTCTGGCAACTTCCTCCTCCTCCTCCACCACCACCACCTTCTCCTACTCCTCCACCACCAACTCCGGTAACCTCCTCCTAGCCCTCCTCCAGCCACCACCACCACCAGCCACCACAAACTCCGGCCAGATCTAGATCTGGCCCGGGTTTTTTTTTTGAAATTTGAAAAAAACTTCTGTGGCGCATATTGGCCATATGCGCCACAGAAGTTTGAGATCTGGCCCACCTTTTTTTGAATTTTGGAAAAAACTTCTGTGGCGCATATTGGCCATATGCGCCACTGAAGTTTGAGACTTATGTGGCGCATTTTGAAACGCGCCACTGAAGTTAGTTATGAGTGGCGAGGTATCAGTGGCGACTAGGAAATGCGCCACAGATGTTGAAAAAAGGTGCGCCACAGAAGAGTTGTTTCCTAGTAGTGCTTCCAGGTTTGGCCACTATAGTAGGAGTTGTCACCTCAGGTGAGTATGGTTGTCCCAAGTGCCACTCACTTACTTGCTCATCTTGGCTATCCAAAGGCAAGAAAACTTGTTATATGGATCACCGTAGGTTCTTAGGTCCAAACCACAGATTCAGAACAACAGACAAAGCATTTTTTGATGGTGAGGTGGAATATAGGACAGCCCTTGAACCACTTACCGGAGAGGAAGTGGATGCCCTTACAAAAAACATGGAGACTATATTTGGGAAAGACCTTAACGGAAATCAAACCACAAGAAAACGTAAGCGTGGGGATCCACCACAAATTTTCAAAAGGAGATCCATTTGCTTTAGGTTGCGATATTGGAAAGACTTGCTGCAGCCTCATAACATTGATGCCATGCACATTGAAAAGAATGTGTTTGATAACATCACTAACACGCTTCTGGGCATTGATGGGAAAACAAAAGATAATATTAATTTTCGTCGAGATCTGGAGTTGCGTGGAATAAGAAGCAAACTTCATCCAGTTCTAGTAGGAAAGGATACATTTGATTTGCCTCCTGCTCCATATTCAATGAGCCCTGAGCTGAAGAGGTTATTTTGCCAAGTTTTGAAAGGAGCCATGTACCCGTATGGTTATGCATCTGACATAAGAAAGAATGTCCATGTTAAGGAGAAAAAGATTGTTGGGCTCAAGAGCCATGACTGTCACATTCTTTTGTAGTAATTGTTTCCACTAGCAGTTAGAAAAACGTTGCCGGCGGGAGTTAGTGCTGCATTGATCCGTGTGAGTAGATTTTTTAAGAAAATATATTCTCCCGTCATTTGCATTAGTGATATGGAGAAGCTAGAGGAAGAAATAGATGAGACGTTGTGCATTCTTGAGACCATATTTCTACCAAGTTTTTTTGATATGATGGTTCATTTGATGGTTCATCTTCCACTCCAAGTGAGACTTGGGGGCCCAGTGAAGTACAGCATCATGTTTCCAGTAGAAAGGTCGCTTTCTAAACATGTTTGCATAAATCATCCGATTTCTATCTAACAAATAAAACTGATACATGTTTAGTATATTTTTATAGGTTTTTGTGCAATTTAATGGGACATGTTCGTACCAAAAGCCACCCCAAAGGTTCAATTGCAGAGGGCTACATATTTGATGAGTGTCTTAATTTTTGCGCTCGCTATTTAGAAGGATGTGAAACTAGAATGAGCAGATTGGTCAAAAATGATGCTCTTGAGCGCATGTCTAGCAGTATGCCTTTTTTTAATAGCAATGGTCGTTATTTAGCTGGAAAGTGTACTATTACTTTAGATCAAAATACATGGCTTCAAGCACACAAGTATGTATTGTTCAATTATGATAACATATTTCCATACTTGAGGTATATTACATTCCAACCTTTTTCTTTCTAGAGTATGTGTTTGCCTTGCTGATTGCTTTGCTTAATTTGCATGTCTAATAAATTTCTGCAGAAAGCATCTAGAGTATTTGTCCTCAACTAGCCATCGAAATGCCTTACAGCTTGATAAAATTCATCATGCCAAGTTCCATGAATGGTTTAGGTTGCATGTGGCACAACTAGTTGATAGTGGTGAAGAAGTTTCTGAAGGGATCCAAACTTTAGCTAAGGGACCCTTATTTGTGGCAAGGACATATGGTAGTTATACTATTAATGGGTATAATTTCCATACAAAGTCTTATAATGAGGGTAGGCCTACCCAAAGCAGTGGGGTGGCTCTAGTTTCCCAGGTGTCCTCCTCTTCAAATGAAAGCAGAACATACCATGGTGTGATAACTCAAATTCTAGAGTTAGATTATGATCATAAAGGAAATGTCGTGCTCTTCAAATGTGAATGGTTTGACAACTGTGTGCAAGATAAGTGGGTTAATGTTGATAGTTTTGGTATCACAGATGTCAACCGCAAGCATCTAATCCACACAGGTCATAAGTTGAGTGATGCACCATTCATCCTTGCATCTCAAGCAACTCAAGTATACTATGTCGAAGATCCTCTTGCTCCAGACTGGTTGGCTGTTAGACAACCAGCAAACCAGCGAGACCTATATGATATGGGAGATGGGAATGATGAACGAGAAGATGGACATACAGTTCATAATCTAGATCCTACTGCAAGTATTAGTATTGACCTTAGAGATATTCCACAAACCAGGACAGACATAGATGGAGTGCTTGTTTCCACAAAAAAGATGCCAAAGTGTGTGATGTTTAATTTCATTGTTTCTTTACCTGCTTCAAATTAAATATATTTATAGTGCATAATGTTGTTGCATCCTCTTTTCAGGAAAAATAATGGAAAGAGAAGAAGGGTTGAGCAAGGAGGCGCATTCATATTGTGATTTACGGGACGCAAAATTGGCACAAAACGCTGAGAAAATGAAGAGTTTGAAGCTTTCTACTCATTCTAGTGAGCTGAAATTAACCAAGACCGCGCATGTTGGAAAACCAAGGAAGAAGGTGATGAAAAACGTCTTGGTGTTTCTCTTTTGCATTTAGTTCTTCTATGCTAAAACTTATGTTGCCATTATCAGAGAGCTGTAGGATTAACTATTCCAGAATCAACTCGAGTCCTTAGATCTCAATCAGTTATACCTAGCTCTGATAATGAAGAAGATGCTGAAAATATTCCTGCTGACGAGCTAGAAGAGGATGAAGGTAGCAGTAGAAATAATTTGTAGTCATTTGTTCTTAATTCTGTTTTGCACTTATTTATTTTGGTACTTGTTATTTTGTTGTTGGTCACTTGTTGATATTTTCCATATGCAAGAGCTTCGTTTGGATGATCAACGAAATAATACAAGAAATGGTCGGAAGTGCACTAGAATGCACACTGTGTATGATAGACCCAACAAACCACCAGTTCCAGTGTCTTTTAATGAAAAAGGACAACCAGATGGGGACAATGCCTCAGAATTCAGCAACTTCATTGCAACACTTGTCAAAACTCATATCCCTCTTGGACATGAGGATTGGAGACTAGTTGATGTTGAAAAGAAAAATGCATTATTGCAAACCTTAAGGGTATGTCTAGTTATTGTAGCATATATTTTGCTTCCTTGTTATGCAGTACTTTAATAATTCCAATCTATGCTTTTTAGAAATACTATGTTGTTGATGACAAGCTCAAGGACCATGTCATGGGAAGTGCTCATAAGAAATGGCGAGATTTCAAAGAAGATTTAAAGCAAAAGTTTTTTAAACCTGAAGAAACTGATGAGGAAATCTATGCTCTCATTAGGATCAAGGATAATAGAGTAAGTGAAGATGATTGTGAATGGCTTGTCAGATTTTGGAGAAGTGAACAAGCTGAGGTAATGTCATTATAGCTCATATTACACATGCCGTAGTTTGGTTCAGGTTTTGATAACTTGTCTTTTAATTCTATTGTCATAGAAACAAAGTGAACAAGGAAAAAAGAATCGAAGTGAGCAGAAGGTATTGCATAAATCAGGAAGCAAGAGTCATGCCCGTGTTACCGCTGAAATGGTATATTAATGCTCCCTTTAGATTTCTAAACTTACGAACAATTTGGGAATGTGATGTTGAGTAGTACTATTTCTATACTTGTAGCACAAGGAGAAAGGATATCCTCCTCGTAGAGATGAAGTGTTTATCAGAACACACACGAGCAAAAAAGGAACTCCTTTGAATGCAGAAACGGCACAAGTAATTGTATGTACTTCTGCTATTTAGTTCTATTTGTGCAAATTACTTATATGTTCTTCTATCTTTTGAGCCAACCGTACTGATCTAGTAATTTGTGTTAATGCTATTTGTAGAAGGACATAAATGTTGCAATTGAAGAGCATCCTGAGCTGTTAGAAAAATCCGTTCAGCAAGGTGACATCTTGTCACATGTTCTAGGGAAAGAGAGAAATGGATACGTTAGGTGTGTAGGACTAGGACCAACAGCGGGCACTCTTGGTATTCAAGGAGCTCAAAAGCTCAAATCTACAAAGATCCAAATGGCAAAGATGGAAGCTGAGAAAGCTCGGCAAGATAATGAACTTCTAATGGATCATATAGATGAAGTTAAAGAAGATACCAAAGCTCAGATAGATTCCATGATGGAAGAAATGGCTGAACTAAGAAAGATGGTATCACAATCTATTGCTGGAAACAACAACACTGTGCATACTTATGAAATTCAACCTGAAGCTAGTGTTGGAGAGTATTCTGCTGCTGAACAATCTCTTTATGATGTCAACAACATTGTTGAGGAAGATGTCGTGATGCAAGAGTTGAGGGAAGCACAACAACAATTTGAAAAGAAGAAAGCAGAGGCAACACTACTGATTAGGAAGAAGAAGGAAGCAGCCCAAAGACTAAACAATGAAGTTGACATCCAGCAAAAAGTGAGGAAAGAATTAGAACTGCAGAAGAAGAAGGAAGATGAGCTACTACATAAGAAGAAAGGAGAAGATCTTGTGCAGAAGAACAAGGAACAGGCCATGCTCAAGAAGAAGGAAACTGAACTGCAGAAGAAGGAAATTGAACTGCAGAAGAAGAAGTAAATTGAACTACAGAAGAAGAAGGAAATTGAACTGCAGAAGAAGAAAGAAGCAGCAGTTACACAAAAGAATCATCAGGTGACTTGGGACTTGCCTATTCTAGTTTGTTAACTCTGTATGAAAGGAAATAATTGCTACTTCTTAGTTTTTACTGTTGTTTTCACCATTTATTTTCAGAAAGGAAAGGAAGTGATTCTGTACAGTGTTATCCGTGATCATGGTACACCTGTAGCAAAAGCTACCATTCTATCAACCGATAGGAAGAAGATTGTAGGTGGTCATGAGCTTGGCACTGAATGTTGTGAAGTTGTCA
The DNA here is from genome assembly GCA_910589775.1 of Avena eriantha. Taxonomy (NCBI): domain Eukaryota; kingdom Viridiplantae; phylum Streptophyta; class Magnoliopsida; order Poales; family Poaceae; genus Avena; species Avena eriantha. The sequence goes on along the minus strand of OU342745.1, from coordinate 317,965,359 downwards.
TCGACTACATCATCAAAAGAGATGCCATATTGCCGCGTCCCATTGGGAAGACCATGGGACAAGCTCAAGGAAGAAGTATTGCTTGGCTCTATAAACATGTAGGATTATTTTTATTTAGTTGCAACACCAACAATTTATATTATCGTAAGTTGCTGACAAATGTTTATTTTATATGCAGATGGAGGTGGACAAGTCAATGACAAAGCCAGCGTTGCCGCCACAAGGAGAATGAACTACCAAGAGGTCATAAAAGAACCACATTTTCCTCATGTTCTGCATAAAAACTAGGATTTAGTGATGGATCCTTGTTATTATTTAGCCTTACTGTGTTCTTATGATTGTGTAAGTTATCTAATTAAGACATTTTGATTTTTCGCTTAGAATTATGTCTGAAATTACTGTGTTGGTTTGGTCTGGCCATTAATTGTGAATCAGAAGGAGGTAGTAGTTGAGCTGAGAAAATTTATGATCGGCTACTAGTCTAGTATGTTTCCTGTGTGCATGTGAGCAGACACTTTTTCGTTTTTTCTCTAAGAATTTTGAGCTGTGATTTTTGGACTGCATATGGGGTGCTGCCTCTGCTTGTATTTACTTAGTTTTGTTTGTCAAGAAACTACGAGGGTTTCACAATGCATGGTTGCTAGATAGCAGGCATCACAATATCACTGGTATTTAGAATTTTGATAGTGGTATTGTTTGCTGGGATTTTGTTGGCTAGCTAGTGCGAGAAGAGCATAGTAGTACTTGATGAATTTTCCTTTACATAATGAAAGCGGGGTTTTTATGCACTATCATTGGCTTAGAAACATACATATGTACTATTGTTTTTCATTTTGTTGTCAGTGGGTCGAATATTTATGGTCTTGTATGTGCACTGGACGATGTAGTTCACTTTGAATGTGACTTTTGGATGAACCTGCTTTATGAAGAAAATATGACTTGTCGATGAAGTATTTATGGTCATGTTCACTTCTATAAGATATCTTATATGTTGAAGACTGATTGCATTATGTGTTTGAGTTGAGATATTGGTGATACATTAGGGGGGCAGTTATAGCCTTCCGGCAATCCGACTGCCAGGCATACTGATCCTAACTGCCGGGAGAACTTGGAGCTAACTGCCGGGAGAAATCCAATTATCGGGGCAAAGGACTGCCGGCAATTTATCCCCGGCAGTCTAGTTACCTGCCGGGAGAAATAATTTAACTGCCGGTAATAGCTGCAGTAACACGGCATGGTAACTGCCGGCAAAGACGAAACATGCCGGAGAAATAATTTAACTGCCGGTAATAGCTGCAGTAACACGGCATGGTAACTGCCGGCAAAGACGAAACATGCCGGCAGGGTTTTAGAGGGCAGGATAGCCTACCGGCCAAAAATTTTACCGGCAGTTATTTTGCCCTCTTAAACGACTTTTGCCGGCAGCAAGGCTGCCCTTAGGTCTGGTCCGTCGTGAACCTAGAGTGTACCCCCTCACTAGAATTTATAACCACAATGGTATGACATGATCTTAATAAGGATAGACAAATAACTAGGCATTACATGGTTTTTAATGAAATAATGATACCGGGTATGCATGTCTTATCACACATGACAGACAATGGACTTCAACATATGACAAAGTACATAACCAAATGGACATAAAGACACAAGCTTCAAAGAGGCAAATCGAGATAATGTGAAGCTTGTGTACCAATGAAAATCCCTGGTAGCAACCTGATATGGCCATTTCTGCCCCTTTGGCATCGAGACGCCAAAAAGGGAAAAGAGCACTATGAAAGTGTCCCAAACCAACTCTAGCCACTGTAGTCGTCATCCTCCTCTCCCTCATCGTCATCCTCATCCTCATTTCCATCCTTGTCCTCATCATCACCATCCTGAGCAGTCAACTTGCCGTGAGGGTGACAAGAGGAAGACACATCCTCAAACATGGACCAATCCACACACCCCTGGCTCTAGTGACCATAAGAGAGTGTACCATCATAAACCTACTGAGATGAGTCAACATCCATGGGCTGGTTGATCTTCTTGAGTTCCTTCAAGACATTCCTGTTGTCCTTGTAGGCATTATACTGACCATGGTGGATGTCAATGTTCTGACACAAGAGCAGTCTCTCCCACCAGGAAGCCTTCTTCACTTCTTGTGCATTTCCTCTCTAGAGGTGTTGAAGTGATATGCATTGCTAGCATGCTTCATGTGAGGACCACGAGTCACAACCTTCTGCACCTCCTCAGACCCATCACTACCATCATTGTCAAATTCATCCACATCCTCATCCTCAAAGACGCCACGAGATGGGGATAACCGCGGGGTACTTGAGTGGAAGGAGCCCCCTTCCTATGAAGCTTGGCAGGCTTGTGTGACACAAGGTTGTTGAAGAGTAGAGGAGTAGCTGGAGTGTGGGCAGCAATAAGCTTCATCACATATGGGGCATAGAGAGGGCACTTCTTGTCCATAATGCACTTGTACAAGTCTTGATATATAAAGTCTATGACATCAATAGCACCACCATCATGGCCAGGACCATGAATAAACATAGAGTGATCATAAGAGATGAGGTTGATTTAGCACCTCTCATTTCATCCATGTTACCTGCCTTTGGAGTGAGAGTGTGGCGAAACATGTGAAGCATAATGTTGTAGAGAAGATTCATGTTGGTGGTTTGACCACATATGCCACCCTAAGAATAGATAGGAGCTAACCTTGCCTTGTCATAGGCTTGTTCATGAATATGCATTCTTTCACCACAAGCATCATTGGGGTTGAAGGGTAAACCAAGAATGCCAGCAAATTGCACCAAATTGGAACGACATATGGTAGTGCTAGAAATCCACTCTAAGGGAACATCCACAATGTCACCAAAAACAACAGTGTCATAAAACTGTTGAACCAACTCAATGTTGTAGTCTTCTCTTACTTGAAAGATGGTGTGCAGTCCCATATTCTCGGTAACCCACAGAGCATCCTGAAAGTAGATGTGAGCATGCAACTTCTCAATCTCCAACCATTGCATGGGGCACACAGGAGATCTGAACCCACCATACACCTCGGAATAGAGGAGTAATTGTTCATTCCTCCAAAACCGATCATCAGGAGAGGTGCGAGGTAGAGAATATAACTGCTCGAGCCTCATCTCCACATACTCTTCAGTGCCCAAATCATCCAAGGTAGTCAAAGCTTCAAATTTCATGTGCTTGGCATCATCCCTTTTCATCTTTCTTATCTTCTCTTGTTTTTCTGCAGCACGATCACATGCAGATTGCCTGACCACAAATGGATCCACATGAACATCTCTCTCTTCATTGTAAGAACCATGATGTGACTAGACCGAGACCAACGAGGACGAGAACCACCAGCATCCATGGTGGTCTTCACCGGAGGGGAATCGATCCCAGTGGTGAAGGGAAGGATATGGCCGGTGGCAGCAGCAAGATCTGGGATGGGGAAGACCTCCCGGTGGTGCCCTTGGTCAGAGGAAGAAGTTGGGGAGGAAGAGGGAGTCGGGGAGGAGAAAGAGGACTGAACCGTCCACTTCTCCCTGGCCCTCTATTTCGAGTTTGAGACTGCTTGGGCCGGAGTGTCTGGGCGAAATACGCTGGAGATTTTGGCTTGGCCAGATTATCCGGTGTGAATCAAGTGAAGAGTCCGGTCCAGCCGGACACTCCGATTGGTTCAGAGCGGACAGTCCAGTCTGTTTGACCAGAGGCGCCATGAACAAATTTGTGGACAAATGTGTGGCAGGAGGAGCATGTTTTAAGGTAAGAATAGGCTTGGGATTTTGAGAACTACACTGGGGAGAGCATAAAGTCAGAGAATCCAAATAAATGTCCAATAAAACTCTTGATAAGATCAAACCAAGAACCAACTCTTCGTAATGAAGAGGGCGGTGGCCGAGGCCACCATGTAAGAGTGTTAGGCATGAAACCGCGAAGAATTATCCTTGGGTTCATAACCTCTACTCATCAATGAAGCTCACATATCACAAATGAGATTATAAGAATTGATTTTCCTAATTTTGGCATTATGGGGGGAGGGATAGCCAAATAGATTAGGACCGCACTCCCCCTATGTCCATGCCTGCACCTAAACCACATAATGTTCAAGTAATAGGTGTGTATGCAAGACGATCAAGACAAACTTCTTGAATATATGATATTTAGCTCATTTATCAAATAACAAAATCTTGCTTCATCAAGGGGCTTCATGAAAATATCTACAAGTTGGACTTTGGTTGACACATAAGAAAGCTCAATATCTCCTCGGGCAACATGATCTCTAATGAAATGATGATGGATCTCAATATGCTTTGTTCTTGTATGATCCACTGGATTGTAGGCAATTTTGATAGCACCTTCATTGTCAGATAAAAGAGGCACTTTGTCACAACGGACACCATATTCCTTTAAAGTTTGCCTCATCCATAACAATTGAGTGCAAGCACTAGCAGCAGCCACATATTCAGCCTCGGTGGTGGAAATGGAGATACAATTTTGCTTTTTAGAAGACAAACACACCAAGGACCTACCAAGGAATTGGCAAGCCCCGGAGGTTGATTTTCTATCATCCTTATCACTAGCCCAATCTGAATCAGTGTATCCACAAAGAGAGAATGTAGGACCCCTAGGATACCATATACCATAGTTTGGGGTATGAACGAAATATCGAAAGATTCTTTTAACTGCCATCAAGTGGCTTTCTTTAGGAGCCGCTTGATATCTTGCACACACTCCTACACTTAACACAATATCGGGTCTAGATGCACATAGGTAAAGCAAAGAACCAATCATGGACCGGTATACCTTTTGATCAACATCTTTACCATTTGGTTTTAGTACAAGATGTGTCTTGGTTGCCATGGGAGTTGGAGATCCATTTAGATCCTTCATGTTGAACCTCTTGAGCATGTCTTGGGTATATTTTGCTTGATTGAAAAAGGTTCCTCCTATTATTTGATTAATCTCAAAGCCAATAAATACCCTTAACTCCCCTATCATAGACATCCTAAACCTGTCAGTCATAAGCTTCAATCATTCATCATTAAAAGCTTTGTTAGATGAGCCAAAGATAATATTATCAATATATATTTGGCAAACGAAAAGCTCCCCGTCAACCTTCTTAGTAAAAAGAGTATGATCAATTTTCCCAACCTCAAATCCACGGTCTAACAACAATTCTCTGAGGTGCTCATACCAAGTATGTGGAGCTTATTTAAGTCCATAGAGCGCTTTATCAAGTTTGTAGACATGGTTTGGGAAGTTGGGATCCTCGAAACCCGAGGGTTGCTTAACATAAACCAACTCATGCAATGGCCCATTTAGAAAAGCACTTTCCACATCCATTTGTTGTAATTTAAAGTTATGATGTGCATCATATGCAAGAAGGATACATATGGACTTAAGGCAAGCCACGGGTGCATAAATCTCTCCATAATCAATGCCTTCAATTTGAGAGAACCTTTGTGCAACCAATCTTTCCTTATTCCTCACAATAATGTCATGTTCATCTTTGCTTGTTCTTGAATATCCATTTAGTGCCAATAACATTGCGGTACTCTTTAGGCTTTTCAACTAGCTTCCATACTTTGTTTCTCTCGAAGTTGTTGAGCTCTTTGTGCATTGCTTCTAGCCAATCTAAATCTTAAAGAGCTTCCCATACTTCCTTTGGCTCCTCCATGGATATATGAGCTTGATGCTCACCAAAGTGCTTCAGTTAGGCTCGAGTGGACATTCCACTCCTTAGATCACCATGAACATTATCTAGAGTGTGTTCTCTTCTTTCTAATATTCTGTCCACTCTAGCTTTGCGACGAGTTTCGATCTCCTTGTTGTTCCTTGCAGGAGCCTCTTCACCAGTCCAGTCCTCGTCTTGACCATCAAATTGACCTTGATCAACAATGGGTTCAGCTTCATCAACATGAGGTAGCGGTTGATCTTGGTCTTGATCAGGCAAGTTACTCGAGAGTCTTTGAGATGATCTTAGAGCTGCCTGAATAAATCTGCCTTGAGCAACTGCCTGCGTTGGGCTGGACAGTCCTGTTAGTGGAGAGAGTAGACAATTCAGCCTAGCATATTCAGCCTATTCATCATCGAGAGGGTTCTCAGCTTGTATTTAGCGTGGGTCATCATTCCCTCAATAGTGGGAGCTTGTTGAAGTTGTGAATATGAGGGCTCCACATGAGTAGAGCATAGTTCTTCTCGATCTGCCACAAGGGGTTCCTCAATGGGGCAGATGAATCCCGCACCCATTCTTCTTATGGCATCTTGAGGTATTTCATCATCTACATCACAATCATCAACATCCCCCGCTTGGGGGCCATCATATTCTTCGAAAACCACACTACAAGATTCCATGACAATTCCAGAGAGTTTATCATAGATTCTATAGGTGTAGGAATCGAGACCATATCCAACAAAAATACCCTCTAAAGCTTTGGAATCAAATTTGGACAAACTAACAACTTTAATGAGATAGAACCACTTAGAACCAAACATCCAGAAGTATGAAATGTTGGGCTTGTTACCTCTAAGTATTTCATATGGCGTCTTGATCAATTGTTTGCGGAGGTAGGGGCGGTTTGATGCATGGCATGCGGTGGAGATAGCCTCTGCCCAAAAATTGTATGGAGACTTAAACTCTTCCATCATAGACCTTGCCATATCCATTAAAGTCATGTTCTTCCTCTCAGCTACACCATTTTGTTGAGGGGTATATGCAGCGGAATATTGATGTTTTATCCCCTCATCACTAAGAAAGCCATTTAGAGTGCCGTTCTTGAACTCGGTGCTGTTGTCACTTCTTATGGTTAGCACAGGAAAATTGTATTAACATTGAACCATATTGACAAAGTCAATGAAATATTGTTGGGTCTCACTCTTCAACTTGAAGAAATAGACTCATACATATCTTGAGTAGTCATCAACAATCACCAAGAAATATTTCTTCCCACCAAGGCTAGCATGAGATGGAGGACCAAAGAGATCCAAGATCCTTTTGGACTTTATAATATTATTTGGCTTGTGGGGAGCATCATGCATTTTTCCTTCAACACAAGCCCTGGAAAAACGATCATTTGGCAAAAAAAATATCGTCGTTTAGTCCCACAATGTGGCCACCCTTGTGAGGCTTTGCAAAGTTCTCATATTAACATGGGATAGTCGGAGATGCCATAACCAACCCACATCGGCCTTTCTAAATAAGAACATCGCATTTGTAGTGGTTTTCCTAGAAAAGTCCACCACATACAAATCATTTTTAACATACCCAACATAAGAAACCTTCAGAGTCTTGCTCCATAAGAGGACCACAATATCATTATCAATAAAGACGGCGAAACCCATCTTGCCTAGGGCATGGATAGAAAGTAGATTATAGCCAAGGGTCTCAACAAGCATGCCATCCACGAGAGTAACATCGTGTGCAACCACAACTTTGCCAAGACCCATTCGGCATATGTGACGGTTATATGATCTTGATTTGCCCTCATCTCCGTCATTATTGTCTTGCTTCCGGTCATATGACTTATGCAACCACTATCAAGCACCCACTTTGACTCGCCAGAAGCATAGTTCTACAAGATATCAACCTAGTTTTTAGGTACCCATTTTCAATGGGTCCTCTCTTGTTAGTGACAAGAGTCTTTGGAACCCAAATAGACCAAGCAATATAACCATCAAATGGACCAACATATTGTGCATACACATCACCAAAATAATTAGACATTAAGACATAGTGAGGGTTAACACTTCCCGCAAAGTCATCATGTGACATAGTTTTGCCACTTTGGGCATCACTACCCATAATGGTCTTATCTTTTGGTTGAGCGGGCTTGACCTTCTTCTTCTTGTTATGTTTTTTCTTCTTGGCTTTGGAAACATAGCCAAGAACTCTTTTATCATTATTTGGCCTTTGTTTACTTAAAAGTTCATTAAGAGACTTGTTACCTTTCGAGAAGGGTTGCCTTTGCAAGCCCCCTTCAACCGAGCATTTTCTTCAAGGATATTTGTACTACTAGAGGGAATGGAAATGCTAGTTGAAGCAACATTAGTTATGAGTTTGAAGTTGTTCACTTGACTTTGTGAGAGTCATGAGATTGGTTTCCAAGGCTTTGTGAGCCTTGATCAGCTTCTCATAATCCTCGGCAAGTTTGTCATCAACAACACCAAACTCAATCATGTCCTTTTTAGCCTTTTTTGTATTTAGCAATGGCATGATCACGTTCTTTAATGAGTTGAGCAATAATTCGATCATTTGCCTCATCAAGGCCTTCAAGTTTTTCTTCAAGAGACACCCTAGTCTCTTCTTCTTCTTCCAGAGCATTAGTTAGAGCATCCATCTCAAGTAGATGCTCTCTCCCAAGCTTACATATCTCATCTAGGAGTTCTTGTGTGTGAGCCAGTTGGTTCAAGAGGTTTACAAAATGCTTCTGATGGTCACCTTGCAAGTTAGACATGTAAGCATCGAAAGCAACTAATTCTTCCTTCACCTCAAGAGTTATATCATCATTGACACTAGAGGTGGTGAGAGGAGATGGTGATACCTTCTATGCTCTTGCCATAAGGCAAGTGACGTTCTTGTTGGAGGTGTTCTTATTTGGGGAACCGAAGAGAGAGAAGGTAGATCTATAGGTAGTGGCAATGGCAGCCACACCATTTGCTTCTTCTTCTTCTTCTTCTTCTTCTCCATCTTCTTCTTTCTCCTCATCATCGGAGGAGAACTCTTCATGTGTTATCAATGCAATGTCAGTAGACTTCTTGTTGGTGGCATTCTTATTGTAGAAATGCTTCTTGAAGGGGGCTTTTGGATTTTTGTTCAATATGAGAGCACCACCATTGTATTCTCTCTTCTCATAAGGGTATCCGACAACAAAATGATAGCGGTCTCCACAGTTGAGGCAAGTTCTCAATCTTGAAGCATTTTATTTTCTACCACTTGGATTGCTTCTTCGTTGCATCTCCATCTTGGCCTTTGCGGGATCTTTCCAGAAATTTCTAGCATAGAAAGCCGTGTATTTACCATGTGCAACCTTGAAATCCTCGTGGTGACTCATAGTGAGTGCATAATCACTTCCTTCTTCCTCATCATACTCCACAACCTTGGCCTTCAAGGTGAGATTGACACCACTACTCATTCCAATGGCACGAGTACAGGCATCATTGGCATTCTTGGCAGCAACCTTCAAGGCAGGCATCTCTTGCATAACTTCATTGGAGGTCATGAGATGGTAGTTGTGTCTTCCTTGGATACTCTTCAAGTCAGTGGGATCAAAGGGCATGAGCGCACTCACATACTTCCTCTTGATCCAAGCATCATCAATGTGAGAGGCACCAACATTCTTGAAGGCGGTGGTGGTGGATTTGAGTCTTCGATACATGTCTTCATGATCCTCACCATCCTTCATAAAGAAACCTTCAGCTTCATTGCTTAGGGCATCATACCTATTTCTTCTCATGCTCTCATTTCCAACAAGCAAGTCAATGAGAGCATCCCAAGATTCCTTGGCGGTATTGTAGTGCTCAATGTGGGGAAAGTCCTTTGGCCCCACTCCAAGTTGGATCATGTGCAGGGTTGTCACATTCAGTTGGCTATTGACCACTTCTCTTCTAGTCAAGTTGGTTGGATCCTCAATTTTGAGTCCTTCTTGAATAATGTTCCACAAGTCAATGCAAGAGCTACGCACATGAGATTTCATTAAAACTTGTCATTGAGCAAAAGTATGTGCAGCTAACTTAGGTGGGTCACATCTATTATTTATATGGGGATGAGGGATTGGAGGGTCGGGAGAGTACCATCCAGGAACCTCATGGTGCTCTTCCTTCCCATCACCCTTTTTGGTGGTGGAGTCAGTGGAATTATGTTCATCCCCCACCACTTCACCTATTGGCTTAGCCGGAGCATTTACCTTAGGGTTGGGTGGTGTTTCCTCTTCAGATGGAGGTGGTGATGCTGTTTTTCCTTAACAAATAGCTCCACAAGTTGATGCAACTATTGGATTTCATTGCCCAAGGTAGCGCTCAAGCTTGTTTCCAAATTCTTGAGATCTACCATGGTCACCGAGGTTCTAGCCTCACCCTTGATACATTGCAAATGTATCTATAATTTTTGATGTTCCATGCTTGGTTTTATCTACTTTCTTGTGTTTTGTCCACACTTTGGAGTACTTTTCATATGATTTCTTGGACTAACCTATTAACAAGAGCCACAGTGTCGGTTGTCTGTTTTCTGCTGTTTTTGGTTCCAGGAAAGTCAGAAAATGAATATTCTCAGAATTGGACGGGACAAAAGCCAAAAATCCTATTTCACAAGAAGACTCCCGGAGCCAGAATATGAGACGGAGTGGGGCTGGGGCCCAGCCACACCACCTAGCCGCGCGGGCTGGGCTTGGCCGCGCCAGGGGGTAGTCTGGCCGCCCCAGGCACCCACTCGGTCTCCCTCTTCACCTATAAGTTGCCTTCTGACCTAAAAACTCAGGGGGGGGGGGTTGACGATTTTCCAGAAGGAGTTCCGCTCTGCCGCCACCACCAGATTCCACGAAACAGCACCAGAAACTCCGTTCTGGCACCTTGTCGGGAAGGGGAATTGGAGGAGATCATCGCCATCATGATCACCATCGCTTCTCCATCGACCATCCATGTTTCCTCCATCTATGAGTGAGTAATCCCCCGCTGTAGGCTATGGGGATGGTAGCGATTGGATGAGATCGTTCATGTAATGGCATCAGATTGTTAGGGCATGGTGCCTAGTATCTACTATTAGTGCTTTTTGACTTTGTTGCAACATGTTATGCTTAATGCTTGTCACTAGGGCCCGAGTGCCATGATTTCAGATCTGAACATGTTATTGATTCATTATGATAGTATTGTTTATGGTCTTATCTGCAAGTTGTATACACACGTTGTTGTCCGGAACCAATGGCCCCGAAGTGACAGAAATCGGGATAACCGGAGGGAATGGCTTTGATGTGAGGATCACATGTGTTCACGGAGTGTTAATGCTTTGCTCCGGTGCTCTATTAAAAGGAGCACCTTAATTGCCAGTAGTTCCCTTGAGGCCCCGCTGCAAACGGGCTGGCAGGACAAAAGATGTTGTGCAAGTTCTCATTGCGAGTAGGTATGACTATACATGGAACACATGCCTAGGATTATCTAGTACTTGGATGCTTTATCTTATTTATCTGCAATTGCCCTATGTTCTTATTGCTATGTGAATTGTCTTGTCCATGCAACGCCCGTCCATCCATCCCTATGCCTACCGCACTCGAATCCTACTGTTTACTGCTATTGTTACTACTGTCTTTACTTTACTGCTGCTACTTTGCTATTCCTACTATAAAACTGTTGCTACTGATAAACTGTTGTGAGCAAGATTGTTTCTAGGTGCAGCTGAATTGACAACTCAGTTGTTAAGGCTTATAGATATTCTTTGGCTCCCCTTGTGTCGAATCAACAAATTGGGTTTCACTTCCCTCGAAAATACTTGTGGGTCATCAACCCTCTACCTCATCTCATGGGTTGCCCATATTATCTTAGGCGGTTAAGCCTGAATAAAGAACCGAGGCTCTAATACCAATTGAAAGGATCGTATGGGCACCTAGAGTGGGGGGGGGGGGGGGGGTGAATAGGTGCTACTTCAAATTTTACTCGTTTTCAAATTAATGTTTGACACAAAGGTAAATTCTCTAGATATGTAACTATGGTGAATTTACCTATATGTCACACTAGCACAACTAACCAAGCAAGAGCACGATAAAGTAAGGTGCAGTAAAGGATAGAAGTAACTGAAGTGAAGCACGCGGGGACACAAGGATTATTTCCCGCAGTTCCTTCCTTTTGAGTGGAAGTACATCTGCTTTTGGAGAGGGGGTGGTATCAAACCACCAACGCCACGAGAGGCCTCCCTTGTTCTCTAGTGAACCTCACCCCAAGGGGATCAATTCACGCTTCCACTATATCAACAACCTTCGAGCTGGAAGCCGGCACCTTTACAACAAGTTCGAGGCACGCATCCACAACTGAATTGGAGGCTCCTGAATAAAAGATAGCCGTCACAACAATCAAGAACAAGATAGTAAGAACCAAATCAAGAACTAGGGTTTCCAATGAAACACTAGAGCAAGGGGCCCTCAAGTGAATGAGGGGGAAATGGAAATCTCTCTTGGTGAAGCTATAAATCAAAGACTCCTCCTTCAATTCTCCAAAGATCAATGACTTTGGATGGTTGTAGATGGAGTTCTTGTTGATTTGGAGGCTCTAGGGTTAGGCTTATTCTCTTCAGGAACGAGCAGCAACTCAAGATAGAAGAGGGGGCCTTTATATAGCCCCCCCCATAAATGTAGCCGTTAGAAGCACTTAACCCGGACTGTCTGGCTGATTTTACACAGACTGTCCGGTCCGACCGGACACTCCGAGCATTGAGCAGCGGACACTCCGGCCTGGCAAAGAATCCGGCCAGAGTCCGGGCAGTGTCCGGGAAGAGTCTGATATGGGTTACTGAATGTACAAACCCTCCGAGGAATCCTTCTGGCCGGACACTCCGGCTGACACCAGCCGGATATACCGGCTAGGCTAGAAACTCTGGCTGAAAGCAAGCGGACAGTCCAACACAAACTTGTTTCAGCATAGATAAATCCTGGGACCCTCTTTTCCTTCTGACATGATAAAGATAATACTCTGCAGATAATAGATATATCCTGAAACATTTTAGCAGCAAATTAAAACCATCCTAGTTTTGTCAACAAACATCAAAATAAAATGAAGGGCACAAATGCCCTTTCATAAGCAGAAAGTAATCCCACAACTAGGAATAGCTTTCCAATCAGCTTTGGCATCCTGCCAAGCAAATACAGTTTTCTTCAGCTCATCATAAAGAAGTTGACAAAGGTTAACATCCTTTAACTTGGCTGCATCAAAATCTTTGACCATGGGGGGCTCCCTTGACACCCTAACAGAATAACCTGGGCAAGTGAACTTGTTGTAAAGAATGAGCCCAAAAACCTTGATAACAAGCTTATCCCTTTTTTCATCCACAAACTCATCATCACCACACTCATCCAACAGTCTTTTAAGGATAACACGAAGGTATTTGGTCTCAATCTGCTTGCTCCTTGCAAAACCAAGTTCAGTCTTTAATTCCATCAAATCATTGAGATAATCAGCTTCATATGGCCTAGGTGCCATGCTGTTCCCACGAGGGAGCCCCCAAAGCATCTATATGCTGTCAGGAGTTACCTAAAATTTCCTGAAACCATCACCAAGGTCAATGGTCATTGTAACATGATCAACATTATACATCAAGAAACTGATCAACTGACGATTGATGTTCCCCCTAATTTTAAAATCCTTAAGATGACCCATATCTCCTGCCTCAAGCCGAGCAAGGTGGTGGGGTTTCAGTAACTTCAGACAAGAATGCAACTCCTTCAGAGAACATCTTGCGGTCATATTGAACTTGTTCTCATCTTCCTTAATCACTTTCAACTTGTTTTCATCTACCTTAATCCCTTTAACCCATTGTCTTCTCTCTTCCTATTCTTAGACTTGTCATCTTTCTTGGGCTGCAAACAATGAAACAAGTATGAAACGTAAATTATAAGCAAGGAAATGGAGAACAAAATCGCTACAAAAATGAAAGTACAACTATTCGGCCACAAAAAGTTCAGGAATGATGTACAGTAAAGTTCATACATAATCTATGGGAGTACAAGATAATTATAAAAACAAGTAAGTACGACTACAACAAGCATGGCAGTTTAGCCATTGTATCCATAAAATTGCAAGATAAAACAAAAATTAAAGTACTTAAAAAAACTCACCACATCCTCCTCTTCAAAATCATCAACATCTCTCCTTTCATCAACATCATCATTGACTTCCTCTCCAACAAAATCTTCATCCTTCTCAAGATGTTTTACCTTTTTTTTGCCTTGGACGACGACTTCTTGCCCTTTCTAGCAGCAATTTTCTTCGATGCATCGACCCTAGACTTCACACTAGCTGTACCCTTCTTATCCTTAACAGGCTGCTTAACAACAAGAGCACAATCTATTGATGTAGCAGCTACCTACTTCACATGGGCTACTTTAGGTTTCAAAGGGCTGGGTTTTGGGCAGGGTTTCTTCTTAGCAACCAAACGCGGGCTCTCTCCCCTACTACTTTCAGGTATCACTGTCGTTGTAACACCAAATACACGCGGGCTTTTGTGTGGACTGCTAGAGATAGACAATGTCTTAAATTTCCGTACAACTACCCTAGACTTCTTCAGGCTAGATGGGCTATCAAACATGACACCAAAATTATCAGGTCCGACACCAATATCTGGTGGAGCAGAAACATCTGCTAGGGAAGCTGGAACATAGGATTGATCATTTTTCCCTTGGACCTACGCTCTCTGTCTAGGATATTAGCATTGAAAATAACTGCATCAGAGCTTTGGTCATCTACTAACTTTGATGTACGATCTCCATCACGACCTAGACCATCAGCTTGAGCCTTTTTCTTACGTTCTCTTGCACACTGAATCTTCTATAAATCCCTTTCTTCTCAGCACCTAACTGAAATGGGACATCCTCCAACTGAGTAACAGGCTCTAAACCATCAGCAGATAGCGACTACATCTTAGACAGCTCTATAGAATAATCATTAAGATCGCCCTCAATATCACAATCATGCCTCAAACCACCTTCATCAGGTTCTAATTGAAACTCTGCTTGCAAAGATGCAACAGTTCAACAATAGAAGCGATTGAATCATCTGCAGACACACAAAAATAGTATTAGTTCAGTACAATATAATAGAGGTCCCGAAAACAAACAATCGTAGACACAAACAAAAACAATAGAAAAATTAGAATAAGAAAGAAATGCACTGATAGTATCCGGATCATTATTGATATCCTCCACCGAGGCACCTTCCGTGCTACCTTGCCAAACTATAATAGTTTTCTCCCCAACATTCGCATCATCACCAGAAATAGAAGGTGAATGCCGATCAATAGGAATAACCACATCTTCACTTGCAACAACTGAAAAAATAAACATAAAATAGTTAGTAAACCAAGAGAAAAAAGCACAACTAATATTTAAACTAAAAAAAGAAAAAATTAAATTATGAACAAATCTCTATCACTAACTAAGTACAACCTATATCAGTAAATAAGTACAAGTATACATGTTCCTAAATATAGAATAGGTAGTACCTATATATCAAATGCACCAATAATAAAGTGCATGTAACTAGTAAAATTAATTTGTGAGCAGGAAAGCATATAAGCATTAGGTTTAGCCAAATAATAGCAAAAAGTACAAGGATACAAAATAAATAAGCACAACCGATATTTAAACTACAAAACCGGTTTTTTACTATGAACAAATGTCTATCACTAAACAAGTACAACATCTATGAATTAATAAGTATAAGATTTCATGTTCCTAAGTATAGAATAGGTAATACCTAAATATCATAGCTACAGACAAAAATAAATAACATAAAAAAAGAAAGAACTACACCTGTAGAATCAGTGGCATCCCTAAGTTCCTCCACTGATGCACCTTCCTTTCCTACTTGTGGATCTATAATAGATGCCTCACCAACAGTGGAATCACCACTAGAAGATGTACTTGCAGCAACTGAAAAAAATAAACATAACAACAATTAGTAAACCAAAAAATAATTTAGTCAAGTACATCTAACTAGTACAATCAAGTTGTGAGCAAAAGCATATAAGTAATAAGTTCAGCCGCACAAAAATAAAAAGTACAATAATAGAAAATAAATAAGCATAACAAATATTTAAACTACAAAAACAAAAATAGCAGGAAAAAACACTATAAAAAGAAACATTCTATTATGAAACAAATCTTAATCAGTAAAACCTATATCAATAAATAAGTACAAGTGTATATGTTCTTACGTATATAACATGTACTGTCAAAATACATAAAGAACACCATAAAACAGATTACAAGAAAAACAACAAAAGAGATGTACATGTGCAAAATAATATAAAATAAGTCAATATTTTTCATGGAACAACCAGTTCAATCCAACCACAACAACAATCATATAAATAAGTTCATGTTTCCCAAATCATACAGTACAATAAGATAACAAAAGGGAACCCACCATTAGTTCATATGTTTCCTAGAACAAATAGATCAACATAAAACATCACAAAATTTAACAAATCAAAATAACAGGATAAACTAGTTACACAATAGAAGAATAAAGCTCAAATTAAGGGAAAATGCAAAAATAAACTAAGCTTGTTTGACCAAATATATCCGAAGCACCTTTAGGAAGAGGATGGGGAGACGACGGAGCAGATGCCATGAATAAAATACACAAGCAATAAACGAATCAAACATGGCCAGAGGATGAAGAACCCTAGATCCCCTCAAACATAATTGAGACAGAGCAAAAGCAAATCATTTCAAAATTGAAACCAACGGACTCAGTCAACGAAGATGAAGCAACGACGGCGAAGCATCGAGTCCATGGGGAGAACACGCTGGAACTAACGATGGTGACCGTGGTTACCAATGACGCGGTGCATCGCCATGTGTTGCTAAGTAAACGAGCAATGTATGAGCGAGCAACTACCAGACGAAGATAAACGCAGCATCGGCGGTTAGCAGGAGACGGTTCCAAGGATCAGCGAAGAAGCCGCTAGGTGTGGAGAAAAGGGATGGAGATCGTGGAGAATCGCTATGGTCGCGAGGAGAGTAGAGAAATGAAACTATAGAAAACGATGGGAAAATGGAAACGGACAAGCCGCCGTGACTAGTGGACAACCCCAGGTAATAGCTACATTTGGAAAAATCAGAAAAGGAAATAATAAATTACCTAAAAAAGAAATCACGAAAATACAAATATAAAAATCTTAAAAATACACAAAAATCAAGTCTAGCAAGAACTTTACTTAAGACAAAAAAAAAATGAAAATACGATTACAAAAAATAATAAAAATTAAACATAAAAACTACTTATCGATACCCTACCTATCTAAAACAATTCAATCTACATAAAAAAGAGGAGGACGGGGCAACCCCACACACCAACATCTATCATATTTGAAAATAATTAATAAAAAAAATGTAAAAAAAAGTATCAGTACACTAACACATAATGGTACACATCAATAAGCTGGTAAGTACAATCAGGATAAGCGGGAAGGTACACGCCAAATCAAAGGATAAGTACATGTGTACTTGTTGTGTTTCCCACCCTAAGTTGAACTATACCCACGTCACATAATTTCATGATATAACAGCTCGGCATCACCGCCATACCTCGAAGGATAAGCGCCATAGGTGATAAAGACTCAGTACACTTAAATATAAGCTTGCGGCATCTAAAACAGACAAGTGCAACCACGTATCACATTAAAGTACAAGTTTCATAAAGAGATAAGTACAAGGATAGCCGGTGTGTTTCCTGTGGTATCAACGCTGCGTTTCAAAGTACATGAGCTCCAGCAAAAAAAACAGATAAGTACAACCATGCATATAAAAGTAGAAGTTTCATAAAAGGGTAAGTACATGGGTCCCTGGTGTTTTTCTTGTAGCATCAACACTGCGTTTAAAATACATAAGTTTCCAGCATCCATAAAATATAAGTACAACCATGTCTCAAAGACAAGTACAAGTTTAATAAAGGAGTAACTACAAGTTGTCGCATGAGGTAAAATAAAGGTAACCTAAAAACCCTTAAGATACTGATTGTATATATAGAAAGTTCAACTTGGAAACAAACAAAAGTACAATCAACAAAAGAATGATAAGTACAAGTACACTTAAAACTATAGTCTACCAACTTATCACAAAAATTTACACTTCTAAAAATATAATAGTAGGCACGATACACCACAAATAAAAATATAAGTACAACCTTCCTGCATAGGACAATTCAACTCTTCAAAAATGAAAAGTTCATAAGCATCCATAGGTGATAAAGACTCAGTACACTTAAACATAAGTTTGCAGCATCTAAAGCATACACGTACAACCACGTATCATAGGAAAGTACAAGTTTCATAAAGGGATAAGTATAAGGATAGCTGGTGTGTTTGTTGTGGCATCAATGCTACGTTTTAAAGTACATGAGCTCCAGCAATAAAAATAGATAAGTACAACCACGTAGAAGATAAAAGTACAAGTTTCATAAAGGATAAGTACATGGGTCACCAGTGTTTTTCTTGTAGCATCAACGCTGCGTTTAAAATACATAATCTTCTAGCATCCATAAAAGATAAGTACAACTATGTATCAAAGACAATTACAAGTTTGATAAAGCGCTAAGTACAAGTTGTCGCACGAGGTAAAATAAAGCTAACATAAAAACCTCAAGATACTGATTCCATATATAGAAAGTTCAACTTGGAAAAAAATAAAAGTACAATCATCAAAGAATGATAAGTACAAGTACACTTAAAACTATAGTCTACCAACTTCTCATAATTTTCATACCTAAAATATAATTGTAGACATGATACACCATAGATAAAAATATAAGTACAACCTTCCTACACAGGACAATTCAACTCTTCAAAAGTGAAAAGTACAGGCTTAAAACATCAGACACTTTCAGGATTTCAGCCAATCAAAACAAACAGATACATTATGATGTAAAACAGAAAAGGGGAATAACCCAAAAGTAAAGCTCTTATTACCACATAAGTTTAATCTTACAACGAAGGAAAGTACAAGTACATGGGATATATGAGGAATTTTGAAAAAAACTTACGAATTACTAGTAACCAACAAAAGTAAAGAAAAATCCGTAGACCAAATTTATTGGAAGCTAACACACTATCCTAATCACCCCAACCCCATGCTTGCTTTTTTGAAGGAAGTTTATAAAGAGAATAAAACCCTCTCTCTAATACATCGAAACTGTTATACAACTCGTATGCAACGTATGCGTCCTTAGCAGCATATTTCAGGTGAGCCTGCGGGAAGAGCGGTGAATCAGCCCACATGCCATGCTCTTTATCTCCAAAACTATCCTACATATTATCATAATAAGGATCTATGATAGCAGTAGCAAAGTCCTTCATTCCTTGAGTTCGCTTCTTGGATTTCAGGTATGCATCTCTCCACATAATCTGAATATATTTATGCTGTGAAACAACCAAATAAGTACTAGACTGAGCAAGCATTTTCTTGTTGTCGAAACCAGCAAAAATATAGCTCCTGTTTTTGGTAAACGGACAAATCTTCTCACTAGGATCAGCAGTGTGCGCAGAGTGATACACCAAACACTCTTCTCCCACAGAGAATTGAATGACAACAGCAGTCTGCAGGTTAAAACCATTTCGAGTGTACTCGACGTCAAATCCAACAAACTTCACAACAGCTTCAGTGAGGATAGACTCAGCCTTGTCGATCCAAGTATCAACGACTACACCAGTATTGGTGTACGTGACTTTAACGGAGGTACTCCCTGCGACACCCCAGGATCAGGGTTAAACAAATCCCAGACCTTAGCTTGACATAAGCTTAACCTAAAGCTCCAGGATATCCAGTGAGAAATCGGTAACACAACAGTAACCCTGCGACACAAAATTTATTACCGCAAGCTTATAACTGAGCGAAGAACCAAAATATTACAAGCAGAGGTCACTGACCACAAACGCCAAACAATGGAAGGCAAATTATGCTATTAAGTATAGAAAACTTAAAAAATGGCCTAAGAGGCCTGAAGCATAACGATGACGTCCTAGCCCATAGATTCTAGGCTGCTAGCCGGGAACCCCAAGCTACTCGTCTGTGTCAATGTTGTACCAAACATGTCTTCAATGGAACACTTATTTTTCTACAAAAGTATCAACAAAGCTAGGGTGAGTACAGGGTGTACTCCGCAAGACTTATGGCTGGTGGGGTTATTTTGCATAAAGCCATTTTTGTTTATAAAACAAGAGGGAGAAGAAGTTGGTCTAATTAGAGTATTTTAAAAGGGGATAAGAGAGCGACATCTCTGAAGTATTGATCATCATCTTGATATCCACCAAAGAAATCCTCATCTCATAACTAGGACCACCCCCTCGTACCCTAAGGAAGCATCCTTAAGCACACGTTGAACTGCCAAGTTTTACGATTAGGTTAATGTTCTCTATGATCTTACAATTCGGTCACCAAGCGTTCATAACCATGAACACGGCTTTTCGAAAAGATTTAACCCTGCATGGGTGACATGGTATACCCTACAGGTACTCGAGCTTGGTATATACGACCTGAATACAGCGGAAGCCCACGGTGTCGCCAAGGCCCAAATAGAGAACTCGAGTAGCCTACGGACTCTTGATTGCTTGAACAACAAGAAGAAGCTAAAGATAGAAAGTTCAAAGGGAAAAACCCTAACCTGTAACCGACTCGACCTGCTACCCGAGACCTGGCCTATCTATATAAAGGCCAGGAGGGGGCGGCGAGGAGGACAGACGCAACCCTAGTTTCCACAACCCTCGCTAGATTGCATCTGCGTACCATTGTAATCATCGATTCCTTTGATAATTCCACGAGTAGACAAGCAAGAGTAAGGACCTCTACGAGGCCTGAACCTAGGTAAAGCTTCGAGTCCCCTGTGTGCTTGTTTGCTAGCCGATAGCCGGAGATTCGCCAGCTCTTCGGCGCGTTCGACTTCACCTGCCACATGCCGGCCACTCGCCCGGCTTTCGAGTCCATGGGTGATGGGATCAGCTTGGCAATCATGAGCTTCTGCTTCTAAGTTGGTCAGGTGGGCATGCTTCGCATGCCTGACCAGTCGATGACACCATCGATTGCTCCGGCATCGTGGTTCCCTCCGCCGATCGGCACCCTCAGTGAGCTCAATGCCTCGACAATAGTTGAGAATACGGACAACGATAGCAGTCGCGAATCCGATCTAGGAGATCTGGCAACTGAAGATGGAGCCTACGGTTCCAGATCTGAAATTTGTGGGAGCAGCAGCTTCCCCAACCACTTCTCCGCCAATCGCGACAACACGGGCAATGGTGACAACACGGGCAATGGTGACCACGGAGCCGACCCGCCAAATAGCGGCATACCCAATGGCGGACCACCGCCAAACGGCAGCCCTACCAACTGCGCCCCCGGCAATAACGGGGGAGCAGTCGAACCTCCAACTATAATAAACGAGCAGACTGGCAAACGTGTCGTGATCAGGCTCAATGACTGTGAGTGGGCTCGCTGCCGTGAGGCCCTATGGGGTAACCCTCTACCCTTCAGCTCCCCGCAAGAACTGCTGATGGGCTACCATTGGCTCCTAAAGGAGGAATTCAAGCGCCACCTGCAAACAATTGCGCAACTCAAGGCACGCAAAAAGGCGGAAGACAAGTCGAGCCTCCGATGAGCTAGGCTCTCCTCCCACGGAGGATCCTCCTCCAAGTGCAACGAGTACGTCGCTAACAATAGGCGATCTCGACTGGCCCACCTCAGTGAGCAAGAGCGTGTAGAAGCCGCAAAGGTCCTTGGCTTCGACTCCATAACGGTGGATACGCGTGGCAACGTGCTACCAAAAACGCCGCAAGTCGCGGTAACGGCGGCCACCATGTACCTCCTCAACAACCAACTACCGGCCGGAGATCCTCGGGCTGCCATGCGCCGATCTACGATCGCAGGCTTGGGGTTAATCGAGGCCGCCCTCGACAAGGAACTGACATCGGAGCCGAAGAAAGGCAAGGCTCTAACAAAACGTTATTCCTCGCCCTCCTCCAGTGATGATAGTCACGATCTGTCTCGACGCCGCCGCTCGTGGCGACACGACCACGACTACGACGTGCGTGACGACATCACACAACGCAAGATCGACAAGTCAAGGGCGCGACGTGCCCAATCGACTGACTTAGAAGACAAAGATGTGGAGCTCTGTGGTGCTAGATGCTTCAGCAGGGCCATCAGGCAAAAGCGAATGCCTAAGGGGTTTAAGCTCCCATCAGAGAACCCAAAGTTTGACGGTCTGCAGGACCCGAATATTTGGTTGGAGGACCACATCTCCTCCGTCAGGCTCCATGCCGGGATTCGAAGCACGGCTATGCAATGCCTGCAGCTACAACTACAGGGTGCCGCCCGGGCATGGCTCAACAACCTCCCACGCGGATCCATTCACAGTTGGGAAGAGCTGGTCTACAGCTTCGTGCGCAACTTCAAGGACACCTACAAAAGGCCCGTGTCAATCGAAGAGCTGAGGTGCTGCCAGCAAAGATCATCCGAATCACTACGCTTGTACATCCAGAGGTGGTCCATCATCAAGAACTCCGCAGAAAATATCTCGGAGGACCGTGCAATCGATGCATTTAACGGCGGCGTTCACCGCATAGAGCTCAGGGAGGAGCTAGGCCGCTCGAAGCCCAAGACCATCGATCACCTGATGGAAATTGCAAATCGATGGGAAGATGGAGAAGATTCGGTGAAGAATCGTGTTCACTCCGACGAGGAGGCAGAACTCGAGCGCAGATGTGACCATCGAAGAAAACGGCACGTGCGCATCTACGATGACCGTGACGATGTCAACATGGTCGCAGCCGGCTACCCTGACATGCGCGACGACAACCGCAATAGCGGTTACCGCAGCGGTGGATACCGTGACTCCGGGAAAACCACGCAAGTATGGCAGCGCCGCACTCGCGATGAAGCGCCCGCCGCGTCCATTGAAGACAAGCTGTCCGGGCCATGCACCGTGCACTTCTACATCGACAAGCATGACGGCAAAAAGAAATCCAGCCACCTCCTCAAAGACTGCCGCAAGTTCCTCAAACTCCATGAAGGCCTGGCTCGGATGAATCGCGACGCAGTCAACAGGGGCTACGGAGCCGCCCCAGGCACTGTGCATGGAGTTCCTCCACCACCATCTGGACCACCGCCAAACGCAACTGCACCCGACCAGCATCATGGAGGCGAGCCGTACCCGCGGGCCATGGGTACCATGATGATCCAAAAGGGTTGCCCCTCCAACCGGGTGCAAAAGGCCATCACTCGCCAAGTCAACCTGGCGACAAACTCGCCACCATCCACCACTGAGTACCCCAGTGGAAGTGAGTCCTGCAGCACCTTCGACAAGCGCGACCATCTGCGCCAAGTACCTCGTCTAGGCCACTGTCCCCTCGTACTCGAGGCACAAATTGGAGGCTTCGACATGAGCCGCGTCTTCATGGACGGCGGAAGCGGCATCAACCTTATGTTCGTGATTACCTTGCGAGCAATGAGGATCCCTCTGACTTGCTTAGAGGCCTCAGACACAACATTCCATGGCATTGTACCAGGCAAGGGCATATATGCCCTTGGCAAAATCAACCTCGACGTCATCTTCAACATGCCGAAAAACTTTCGGCGCGAGCGCATCGACTTCGAAGTCGTCGACTGGCCCTCACAGTACCACTGCATCCTCGGACGTGTCGCGTTCGCTAGGTTCATGGCAGTGCCGCACTACGCCTATCTGCAGATGAAAATCACAATCAACGGGAGCTTCAAGAGGTCCGATAGTTGTGACAGGGAATTCAACAGAATTTCCCAGTCCTGCGACATGCAGGAAGAACTTGCGAGACTAAAGGAGTTGATAGACAATAGTCTGCCTTCCCTGATCCGGCCAAGTTCACCCGACCTATCCTTTGACTCATCGGTGCACACGAGGAAAGTTCAGGTCCATCAATCGGATCCCGCCAAGACGACCCTCATCGCCAACAACTTGAGTCCTGCATAGGAACTCACGCTCGTAGAATTCCTCCGTGAGCACTAGGAAATCTTCGCCTGGTGTCCAGCGGACATGCCAGGAGTTCCCAGGGAATTTGCCGAGCACGCACTCAATGTCAACCCAGACGCAAGGCCAGTCAAACAAACAATTCGGTGACTGTCTGAACCAAGAGCAAAGGCAGTCGGAATGGAGATCAACAGACTCCTCGATGCCAAATTCATACACGAGATCAAGGAAAGCACTTGGCTCGCCAACACGGTGCTAGTACCAAAAAAGGACACGGATATCCTGCGGATGTGCATGGACTTCACCTCTTTGAATAAGCACTATCTGAAGGACCACTTCCCACTACCGCGAATCGACTAGATCATCGACTCCACCGTGGGATGCGAGCTCCTTTGCTTCCTCGACACCTACTCAGGCTACAACAAAATTCGAATGAAGGAGGAAGATCAAGAAAAAACGGCGTTTACAACGCCTTTTGGTGTGTTCTGCTACAACACAATGCCCTTCAGGCTGAAGAACGCAGGAGCCACCTAACAACGGTGCATGAAGGCTTGCCTCAAGAACCAACTTGGTCGCAACATCCAAGTCTATGTTGACAACATAGTAATCAAGACCAAAGAGGAAGCTTCACTAATAGACGATTTGCACGAAACCTTCACCAACCTCGACCACTACCGAATCAAGCTCAATCCGGACAAATGCGCCTTCGGCGTAACATTTGGGAAACTACTTGGGTATCTTATCTCCGCGAGAGGGATTGAGGCGAACCCGAAGAAAATAAAAGACATACTGGCCATGGAGAAGTCGAAAAACATAAGAGGTGTCCAGCAGCTGGCTGGGCGAATCGTGGCGCTCAAACGATTCATCAGTCGAATGGGCGAAAAGGCACTGCCTTTCTACCAACTCCTCCGCAAAGCTGACAAGTTCGAGTGGACCAACGAGGCACAGGAAGCATTGAAAGACCTCAAGCGCCTACTGTCCACCTCGCCAGTACTGGTGACCCCATGCGAAAGGGAACCATTGTAGCTGTACATCTCTGCCACCAACCAGGTGGTCAGCACAGTGCTCGTAGTAGAACGAGCCGAGGAAAACAAAGTCCACGGGGTATAGCGCCCAGTCTACTACCTCAGCGAGGTACTTACGCCAACCAAACAGTGGTACCCGCACTACCAGAAACTGGCGTATGGCGTCTTCATGACAGCCCAGCGACTGCGCCACTACTTCCAGGAGCACCCAATCATGGTAGGCAATGACGCCCCGCTTGGGCATATCCTCAATAATCCCGATGCCACCGAACGAGTCGCGCTTTGTGGAATCGAACTGTCTCCACAAGACATTACATATGAAAAACGCGATGCAATCAAGTCGCAAGTTCTCTCCGACTTCCTCGTGCACTGGATGAAGAACCAACTCCCTGAAAAACCAGATATGTCCTACCTCTAGACAATACACTTCGACGGTTCGAAGCGAAAGGATGGGGCCGGCACAGGTGCCATACTGACATCTCCCCATTGAGACAAGCTAAAATATATCCTGCGAATGCAGTTCACTGCCTCCAACAATGAAGCTGAATACGAGGCCCTACTGCACGGGATGAGGATGGCAAAAGCCTACGGCGCCAAGAGGCTCATAATATATGGCGACTCCAAGCTGGTCGTCAACCAGACAATGCACGAGTGCGACGCACTGAACGACAACATGATCGCCTACCGCGACATCTACGACACACTCGAAGGGGACTTCGACGGTTGCGAGCTACGACACATAGGCCACGAAAGCAATGAAGAGGCGGACATACTCACCAACATAGGCTCTACCTGCGCCCCCATACCACCTGCTGCGAATGCTCCATCAAGCCAAAGGCCGCAGAGAAGAAAACAAGTGCAACAACGGACTCGGGGGCTGCGCCGCCCAATGAGCCAATGGCACTCGACGACCTGGAGCTGGACACAGGACTCAAAGGACCAATGAGCATCATGATGATCGAGCCATCCTGGACTCAACCATACATAATGTACCTTCTCAGCAAGAGGCTACCGGACGATCCGACGGACGCCCGGCACATCGCACGGTGATCTAAGGCATTCGCTGTTATCAACGGCGAACTATACAAGCGTAGCATCACAGGAGTACTCCAACGATGCGTCTCCACGGCCGATGGAAGAGCTGTTCTCCTCGACATCCATGAGGGGACTTGCGGGCACCACGCCGGCAGTCACGCCCTCGTTGCCAAAGGTCTACGAGCTGGATTCTATTGGCCTACGGCCATGCGCGATGCCAAGGACATCATCCAGAAATGCAACGCTTGCTAGCGATTCGCGAACAAGCCACACGCGCCTGGCGCTGAACTCCGGCCAATTCCATTGGCCTGGCCCTTCGCGCAATGGGGACTCGACATGGTCGGCAACTCCCAAGGTCATCACGAGGAGGCTACGTCTACCTCCTGGTTGCAGTCGACAAATTCACCAAGTGGATAGAGGCCATGCCGGTGACTAACCAGTCAGGATATAGCGCAGTCAAATTCTTCGAGTCCATCATCTACCTCTTCGGAGTGCCACACAACATCATCACGGACAATAGGACGAACTTCACATCCAAGGAGTTCCAAGAATTCTGCGAGAATCTAGGAATCAACGTCAGCTATGCCTCCATAGCACATCCACAGACCAACAGTCAGGTCGAAAAAGCTAACGGGCTCGTCTGCGGCGGCATCAAGAAGCGACTCCTCAGGCCACTCGAACAGGCCGCGGGTTGCTGCCCAGACCAGCTACAATCGGTACTCTGGAGCCTACGCACAACTCTAAACAATGCCACATGGTACACCCTGTTCTTCATGGTGCATGGGGCTGAAGCGGTGCTACCCGCCGAAGCACGATACAAAGCACCACTTGTGGTCGCTTACAGCGAGCAGGAGTCAACTGTTGCACTTGAAGACTCCGTCGACCTCCTTGACGAGGCGAGGGAAATCGCCACGGAAAGATCAATGATCTACCAGCAGAACCTGCGCAACTACCACAGCAGAAGGCTACGCCCCAGGTCCTTCGTCGAAGGTGACCTGGTCCTGCGACTGAAACAGCAAGGGCATCTCAAGCTCGAGTCCCCATGGGAGGGACCATACGTGATTACAGAAGTAATCCCAGGTGGCGACTATCGCCTTAAAGATTTAGAGACAGTAGTCGCATACTCGAACCCTTGGAACGTCGCGTAGCTGCGGTGCTTCTACCCTTAGTCGTTTTTGTTTTTACATTTCAAATAAGGCTACTCAGCCAAGGCTACTTAGCCACACATTGTACCTCGTACTATCCCGCGAATAAATTAAGCTAAGTGCCCCAAAACTCTGTGTTTTCTTTTATTTTTCGCAAATTATCCACTCGAGGGCTGAGCCACCCTATACACATCTGTTCTACGAACTAACGCGATATCCTGAGTAGCTGGCAGACCAATCGAAACCCTTGACAAACACCAACCTAGTTGCAACGCACCTGACAGGTTGGCAAGGAGCTGAGATAAACACAAGTCAGGCTAACGAAAAGGAATCGCATAGTGCAACGCACTCGCAAAACATACATGCTAACTAGCTCTTTATATACATCAATGTTAATCAATTATAAACACCATATATATGAACTTTACAACACTGGTATTGCAGCAAAGGAACGTTGGTCTGCTCCATGAAGAAGTCGACGATTTCCTCCACTGGGCGATCCACCGGCTGGTAGTGCGGAACCATGTTCCAAGTCAAACCTGCTGGTGGCTCTGGCGGTCCGGCCGCAATTGCTGCAACGTCCACATCAGGCATGTGCAGTTGCACCAGTGACAGAGCAGACTTGGCACCAGCCACTAACTGTTGCCGTACACACTCACCGACCGCACTCAAGTCCTGGAATTTAGGAAGAAGGGCCAACAGGCTCGATGGAACGACGTCTAGCGGGAACATCGTCTGATAAATATTCTTCAAGCACGATTGTGACTTCTTCAAGAAGTGCAGCACTCGCGATGCACGATCCTACAGGGTCGCCAGTGTGATTGCACGATCATGATCCACCCAGAAGTATCCAATGGCCTAAAGCTGTTCTTGGGTCATGTCATTCATGCGAATGGCAATCCTATCCTTCTCATCCTGCGGATGGCGCGCACTGACAAATATACCAAGCAAAGGCAGAAGTATGAAGACAACAAACTACTGCGAGTGACTACAGGGAAAAGATAAGGAAGAAGAAAACTAACATTTGAATTGGTCGCCTAGCTGCGTCACCTCCTCCAGCAGATATTGTTCTCGGGCGACAGCCTTCTCTGCCCTCGATTTCCATACATCCGTGTTACCACGGAGTACGGGCAATTCATGCTCCAACTGCTTCACGTGGCCACGGAGTCGCGAGAGCAGAGACAGCTCATCCACCCTTGAGCGCGGCGGTGCCAAGGTGTCATCAGGGGGTGGCGAATCCCGAGGTTCCCTCAAAAGATCACTCGATGTGCCCTCTCACAAGTCAAGCAAGAGACAATAAGAAGACTAAGGCGGGGCATAGACAAAATACTCGAGTGCATTCAAGATTAACAAAGTATCAGAAGATACACTCGCCAAAAGGCATGTTGTCGACACAAGAAATAAGCTATTTAACTATTACAAGACAAGAATACTGAGGAGCAACTGGCTTCTTGGACTTAGACTTTGGTTCTGGGGGCCTCATCGAGTTTTTTGCAGTATCAGACGCCACAGACTTCCCGCCGGCCCCTGACGTCGCAGCCTTCGCCGCCTTCTTGGCTCGCTGAAGCTCCTCAGAGTACTTCGCAACTGTATTGATCAGCTGCGGTCCGTACTTGCCACAAGCAGTTGCGAAAGGAGCAAAGACTACCTGCTGGCCATCCGCGCTGATAGGAATTGCCTTGGAGATCGCTACAGGATCAACTTCGACTCCATGGGCTTGAACCTTTGTGAGTGACATTGAAGCGCCAGCCGCACGGAGCGAGTTCTTGAAGCTTGCAGGATTGCCCCCGGCAAGGGACTCCACTAGCTCATCCATATTCTCAATCAACTCAGCCTTGGGCGCCAGCTCCTCCCGCTCGAACCGCTGACATCCGCCACAGGGTAAACCACCGCCTCTCAGGCCTCCCCGACGGGTTCTACCATAGAGGCCAACGATAGACAATAACTCCCCCCCGAGGCGACTGAGCACACCCTTGGCTTTGGTGAGCGTCCCCTGAACAGCAGCGCTGTGGTCTTTGACTGCCGAAATGGCACTCGCCAGGGCATTATCACGACAGAGTGCTTGGGGGTCGAAGCTCAGACCACTGGCATCTACACACGAATCAAGCATCGGCACAAAAGTCAGCACGGCAGCAAATTCGAAAGAAGGGACACGACGAAAATCTAGACAAGGACATACCTGAGAGAGCCTTGGAAATCGAGAAAATTTGTTCTTCGAACAACTTCTCCCTAGTTGCGATGGAGGCGCGCAGATCCTCTTCGTGTTTCCGCGATTCGTCCTGTGCCGTGATTGCCTCATCACGGCTCTTCACCGCTGTGGCAAGCATTTTCTCAAGGAAAGCAGTGCTACGAAGGAGTGCATTATGCTCAGCTATGACACATACAAGGATAAACCGTCAGTCGAATATATCACAAGGATGCAGAAGAAAAAGTAAAGAACACTCACTTTCAATCGCTCGATGGCGATTGTCCAGCATTGCATGCTGACGACCCATTGCAAGCACCTGCTCCGCTAGGTGAGCGACTTCCTTCACAATGAGCTATGACAGAAGACATAGGAAAGGACCAACATATGGCATAGATGAAAGTTCGACTGCAAAATCAGAAGAGAAGATACTAAACATACATGATCCTCCAATGACTCCAAAGTCGATGGATGCGCAGACGTACGGATGACCATATGGTGCTCCACATTGTGTGGAGAACTTGATGAATTATGTCCAGAGTGGGCTGCCAATTGAGGAGAAGGGGCGCGCTCAACCACTTTCTTGGCTTTGGAGGTTGCGACTCCAGATTCCTTCAAAAATTGGACGTTGCCAGAAGATGACGACGCCGGCTGACTGTAGAACAAAAACCAGCATCAAGAAAATGCAACTCCAAAGAAGAATCAAAAAGGAAGATTCGTATACTTACCAATCAAACTTGTCAAAATTGAGGGTATGATCCCCCAACTCTGACAACGATTCCTTCGGCAGTCGCATCTTCTTGCGAGAAGACGGCGCCACGGCACTCACAGGAATGGCAGGCATCGGCGACTCTGCACCAACAACTGCACCTTCCAGAGTTTAAGGAGACGATGCATCCGAGTCCTCACTGTGCGAACGCTTGCGAGTGTTCGGACCACTCGACTCGGGGGCTTCCTCCTCCACATCAGATGGGACGGTCGACTCCGACTCGTCCTCTTCCAGGGCTTCACGAGGGATAACCCCCTCAAGAAGAGGGGCATACAGGGCGACACCCCCAATCCTGCACACAGAAAACAATTTAGCACAAGTCAAGAAAAACAGAAAAGAAGCAGTCGATAAACAAAGCTACTACGTAGCACAACTGTACCTCAGGAGGAGGGTTAGTAGCATTGAATGGAGGTACGACTGGATCATGGGGGAGCACATCCTTGGCGGTGTACTTGGTGACCAGTCGCATCCTTTTATCTACTTCACTCGCAGAAATGCCATCGGCAGATACGCGAGTGACATCGTCCGCTGATACGTCCATTTTGCATCACTATTCTATGCCTTAATTCACTATTATTCATTGATATATTTCTTATTGAGTGGTGATACTTATGTTATTTCATCTATTTTTGCATGGTTGATGACTTTTGGAGCATGGACCACTACAGTCAGGATTCTGATGGAAAAGGTGCTGTTTGAAGGTAAAATTCGCGAAGATCACAAAATCCGGGAAAATATATGGAAAATCCTATTTTTCCAGAAGACTCAGGATGCCAGAAGATGGAGTCGAGGTGGGCCAAGGGGGCCCACACCACCCCATGGCGTGGATAGGCCTAGGCCGCGCCTGGAGGTGGTGTGGCCGCCCTGGCCCACTCCAACCTCTCCCCTCTAGCGTATATCATCCCCACGAAACCCTAAGACTCAGGGAGCCACCACAGAAAGATTTCGCCGCCTCTGCAGGGCGGAAAACACCGAGAGAGAAAGATCTCTCTGGCAGACAGATTTCTACCGGGGTAATTCCTTCCCGGAGCGGGGAGATCGTCACCATCAACACCACCATCAAGCTGGACTTCATCGGGATCATCATCATCATCACCACCACCATCATCACCATCAGCACCCTCATCACCATCTCCATATTACTGTAACAATTGAGTTGAATCTTGCATAGTTCATAGGGGAAACTTTCCCGGTGTTGATTACTCTTTGTAGTTGATGCTATTGAGTGAACCATTGAATTATTGTTTATGTTCAGATTGTTATACATCGTTATTCCATCTCTGATCATGATCCATATGATGTCTTGTGAGTAGTTCATTTTGTTCTTGAGGACATGGGAGAAGTCTTGTGTTTAGTAGTGGAGTTGCGTTGAGAAAGATTAAATAGATTGTTATTTAAGTTGTGGTGTACTTCTTCTAGTGGTGTCATGTGAACGTCGACTACATGACACTTCACCTATAAGGGCCTAGGGGAATGCATTGTGTATTTGGCTACTAATCGTAGGGGTTGCTGGAATGACAGAAACCCGAACCCCCATTAGAAAACCATTGCACAAGGGACGTAAGGGTCTTAGAGTTTAAAGCTGTGGTTTGGTTTCTACCTTAATTACTTTCTTGTACTTATGGATGTTTGCAAGGGGTATAATCACAAGTATGTATTAGTCTTGGATGGGGCGGTACATTAGCACAGGTTCACCCACACAACACTTAGCAAGCCAAAGAAGATTAATCGACTATATGAAGCGAAAGCACTTGACAGTCTTCCCATGTGTCCTCGAGAACGTTTGGTCATCTTAAGAAATACAACCGGCTTGTCCTTTGCTACATAAAGGATTGGGCCACTTGCTGCATTTATTCCTACTGTCTTTTGTTTACTCGTACTTTGTTTACTTGCTTTATCGAAAACCCCTAAAAATCTGTTTGCTAAGTATTTGCAGAGAATTCCTGATCCATACCACTAGCCAGCACCTTCTGCTCCTCGTTGGGTTCGACACTCTTACTTATCGAAAATACTGCGATACACCCCCTATATTTGTGGGTCGTCAAGACTATTTTCTGGCGCCATTGCCGGGGAGTGAAGCGCTATTGGAGAGTGGAACTGGTAAAGGAAACTTCTACTGTGAGTATTGTTTACTTCTGCTAGTTGCTTTATTGTAACTACCTCGGACCCTACGCTCTAAGTTTGAGCCTAGATGAAGCGGAAGTGGTTAAAATAGTACAGCAGGGCCCAGAGGACCGCCCACGTGTAGACCCGTCGGCCGTCCTAACCACTTCCAAGACATCAGGACAAGGGCAAGCGGCGTAGGCAACAGGTGAAGAGATCAAATACATACACAAGTGAGTATGTATGCAAGCTACCATACAACAGTCTTCAGAGCCATTCCATCTAAAAGAAATAGAAATATTGCAACGCCATACGGCAAGATTCAAATATCCTAGATAGAGATAATAGTTTAGGATAGCTCCTCATACATCAAACATCAGAGTATCAGGTGGAAGCGGAAAACAAGATCCGAGTACGGATAAGAAGCAAATCGGCATAAGATGCCACATAAATAAACACATCCCGCCCACAGATCTCACGGATCCCCATCCCCAGAATCTCTACACCGAGTGATCGTTGCCAACATCATCTGTCTCCTCCACCCAGTATCCATCTTGCAAATACACCTGTTCATCTGAATCAAACAATTTATCGTGTGAGACCCTAGGGGTACTCAACAAGTCTTTATGCCTCTAAAGGGGACATATACCTGGGGTGACGCAATTGCAGCAAAAGATAATAACTAACAAGTCTATAGATACTCGCTAACCATCCGCCTAACCAATGATAGACGGATGTCCGTGAATTAGTAACAACAGTTATAACAGTATAATTAACAGATCCATCCTCCTTCTCGCTTACCAACGAGAAAGCGGACGAACAACCCATCCGTTGGCAGTTTTATTAACCATTCCATGAGCATTGAACTATTTACTAGTCAGGTATTTAGTCAGATTAAAAGCGGTACTTTAGTTATACTTGTCTATGATCGAGAAATTGTGCTCCAAGTCGTCCATAACCACGGACACGGCTTTCAGAAAGATTTACCCTGCAGGGGTGCACAAATAGCAACACACACTCGATCAACCTCGGAAAAACCAACTCAAAACCCAACGAGGCATTCATGACAAAGCGATCACAGGATTCAGAAATATTTCAGGGGGCCACCCCAATAAGCTACCCGCAACGAAGTTGGCAGGCTCCGAGACGGACCCAGGGTTTGCGACAATGGCTGTAAACAACTGGGAACCCGAAAATGTGACTGGGCTTATCGATACCGCGAAAACATTCTGCATTCTTAAACAGTACAGGTGCTCCTCGCACAATCTTAAATAAAACAGTAAGGCATGGCATAAGTACAGGATAGTAATAAAGCCCCAAACTAATTGTGGCCCCAAGAAATAGAAATGAATCAAGCTCTGGCTGAGGGGGGTCCACGGCCTCTCGGATGTGGATAGTGTGAATAGTCAAAGAACATGAATCAAGTACTCGGGGTCCTACGAGACACAAGTGAGTATGAAAAACCAAATAGCAGATATTGCTCATCGGTGCCTCTTTCATTAGTTATCCCATTACTACTCAGGTTAAGTTGTTTAGGTACCTCGTTATCCATCAGACACTCACATACCCTACACATGCTATTCTACGACTCGCATGGCTCAAACAACTCCTGTATTAATGGCTCATGGGATGGAGGAACAAGCTTCGGTGGGGTTTAAAAGTAAAGGCTATGTAGTACTTGGGATTCAATTTAATGCAATTGCGACTCAATGATGCAAGAATAAGATAGAGGCAATAGGTATTATATGTATGCAAGCATGTGGTAGTGCTTGCCTGGCAGCTCAGTTGAAGCGAGAGACGGATCTGGGTAGTACTCCTAGGATTCCTGATATTTCCCCTGCTCGGCGTCTATTCGAAGAAGAACCAAACAAACAAGGGCCAACATAAATAAAGTGCACAAGCATATGAATAAAATGCGACAAGCAAACAAGCATGCCATGATGAATGATGCACAATTTACATGGTAGTAATGTAGCATGGCATGGGTGAGGTGTGGGGTACAAGAATAAACATTTTATTAATTATTTGGTCAAGTTTTATTGCCATAAACAGTTCTGATTTTTAATAATGACATGATGCATGCTTCAATTCATAACATGGAATGCATAGACAGAACGGGCTCGTCGCGCTGATCGATTTAGACATATTATTTGTCGAATTTGGAGTTGTAGAATTAAAGTTATTAATTAATTAAGAAAAGGCATTTTTATTACATTTAAACAATTTCGAAAATTTAAAGTGTCCAAATAATATTTTGAATGGCATATTGGAAATCCTCACATTTTTCTGATTCAAAAACATATATCATTTGTATTATTTGGATTTACAAATTAAAAGTTAATAAAAACAAAATTTAAATTCATATTTAAACATTTCTGAAATTATTTTTATAAAACAGATGGACACAGAACTTTTTATACCCAGCATTGCCTAGCCACAGCCACCGACAAGTGGGGCCGGCGCTGACTGGGCAGCAGGTGGGGCGCAGCAGCTGGGCCGGCGTTTTCTCACCGCGGGGCTAGCCAGCCGGTGAGACTGATAGGTGGGCCCACGACGAAAAAGGGGCCCACGCGCCAGCGAGAGGGAGTGGGCTGGCCACGCGGTGCGGAGGGGGACCGCGGGTTGAGGACCTGGAAACCTGGGTCTCTTTTTGTAAAACTCCACGGCGGCTGACTGGTGGGCCTGGGGTACTGCGGGTTGAGGCAAAAAGGTGTGTGTGTGTGTGTGTGGGGGGGGGGGGTATTTGCAAGATGCCAACATCCCATTGTTTTTCTTCTCTGTATCTGACGGACAGGTCGGTGATCGACAGGAACGGTGCGCGTCGTGGGGGATCGAACCCGCGACCTGCGGCGCGCGCACAGAGAGGCGGAGCTGCTGCGGTGGCTGAGAGGTTGGTGCTGGTTTGCGGTCGCGCGGCTAGAAGTCCTTCTGCGACGCCACGGCGAGGAAAACCAAACGCGACGCCGGCGCACAGAGGGTGCTCGACGGAGCGATCGGCACGAGCAGGAAACGGCGGCGAGAGGGGAGGTGTCTAGGGGGATCAGGGCCTCACCGAGGGTGCGTCGGTGGGGTTGGTGCGGCCGGGGAAGCAGCGGATCGGCGGTGTAGCAGGCGGTCGGTCGGATTAGGGTTTCTCGGTGTCGCCGGTGTGCAGCAGGTACTGGGGCTTCTCCTCCTCGCTGTCGTGCACAGGGGCGACGCCGGGGGCTCGCTGGGCTTCCTCGACACCCTCAACGCCACGCCCGCCTCCTCGAATAGGTGCAAGAAGCCATTGCCGAGGTGGTGGCCAGAGGTGGAAGGAGAGGTTGGCAGGGGAGCAGGGAGGAAGGGGGATGCGCAGCGGCCTGGGGATGGATCTGGGGAAAAACGCGCGGCAGAGAGGAGGGAGTAGATAGGGACGGGAGGAGAGGGGGTGCCGTGGGGGCTCGGGTGGAGAAAAGGTGGCTTCGGTCACCTTTTCTTCTCCTCCCTCATGTGCTCGACGTGGAGCCGCTGTCTCGGGGGGCAGAGGGGCTATAGCTGGGCCAGGGGCGCAGGGTGGCTCGGGTGTGGGGCCTGGCTGGCAGAGAGAAAGAACGAAGAGAGAGAGAGAGGTCGGTGTGGCATGGAGCTAGGGTTGGAGGGTGGTGTGGGAGGTGGCTCGGCATGGGGGTGGTTAGGGTTAGAGAGGGGGTAGATGGGGGTGGTGCCACGACATGGTTAGGTTTAGGGGTGGTGAGGTGGCTCGTCTAGGTAGAGAGGAAGAGAGATGAGGGTTTAGGGTAGGGTAAGGTGGTAGGGTTAGGGTTTCTCATGAACAAAGCAAGGAGGTGTGATGATGGGTAGGGTTTTGAGCATGGTCAAGACAAGATCAAGCAAGGGGTTTAGGGTTTTATTATGATCTAACAAGATCAAACAAAGGTGGGGTGAGAAGAAGTTGTGTGTGGAGTTTTGGGCATGGTCACACATGATCATGCATGGAAACATACACATGTGAGGGGTGAGATTTTGTGGCACATGGTAAGGAGAGAACAACCAAGATGGTGAGGGTTGAGAGAGAAGGGAGTAGAGCTCAACAAAAGAAAAGGTTCACTCAAAAGCCAAGTAAACCCAAAAGAATAGAATGCTGGTGATTGTTGCATGGCCCATGCACATTTATCAAGTGCCATGTTTAATCTTGTGAAAACAAAATAAAATCTCATGGCCTTGATTCAGATGCATTCCAAAAATATGGATCTAGGGCCAAACCAAAAGAATTAAAAGGATGTTCCATGTGGGGTAGATGGAGATGCTCAAATTTGAATATAATTTGGAAATGCTAGTGTGTATATTCCACTAGGTGTATAATATCCTCAACAATATTCCAACATGAGCAACTATTCCAAAACACTCCATATGGAAGCTAGAAAAAGGGGTACCACTCATAATGCATGCAAAGGTGGCTCCACATATCAATAATGTGAAAACAACATGATGCTAATATGGGAGCATGTGGAAATAGAAGTGGATCCATCCCAACCCACATGAGCTAGATTAAGTGTCAAAGGAAAAATGTAAAAGCCCATGGATAATTAGGATGGTGGAATTATAAGGTGGTGACAAGGGAAAGGTGGTGGAGTTGAATAAAATATATGCCCCCAACTCAACTTGGGCATCAAGCATTTATCAAGAACCAAATATAATATATCAAGAGGCAAATACAATTAATAATGCATATGAGATAAGAACCAAAAGAAAAGGGTTTTATATGATGCTCAAATGCAATGTGGCATGATGACATGAGCATGATATAATTATGATGCAACAATTATATGTAGGAAGTAGCAATTATATTACTAGACCATGTAGCATTACATATGTTAGACAGATGGGATGCTACATTTATTTTCGTTATGGATAATTCACCGAGTTTCTTATTTGGTAATGCTACTACCACTGCTAAGGAAGTAGATAAGCCACCACCTGCTGAGGGAGATGTTTTCAAAATACCTACAAGAATTATTGATCGTGTTATGGATAACTACTATGTTGGGGATCGAACTGTCCATCCTGGTGATCATTTACTCTTTATACACAAATGATGCGGGTTGTTCAAGTGTGCAGGTATTACTACAGTTCAAGTTAAGAAGAAGTTATTCTCATTATCACTGAAAGGAAGAGCTGATGAATGGTATAAGCTGCTGAAGAATGGTCAAGCTCTGGAATGGGAGGAAATAGTGCCTCTCTTTTATTCAAAGTTTTATCCTCCTAGTGAGATTCATAAAGATCAGAATCAAATATACAACTTTTGGCCTCTTGATGGAGAGAGTACAGCTCAAGCTTGGGGGAGATTGAAGTTACTAATGCTCAAATGTCCCATTCATGAGCTCCCCAACAATATTATTATCAACAACTTTTATGCAAGACTCCCTCTACATGACAAAGATTTATTGGATGCCTCTTGTGCTGGATTATTCACTCACATGAAAGAAGAAGTTAAATGGGGCCTTCTAGATCGTATTCATGACAATGCTGAAGCTTGGGAGAATGACAAAGGTAGAAAGTCAGGTATAAATTATGATTATGAATGCATTGAATCTTTTATGGGAACTGATGACTTTCAAAATATTAAAAATGCTTATGGTCTAGACTCTCAAGCTATTGCTTCTTATTTTAAGGCTTTTGCTTCCTACATTGAAGTGCCTAAAAGAAGTGGAATAAGTATCATGAACCTTATAAAGATATTGCTAAGAGTGTTCCTACAAGAAATACTGAAGTTTATACTGCTAATCATGTTTTACCTAAACCTTATATTGAGAAAATGCCTTTCCCAGTTAAGGTAAAGGAACATTCTATGATGGGTACTATGGTAGATGAAAGTATGAATAAGGCTGTTGAACCTGATAAACAAATGGTTGATGAAACTATAATAGCAAATGTGAAAGACTTTGTCGCTAACTATGAAAAAGAGGGACACACTATCCTTTGTAAGGATACCTCTAATATTGTTTCACATAATAGTGTTATGAGAGCTAGTATTCCTGTGTTTTCTGTTAGAATAAGCGATCATTGCTATGATGGTCCTGGTGATAACTATATTGTCAAGTTTATGTATTATACTGAAAGCTACTATGAGAGAGGGAAAAGTGTTCTTATGTATCTCAATAATATCAAGTTTCCTCGTTTTATGCTGAAAGTTTTTATGTCGCACTTCTTTTGCCTTCTTATGCAAGTTGCCTTTGGTTTCAACAACTTGTGTGATTACAAAGTTCCCTTGCATAGGAAGTGGGTTAGACTTAAATGAGTGTGTGTTTTTGCTTCTTAATGCTCTCTTTGACTTCAAATCCCTATGAGAGCTTCTTCAAAATTATCATGCCCATCTTAATGGCTATAAAGAAAGAGCTTTATGGGAGACAACCCAATTTGTTTTTCCTTTTAGTTTTTTTTGTTTCTTTGAGTCTTGGAAGTTATTACTTCGGTAATAACCGCTCTTTATCCGTTTTGTTTGGTTTTTGTGTCAAGATCAACTTCTAATGAGAGAGAAGTAAGATTTGGGGAAGTTGGTGTCCCAAAACAGATTTTTGTGCTTCACCGTAAAAATTCGTGAGAGATCTCTGTATGTAGGATTGAGCTGTAATTTTTTTGCTTGTGCCCCAGGTTATTATTTAACTGCATTTAGTTTTTCACTTTTTGATTTGAGCAACAGAAGATTTTCGAAAAATTTGATCTTTACCTACTGGTTTGTTTTGACAGATTTTGCCAATCTTGCATTTGCTTCTTTATTCGATTTCCTTTTTGAATTTTTTTTGGGTTTTTGGAAGGAGTTGCTACAGTAAATTTTGTTCTGATGGTTTTCAGTTGAAGTTGGAATCAAAAGGGTTTTACCACTTCACTTATACTAATGTTGCTAATAAGAACTGTGTGAAGTTTTGTGTGAAAGAAATTTCAGGAAGTGGAGATAATGGTGTAATAAGGAAGAGAAAGGTTTTATGACTCAAGTAATAAGTGCATGAAGATGAAGATATTGATGATATTCAAGAGATGACTCCGGAAGGATCCACTAAATACCAAATTCAGAGACCTGCAGAGTCTGTTTTCAAATAGGTAACAGTTCTGGAAAGAAAAGTTCCGCGAAAATACAATCCAACAATATTTTTGCAGTTTTCAGTCAATAGGGAAAGCTACGAAGCGAAAAAGAGACGGAAACGGAGCCAGGGTGGCTCACACCACCCTGTGGCGCGGGCCCTCCCCTGGCCTTGCCACCAGGTGGTGTGGCCACTCCGGACTCCGCCTCCGACTCGTTTTCTCCCAGTACCTTCCTCTTGATGTGAAACTCCATAAGATATAACCCCCCAGATCTTCAGAGGTTCGTATATCGTGTTTTCGTCGTGTTTTTGTTTCAATCTGTTCCTGCCAGGTAGAATCCCAGATTTGGAGCCACAATGTCTTCCTCTGGATCATCCAAGGGGGATTCCTTAGAAGATATCATCAACTCATACATGAGAGAATTGAAGATTCATCCCAAGGAGTTGTTGCTCGAAGGTGGGGAGGTCCGGATTAAAGAGGTTCAAGGCCCTAAAGGTGAAGGAAGTCTGGAGGATAGGATGGGAGCACTGGAGCAAGAAGTCTTTAGGTGCAGGAAGATGGCGGAGCGCGAAGTGGATATCATCCATAAGATTTGCTCCGAACTCATCACCGAGCACCAAAAGGAGACTGCTGAACTCAAAGACGAAGTCCTCTCACTCCGCCAAACAACCAACGAACTGCAAGCACAGTTCTATGACGTTCAAAATCAAAACTGTGAGTATGAGGCTAGATTTAAACACATAGGTTCTACTGCAAGTTTCAGGATGTTGGAAACCACGATGTCCTTTGTTGATGGGAAGCCTCTACCCTGGAAGACGGACGAAGATGAGAAGATACCACCACCACCTAAGGAGTAATTCGTCATCAGGTTTGGCATCCCCTTGGTTTGTTCCAAGCTTGGGGGAGTGCCGCGGTATCATATCACTATCTTCTATCTTTTTACCTTATTAGTAGAGTCATATCATGAATAGAGGAGTTATTTTGTAGTATGGTTTGCATTATGGAAGTGTCCCCTCTCTCGTTAGATATGTATCCCTTGGTGTGAGTTTCCGCTATGGAATATTAATGAGAAGTTCTATCATCCACTCTTTCGCATAGCTTATGTTAGTTTTCAATTCATGGTTATATGATTGATCTTGTTGTTAGTATTGGTATCACTTTGGGATCATTGAGTTAATTTAGTTGGTTTTGGCAAACCTGACTCGGTCAGTAGCAACACCTTTTTGAGAGTTGAAAAGAAAAAGATAGAAGTACTCTAAAGAAAAATAATTTCATCATCTTTCTTTCTTGATTTGCTCATAAGTCTAGTATTCTCTAGTTAAGATCTTTTGTGCTTCCAAGGAAGATTGCATGTTTGTCTTTATCACTTGTATGTTTGTTTGTTTCCTTCAACTCTTATACTTGCTACCCAGCCTTGCTAGCCAAAAACCTGTACTGAGAGGGTATTCTTCTCGTGCATCCACTCCTTTAAACCAAAACCCTTGCCATTTGCGTCCACCATACCTACCTAGTAGCATTATTGCTATTCCAAGTAAATTCTTGTTTTGTCTACCTCCCAAATTAAACTTGTTATGCGAAAATTAGTGATTAAAGCTCTCATGAACTTGATGGCACATTTTACTTTCTTGCATTTAATAAACTTGAACCATTGTGAACTCTCCATGAAAGTTATGTGCTTGCAAATTATAGGCTAGGGATTAGCAGAACCGTGCTGTCACGGGGAACGCTTTCAACACTTGTAAATATATACCTAGTTGATACCTTGCTCTTTTGTTTGCGGATGTTGTCGGTGTGAAATAAAAGGGGAGCTTGTAAGTCCATTGAGTTATGTATGTGTGTTAGAGAAACGCCTGGGCCGCTGGTCTAATCCATCCTGACATGGTGGGAACGTGCAGCGTAACCATAATGATATCTATGAAGCATTCTTCTTATAAAAAAGAGAGAGATAGCTATTGAGAAAAGGAAAAAAATATACTATGAAAAGAGGAAAGAGAGAAAAAAGCACCATTTTCCCATGGTAAATAAGAAGATTGCTGAGATACTCATTGTCTGCTTGCCTTGTCATTTTGATATGGGGATTCTTCCGTATCATCGGGCAAGGGGTACCCCGTTGGCGGTTCTCAATGATACACACATACTTACGATGACAAGAACTTACCGGCAACTAAAGTTTAGTAGCATGAGGAGCGGCCCTCGTACTCAAGGGACGTGGGATTTTCAGTTTATAGTCTGTCAAGCATATAACTCAGATTGGACCTCACTTTCACCTTATTCACCTAAATATGCCTATGATAGGGGCAATGAGAGCTGAAAGCTAGTAAGTATCATAATTTTTGGGAGCTCTTTATGAGACTTGCAATCCTAGCTTCCCTCTTTGAAGGGGCCTTTCTTTTACTTTGTAGTTGAGTCAGTAAACCTACTCCCTTCTACATCAGCAAGTATTTTGAGTTGATGTGTTTCATTCATTCATAT
The DNA here is from genome assembly GCA_910589775.1 of Avena eriantha. Lineage (NCBI taxonomy): Eukaryota > Viridiplantae > Streptophyta > Magnoliopsida > Poales > Poaceae > Avena > Avena eriantha. The sequence goes on along the minus strand of OU342745.1, from coordinate 317,923,899 downwards.
GATGATTTATTCAATCATGTTTCTTATGTTCCTTGTTTTGCACATTGCTCTTATCTTGATGTTTACTACTTTGAAAGCTATCATTGAAAAAACAACTATTTGTGAACTCCAGCAAATTATCAAATATTCTTTGACCAAGAGCTAAGTTTGCCATTACCAATTCTGATTTACTCTATGTATCTTTATTGTGTTTCCTTTACTCATTACAATTTGAGTTATATAATAGTGAGTTGTCTTCTATTATGATCTATGTATTTGATGAATGTGATGCTTCTTGTCCGTATTCTTTTATCGACTCTTCACTCCATAAACCTGAGGTCATGTTTATTGAGCTCAGTTTCGCTTGGGGACAAGCGAAGTATAAGCTTGGGGGGAGTTGATACGTCCATTTTGCATCACTATTCTATGCCTTAATTCACTATTATGCATTGATATATTTCGTATTGAGAGGTGATACTTATGTTATTTCATCTATTTTTGCATGGTTGATGACTTTTGGATCATGGACCGCTGCAGTCAGGATTCTGATGGAAAAGGTGCTGTTTGGAGGAAAAATTCGAGAAGATCAGAAAATCTGGGAAAATATATGGAAAATCCTATTTTTCCAGAAGACTCAGGATACCAGAAGATGGAGTGGAGGTGGGCCACAGGGGGACCACACCACCCCATGGCACGGGCAGGCCTAGGCCGCGCCTGGAGGTGGTGTGGCCGCCCTAGCCCACTCCAGCCTCTCCCCTCTGGCGTATATCATCCCCACGAAACCCTAAGACTCGGGGAGCGACCACAGAAAGATTTCGCCGCCTCAGCGGGGCGGAAAACACCGAGAGAGAAAGATCTCTCTGGCAGAAAGATTTCTGCCGGAGGAATTCCTTCCCAGAGAGGGGAGATCGTCACCATCAACACCACCATCAAGCTGGACTTTATCGGGATCATCATCATCATCATCACCACCATCATCACCATCAACACCCTCATCACCATCTCCATATTACTGTAACAATTGAGTTGAATCTTGCATAGTTCATAGGGGAAACTTTCCCGGTGTTGATTTCTCTTTGTAGTTGATGCTATTGAGTGAACCATTGAATTATTGTTTATGTTCAGATTGTTATACATCATTATTCCATCTCTGATCATGATCCATATGATGTCTTGTGAGTAGTTCGTTTTGTTCTTGAGGACATGGGAGAAGTCTTGTGTTTAGTAGTGGAGTTGCGTTGAGAAAGATTAAATAGATTGTTATTTAAGTTGTGGTGTACTTCTTCTAGTGGTGTCATGTGAACGTCGACTACATGACACTTCACCTATAAGGGCCTAGGGGAATGCATTGTGTATTTGGCTACTAATCGTAGGGGTTGCTGGAGTGACAGAAACCCGAACCCCCATTAGGAAACCATTGCACAAGGGACGTAAGGGTCTTAGAGTTTAAAGCTGTGGTTTGGTTTCTACCTTAAGTACTTTCTTGTACTTACGGATGTTTGCAAGGGGTATAATCACAAGTATGTATTAGTCTTGGTGGGGCGGTACATTAGCACAGGTTCACCCACACAACACTTAGCAAGCTAAAGAAGATTAATCGACTATATGAAGCGAAAGCACTTAACAGTCTTCCCATGTGTCCTCGAGAACGTTTGGTCATCTTAAGAAATACAACCGGCTTGTCCTTTGCTACATAAAGGATTGGGCCACTTGCTGCATTTATTCCTACTGTCTTTTTTTACTCGTACTTTGTTTACTTGCTTTATCGAAAACCCCTAAAAATCCGTTTGCTAAGTATTTGCAGAGAATTCCTGATCCATACCACTAGCCAGCACCTTCTGCTCCTTGTTGGGTTCGACACTCTTACTTATCGAAAATACTGCGATACACCCCTATACTTGTGGGTCATCATCCGTGCCAGCCCACTGGAAGATAGGATGAACTCTGGCCTATAGGGGTTGGACGCGACGGCGTAGCCACGTGCGAATGAGGGCGCAGCCTCCCTCCTCTTTCCCCATGCGACTCTCGAGGTCGCAGACGCGCTCGTACAGCACATCTGTCTCCGCGGATTCGCCGGGCATCACTATGTTCTTCCAGGAGCGCATCCTCTTGCACGGTGTCGCGGGGTCGAAGGGAACGAGTCCGTAGTGGTCTCTGTTGGCCTTCAAGTCGCGGATGTAGAACCACTTGTCCCTCCAGCCTTGGACGGATGCCGTGAGTTTGATGTCGAAGTACGTGGCTGAGCAGTCGATGTGGATACCGCAGCCTCCTACATCGTAGACTACGGAGCCAGACGCCGAATGGCATTTCAGCTTGAAGAGATGCTTAAAAAGACCGAAGTGCGGCTCGATTCCGAGCCAGCACTCGCAAAGAGTAATGTAGCAAGCTACATGGAGGATGGACTTGGGGTACAGCTGATGCAGCTGGAGCCCATAGAAGCAGAGAAGGCCCCTGAAGAAAGGATGCAGGGGCAACGAGAGACTGCGGATGATGAATGCTAGGAACATCACCCGAAAACTAGCAGGATGAGAGGGGATTACCTTGCTGCCGGGGACACGCGCGTCAGCGACTGTAGAAGACAAAACTCTGTCTTGGCATAGGAGACAGAGCTCAGAAGATTTGATCACGGATGCGCGCCACGAGCCATTGGTGACGCGAGTGCTCGTGCCCTTCTTTTTCTCGGCGGTGGCGGTGCTGGTGCCCACAGCGGCGGAGATGCCCATCTTCTTTGCAGCAACCGTGGCGGCAGCAGAAATGGTCGCGGCACCTCCTTTCTTCTTCCCCATTCTACGGTGGCGGTGTGACCGGAGAAAGTAACTAGGGAATACGCGGATCTGGTCCAGCGCCGCGAGAAAGACGAACACAAAGGAGCAGAGGAGCAGCAGCAATGGCGACGGAGGCAAAGGCAGAGAAAAGAAGCAGATGTGAAAAATTACCGTCGCAACATCGCTATTTAACCCCCTGGAAGATGCAATCTAACGGCCACGAAAAACCCTACCAGATGCATGGCGTTCATCGTGCTCGGCACGTGGAGGACCTGAAGCGTGAACCGTCCCCTACAACCCCCATTACGCGCAGAAATCGAGGAGGCACAGTTAAAACAGAGATTACGCACGCCCGGTCAAATCAGAGTCAGAAAATGGGACCCACCAGTCGTCACGTCCTGTCAAACTCGCTCACGCGGGCAACTGAGGTCATCACATCATCAGCACTGACGTCATCCAAAATTACGCAGCAGAAGACTTCGACTACTTTAGTCCTTACTCGAGTCTTCGACTCCACCAAGCACTTAGGGGCTACTCCCATAGGGAGCACTGGTCACGCACCCTACGATTTTTGCTTTTCTTTTCTACAGGAACATGGACAATCAAAGCAAACCCAACCACTCGAATCCGCAATTCGACTATGGACATGGGTTACTCCCATAGGGAGCGCCGGAAGCAAATTCGGCTGAAACAAGAAACAAAAGACGATAGCAGTCGCAACCGTTATTTAGTCCCTACCTGAGTCTTCGACTCAACCAGGCACTCGGGGGCTACTCCCATAGGGAGTGCTGGTCGCGCACCCTATGATTATTTGTACATCGTACTGCGTGTCAATAACATCCACACTCGAAGTTTATGTCGACACTGCCTCATATTTTTCCCTACAAAGAGACTGCGTCTCCTGGGTCACCCAAATCATCTCCGCGATGACAAAACATTCGGATGCCGCGCTTGCAGCGTGAAGATAAGACCTGAATAAGGCTTGGCAACGCATTTCCTGCGCACTACCAGAAATATATTCGTGCCTACAGGTACGATGAACATGCCTTGACGGACGCGTCGAGTGCTCACACACCTGTATACTGGAATTCGATTCCTGTAAGACTTTCGCGGTTTGAGTCAAATTACACCAACACTTTTCCGGATTCGAGTCCCGGCACTCGAGTTCGAGTAGATTGCGTTGTTTTACCCTAAGGTAGTTAACTGATAACGATACATCGGTTAAATCAAGCACGTACATCAACAAATCCCTATGACACAAACATAACAGTCGAAAATATATTCATTCATGCACTCGAAAGGCTTCATAAAGTCCCTAGTCGAATCTATGATTCCACTGGACACTCGGGGGCTACTGACATGGGTATATCCTATAGGTACTCGAGCTTGGTATATACAGCCTGAATACAGTGGAAGCCCACGGTGTCGCCAAGGCCCAAATAGAGAACTCGAGTAGCGTACGGACTCTTGATTGCTTGAAGAACAAGAAGAAGCTAAAGATAGAAAGTTCAAAGGGAAAAACCCTAACCTATAACCGACTCGACCTGCTAACCGAGACCTAGAATATCTATATAAAGGCCAGGAGGGGCGGCGAGGAGGACCATGCAACCATAGTTTCCACAACCCTCGCCAGATTGCATCTGCGCACCATTGTAATCATCGATTCCTTTGATAATTCCACGAGAAGACAAGCAGGAGTAAGGACCTCTACGAGGCCTGAACCTGGGTAAATCTTCGAGTCCCTTGTGTGCTTGTTTGCTAGTCGATAGATGTCTCCAGCGCTCCCTCTTTCTCCAAAACCCAAGTCCATAACAATGGGCATTGCCGAGTTAAACCCTCGTCAAGGGGTGTACAACTTTACCCACATGTACTAACCGACTCTTAATGCCAGATCGTTTGACCTCTTCCTTGGAAGGCCGACAGAGGGTGGTTAGACACGACCTTTACCTTGCTTTCACCAAGACCATGAGTCATTCCCTAAGGAGGGTTCCACCGTAACGGGTCAAATCCCGAAGCCGGTCCCTAGAGATGTGAGTCGAGGTTGGTTTACCAGGGGCTCCATCGACCCCAAGCAACCCTGGCGGCGCTTACCTACCTGTTATGATGCACCTTCTCCCACAAAATCTTTCAAAACATTTTCTATGCATATGTCGAATGGAACGCCGAACTATGTGACTCATGGAATCTACTAGGCAAGTTAGTTACTCGTGAGGTTTTCGAGGCCCCGTGTGGCTGTACGCTCGTCTTGGTTCCAAAGGCAAGAACTCAGTTCCTAGTAGTGGCGAGCATGGGACTGCAAAAACCACATCCCACCGTGGCCTCCCATACAAGACTTAGCATGTTTAACCTTTACCACTGATCTTACCTCATCAGTATACCACGTTCTCCTGTAATACTAGATTCTCTGCATTTGGTACATCTTCTGGATGAACCAGCACTAACAGCTATGCATGGCTAAGTAAGACACATATATAAGCTCTTGCAGTGCACACAAGCCAAACCTAGTTATGCTAGAAGGAGTGGATCAGGTAAAATAAGCTCAAGGGAGTAATGCAACAGATAGGATACTCTATCTATCAATAAAAGACCATAGTAGAATCTTATGCATCATGGCAAGAATGAAATACTTTTGAAATCATAGGATTGTATCATGGTGGGGTTATGCTTGCCTTGTTTGTTGATAACCAATAAGCAGATCTTCGGAAGGCTTGTACTTGTTATAGTTGGTCAAGTATTGTTCGTCGATCTTTGATGGTGTTGATCTCGGTCTTCGATCTCGATCTCGATATCGTATTCTACCGGGAAGAAGCAAACACCGGAAAGAAAGGGAGAACAACAATCAACACATGGCATTGATGCAATGCTCAAGCAAGGATGATGATATGACAAGTTAAATTGTATTGAAATGGAACCCTAAGGCTTGCTTGCTGATTTAAGCGGGATCCGAGGGGTCCAAACCCTAATACGGGAGAGACCCCGGAATCACCTACGGGGTTCATTTAGTTCTCTAATTAAACTTGTTATGAAAGTTGTGGAACAATGCATGGTTTTTAGTCTATTGTAAAGATCTTGTTTTTCTGAACATATTTTTCTGACTTATGAATAATTAGATATGAATTTTTGGAGTATTAATCAATTTCTGAAAATATAACAAAACTAGGAGTTACAATTTACACCGGGATAAACCTAGCCACTCAGGCTGACAGATGGGGCCTGTGGCCACCTTAGCGTCCACGTGGGCAGGAGAGGGCCCAGCCCGGGTTTGACCAGAGCTGACCCGTGCGTATGATGTCGGGGTGACGTTGATGTGACGTCACACCGGCGGTGGCGCATGGGTCGGCGGCGGGGGCGGCGCTAGGGGGCAAACGAGCTGGCTTGAAGGCCTGCGTTCAAGCCAGCGGAGCAAGGCGAGCGAGAGAGAGGTGGCGTCGCCCGGATTTGGTCACCGGAGCGACGTCCTCGACGAGCGACGGCGGCGGTGCTCACGGGTCTACAGCGAATAGCGAGCACAGAGAGGGAGGGAGGATTCAGAGGAGTGTCTGAGCAACGTTGGCTCACCGTGGTGATGTTGATGGTGACAGCGAGGTCGTAGAAGGTCGGGAAGCGCCGGAATCGTCGACGACAGCTGCGGTGGCCGACGGTGAAGTCGAGCAAGGATGACTCGATTCCGAGCACGCGGGGGCGATTCCTCTGGTACGGAGTCATAGTCCGGCACAGCGGAGCTCCTGGGCCTAGCGTCGTGGCTCGGGAAGGCCTACAACGGTGGGGAGGAGCGGTGATCAGATCTAGGGCTTCGGCTCGAGTGGGGAAAACAGAAGAGAGGGCGAGGCGAGGTGAAACAGGTATGGGAGAGAGAGGAGGAAGCGGCTGTTCTTATCTGGGTGTCCAGGGACGACGGCGGGAATCACTACGCACCGGAGATCGATGACAGCGCGTGACACACATAGCTGCTTGGCCTCAGCGCGAGGAGGAATAAAGGGAGAAGACGGCAGAGGGGTATGGGCCAGATAGGTTGCGTTTGGGCCGAGAGTGGGCTGCGGGTGGCTGCTGGCTACTGCGCGTTGAGCGGCAGGTAGGCGCGGGGTTAGTTGGGCTGGCCTGGGCTGCTGGCTCTGCTACTTATTTTTTTTCCACAAAACTATTTTCCCTTTTTCTCTTTGTATTTTCAAATACTTTTAGGTTTTTGAATCATTTCAAAAATACCAGAAGGTTTACGAAATGATAAAATACTCAGGGGCCCTTTTAGTCAAGGTGGGATCCATGAGTTTTGATGGTTTTCAAAATATTCAAACCCATTTGAATTGTTTTCAAGAGGTAGGGAAAAATCGCTAGGGTTTAGGGTTTTGCATTATTTATTTTGCATGCAATTTGAAAGATGATGCTCATGAATGCACAAACAACACTAAATAGTATTTAGCTAAAACTGGGGTGTTATAGATCTATCCCCCTTACGAGAATCTCGACCCGAGATTCTGCTGGTAGGAAGAAGAAGATAACCAGGGTTACTCTAAGGATAAGAGGGAAACACACTAAACAACACACATAGTATCTCATGGTCAAACTCATGAAGGAGTGTTCAGAAACAACTCTGAGATGATGACCTGAAACACACCAAGGTAACAGAGGAAACAAGAGGAGATGGGTTTCAAGTTGATAGATAGCTGGTCTTCATATGGATTGAGACCATGGAGTTCCAAAAGATTTTTAAACTTCTGAAAGGGAAAGCTTACAATAGAAAGAATATAACCACAGACTTCGAGAGGTGAACCTCTACTAAATATTTTAAGTAGAGCTTCAGGGGTTAAAGAGATACAGATAACCAAGTTGTTGATCTACTTTTGATATAGAAGGATCACTCTTCGTTCAACACAAGATCAAGATAGAAAGGTGTTTTGTGGCGAGCACTGTAAGAGTCACAAGGAATATGTAACAAGAGAAACTTCTGATTATTGAATCATAGTCGCTCTTCGAACATGTTCGAGAAACAAAGGAAACTCTTTATTCATCTAGGTCTATCAAAATCTTTGCCAAAGATCGTGATATCAGTTCACACCACTAAGATGAATAGACAAGAAGATTCCTGATGACACGAGGAAAAAGAAACTTCATTCTTAGACTTCAGTTACTTGGCACAACAGGATGTTTGCCAACATAAAGGGTCTGAAGTATTGACCGGGAGACATTTAGCAACACTACTTTAAATGTTCTCCTTGATGTTAGAGAAAAAAAACATCAAGTAAAGGTCGAACTTCGGTTACAAAGGAAACCATGAGCACAACTTCTATAATAAATCATAGAGGAAGCCTCATGAAGAGTGGTTGTTATTTGCGGATTCAAGAGAATTTGACAATAGGATTTCCGACTAGTTGTGTCAACCATTACATTAATCATGTCGAACTTACATAGAAACCTATATCAAAACCTTGAGGAACACCAACCATATATCGGCTTGAGATTCAGATTCGGTTAAGTGGAATGATACTTCAGACTTAGCATGTCCGAATAGATAATTTGCAATATTTACCGTAAAGGTAAAGTTACTAGATTCTCAAGACATGGACTACAGTGTCAAGCTCCAATAGACTGAGCTATATTGCTAGACCCATGTATTAGCAACTTGTCAGAAGACAACTGCTTATACATCAAGTACTTGCAATGAAACACAAGTGTCCATAAGGAAACATAGATAACTCTACTCTAATCCACGGCAACATCTTTCACCATTTTCCCGTGAATCGGAGAAGGTTACTTCTAACATCCAGAACACATAATTTGAGGTGACACGAAGATGGTTCTCAAAAGTTTTCCAACATTAATGCCTAATGTTTCATATAAATCTAGTCTAGCTTGGAGAAGATAAGGATATTGTCGATGGGCTCAACAACAAACTTATCAAGATACTGCAAGATGATGAACTCATATGTTACTTGAACAAGGCAGAGTATTGGTCAGACCAAAGGACATGAAGATGTACTCAAGAGAAACATCTCAAGTAGCAACATCATCAAGATAGACTTTGGAACTGAGTTTTATTTGACGATAACCCAAATCAAATCAAAGGTAGGGGAGATAATATATCCACGGAGGAGATACTATCTTTCTTCAGCACGAACAAAACTAGACATCCCTTTAAGAAGAAACTAAGTTGGATAGAACTTTTGTCTTACAACTCTCCAAGTTGTTGTTTAAGCTCAACCAACTAGTTCAGGGGTATCTGGTACAGATCCTTGGAGTAGTTCAACGAACTAGCTTGCTCAAGAACATGACAATGCGGTCATGTGGCAACATGGCGATACTTCTAGGAAGACATTCATAATATCACGAACCACCGATATGCCATTTAGTTCGAGAGGACGCTTGCTTAGTAAGGCAAGTAGACGTAGCCTCAGAGCTTCGACATAAGCCTAACTCTTTGACCGAAGAGGATGCACAAGGGTATCGAACTAGTTAGCACAGTCAAACTTCTCTTAGTGATAGAGTTAACCAATTACACTAAAGATGACACAAATGTCCTTATAGTTCAAAGCAATAATGATTGCTAGGAATCTCCCATGGTCACATTATTATGCACACGCATCATTCACGAGCGCGAAAGCTCAGAGGAAGGGTGGGTAATAATATGTGTAAGAGCATTACTTCATTAAGAAGGTCATGAAACTCAACACAACCTCTTAGTATAAAAGGGTGTGATACTCTAAGGTAGAATAGATAGAAGCTAATCATGCCTCTTAATCTGCGGACTACAACACTTTGACCTAGTCCTAGATATGACGAGGTACTAGAGTTTGTTTCTCCTAACATCCTGATATGGTTTGTCTTGACGGACCACAAGAGTATCTTGCATCAGGGAAGACCGATGCACTTTTAATACTTGGCTACCAACTGGTAAACAATGGTCGAAAACAACAAGGGGAAAGGAACATGCTCAGGGTAAAATCCTGAGGTGTGGATGCATAGATTATCATTCTTCCGAAAACCAATGCAAAGAAGGGAGAGGTGTGGCAGAGTCATGAATATAGATATGAGACTCTCGAGGAGAACTCTAGTCGTGATATATTTGGTTCCATTAAAGAACATCTACCATAGCTAATGGTAGGGGAAGTCCTTAATTTTCACAATTCAATCGCGACAATAACCACAAGCTCGAAGGCTAGAATTGTAGTACCAGCCATCCTAAGGTAATGTGCGAACATCTATGACATGGGTCAATGGAATGGATCTTGGGTTAAATATTAGCTTCATGTACAAGATTCTCAACACCAGAATCCAGCACAATCTGGGATCTTCGGTTCAAGTCCAAGGGTTAAAACCCGAGAAGGAGGTAACTACTACTTGGGTGACAAAGCATACACTGAAAGGTAGTAATCACGAGGTAGCTTCTAGCAGAAGAAATGACTTCTGAAGTACCCGAACAAATAAAAAGGAGGCACACGAGGTGAAAGGAAACCTCGAAGCCTAGAACATAACACTACGGATCATTATATTGTAGGGTACATAGAATAGAGAGATCATGATGGAAAGGAATCTCTCAGCTAAAACAAAGCAATGGGAAACAAGGAATACACAACACACACAACTCTAGAGAGCTCTACACTAGGTCAACTGGTTGAGAAACGACATGCCTCGAAGGCACCTAAGCATTGAAAGACTGGAAGAGATGTCAAAAATTTTCCAAAGTCAACACAAGATAAGATGACCCAGAGTTAGAGAGAAACTGGATAAGCATAAAAGAAGCATACTAGAGTTTTCGCAAATACTTTTCATCTTTGAAATAGTTTTCACTATCACTAGACTCAACATCGACCAATAGCAAGGTTTTCCTACAGTCGGTACTGCTCTGATACCATGGCCTGCGACACCCCAGGGATTAGGGTTAAACAAATCCCAGACCTTAGCCTGACATAAGCTTATCCTAAAGCTCGAGGATATCAGTGAGAAATCGGTAACACAACAGTAACCCTGCGACACAAAAATTATTACCGCAAGCTCATAACTGAGCGAAGAACCAAAATATTACAATCATAGGTCACTAAACACAAACACCAAACAATAGAAGGCAAATTATGCTATTAAGTACAGCAAACTTAACAAATGGCCTAAGAGGCCTAAAGATAACGATGACGTCCCATCCCATAGATTCCAGGCTGCCGGCCGGGAACCCCAAGCTACTCATCGGTGTCGATGTCGTACCAAACTTGTCTTCAGTGGAACACTTATTCTGGTACAAAACTATCAACAAAGCTAGGGTGAGTACAGGGTGTACTCCGCAAGACTTATGGCTGGTGGGGTTATTTTGCATAAAGCCATTTTTGTTTATAAAACAAGAGGAAGAACAAGCTGGTCTAATTAAAGTATTTTAAAAGGGGATAAGAGAGCGACATCTCCGAAGTATTGATCATCATCTTGATATCCACCAAATAAATTCTCATCTCACAACTAGGATCACCCCCTCGTACCCTGAGGAAGCATCCTTAAGCACACGTTGAACTGCCAAGTTTTACGATTAGGTTAATGTTCTCTATGATCTTAGAATTCGGTCACCAAACATTCATAACCGTGAACACAGCTTTTCGAAAAGATTTAACCCTGCGGGCGTGTACAACTTTACCCACACGTACTAACCCACTCTTAATTCCAGATTATTAGCCCTCTTCTGTGGAAGGCTGGCAGAGGGTGGTGAGACACGACCTTTACCTTGCTTTCGTCGAGACCATGAGTCACGCCCTAAGGAGGGTTCCACCGTAACGGGTCAAATCCCGAAGCCGGTCCCTAGAGATGTGAGTCGAGGTTGGTTTACCAGGGGCTCCATCGACCCCAAGCAACCCCGGCCACGCTTACCTACCTATTATGATGCACCTTCACCCACCAAATATTTCAAAACATTTTCTATGCATATGTCGAATGGAACGCCGAACTATGTGACTTATGGAATCTACTAGGCAATTTAGTTACTCGTGAGGTTTTCCAGGCCGCATGTGGCTGTACGCTCATCTCGGTTCCAAAGGCAAAAACTCGGTTCCTAGTAGTGGCGAGCATGGGACTGCAAAAACCACATCCCACCATGGCCTCCCATACAAGCCTTAGCATGTTTAACCTTTACCACCGATCTTACCTCATCAGTATACCACGTTCTCTTGTCATACTAGATTCTCTGCATTTGGTACATCTTCTGGATGAACCAGCACTAACAGCTATGCATGGCTAAGCAAGACACATATATAAGCTCTAGTAGTGCACACAACCTAGTTATGCTAGGAGCAGTGGATCAGGTAAAATAAGCTCAAGGGAGTAATGCAACAGATAGTATACTCTATCTATCGATGAAAGACCACATTAGAATCGTATGCAGCATGGCAAGAATGAAATACTTTTGAAACCATAGGATTGTATCGTGGTGGGGTTATGCTTGCCTTGTTTGTTGATAACCAATAAGAAGATCTTTGGAAGCCTTGTACTTGACTTGATTACAGTTGGTCAAGTATTGTTCGTCGATCTTATATGGTGTTGATCTCAGTCTTCGATCTCGATATCGATATCATATTCTACCAGGAAGAAGCAAACACCGGAAAGAAAGGGAGAACAATAATCAACACATGTCATCGATGTAATGCTCAATCAAGGATGATGATATGACAAGTTAAATTTTATTGAAATGGAACCCTAAGGCATGTTTGGCGATTTAAGCGGGATCCGAGGGGTCCAAACCCTAATACAGGAGAGACCCCGGAATCACCTACGTGGTTCATTTAGTTCTCTAATTAAATTTGTTATGAAAGTTGTTGAACAATGCATGATTTTGAGTCTATTGTAAAGATCTTGTTTTTCTGAACATTTGGATATATTACACATATTTTTCTGACTTATAAATAATTAGATATGAATTTTTGGAATATTAATCAATTTCTGAAAATATAACAAAACTCAGAGTTACATGTAACACCTGGCTAAACCTAGCCACATAGGCTGACAGATGGGGCCCGTGGCCACCTCAGCGTCCACGTGGGCAGGAGAGGTCCAGCCCAGGTTTGACTAGAGCTGACCCGCGCGTATGACGTCGGGGTGATGTTTGCGTGACGTCACACCGGCGGTGGCGCACGGGTCAGCGGCGGGGGCGGCGCTAGGGGGAAAACGAGCTGCCACGGAGGTGTGCGTTCGAGCCAGCGGAGCAAGGCGAGCGAGAGAGAGGTGGTGCCGCCCGGATTTGGTCACTGGAGCGACGTCCTCGACGAGCGGCGGCGGCGGTGCTCACGGGTCTGCAGCAAACAGCGAGCACAGAGAGGGAGGGGGAATTCAGAGGAGTGCCTGAGCACCGTTGGCTCACCGTGGTGTTGTTGATCATGACGGCGAGGCCGTAGAAGGTCGGGAAGCGCCGGAATCATTGGCGACAGCTGCGGTGGTTGACGGTGAAGTCGAACAAGGATGACTCGATTCCGAGCGCGCGGGGGCAATTCCTCTGGCAGGGAGTCATAGTCCGGCACGACGGACCTCCTGGGCCTAGCGTCGTGGCTCGGGAAGGCCGGCAACGGTGGGGAGGAGCGGTGGCCGGATCTAGGGCTTCGGCTCGAGTGGGGAAAAACGCGAGAGAGGGTGAGGCAAGGTGAAACAGGTATGGGGAGAGAGAGGAGGAAGCGGCCGTTCTTATCCGGGTGTCCAGGGATGGCGGCGGGAATCACTGCACGCCGGAGATCGACGACAGTGCGCGACACACGTAGCTGCTTGGCCTCAACACGAGGAGGAAGAAAGGGAGAAGATGACAGAGGGGTATGGGCCAGATGGGCTGCATTTGGGCCGGGAGTGGGCCGTGGGTGGCTGCTGGCTGCTGCGCGGGTGGGCGGCAGGTAGGCGCGGGGATAGCTTGGCCGGCCTGGGCTGCTGGCACTGCTGCTTATTTTTTTTTTCCTCAAAACATTTTCCAAAACTATTTTCCATTTTTCTCTTTGTATTTTCAAATACTTTTAGGTTTTTGAATCATTTCAAAAATACCAGAAGGTTTACAAAATGTATAAAATACTCTGGGGCCCTTTTAGTCAAGTTGGGCTCCATGAGTTTTGATGGTTTTCAAAATATTCAAACCCATTGGAATTGTTTTCAAGAGGCAGGGAAAAATAGCTAGGGTTTAGGGTTTTGCATTATTTATTTTGCATGCAATTTAAAAGATGATGCTCATGAATGCACAAATAACACTAAATAGTATTTAGCTAAAACTAGGGTGTTACACTCCCATAGCAGTAGATATTAAATTCGCACCTGAATTGAACATTGACCCTTGATGGAAACAGGGAGTATGGTGTGGATGGCGTGTAGGAAAACGGAAGAAAGGCAGCAAAATGAATAAAATACAAATACGAAACATGGACTTATATGCTGAGCCATAGAAACAAAATAAAAAAGATAAAGAAATAGATTTATCCATCCAAACTGTAACAATGTTTATCCATCCAAAAGGATAGCTAACAGACTAAACTATAACATTTACACTCAACAAAAAACTAGGAACAATATAACTAACTTGACGTAATCATAAAATTTTAGTGTTACAATCATAAAAAGAAGTAAAGTTCAACGATGATTAGCAAAAAGTTCAACATTAACGAGCAAATAAGTGCAGCATTCATCAAACAACAAGTTCAGGCTTAATGGACAAAAAGTAGAATTGTATATTGTTACTATAGAAAATCTTACAAAACTATTTTTTACTAAATCACAAAAGTTCAGTCCTGGTATCCTATTAAGTATAGTCCGGCGTCCACGAAAATGTCAGTTGGATAAAATGAAACACTTCCACGTTATCTATCTGCACAACAACAAAAACAAACTTGTGGATATGTATTGGTACATACACACTACATTTGCACTAAGCACCGAACAAAAAATGGCACGAAGGATGTTTTGACAAGGAATGAACAAATAGAACAAACTCAAATTAACAAATTTAGCGAAAATCACGCTCTGTATCGTGAAACCGCCGCCGCGGTTGACACGAACAGAATTCCGCAAAAAATATGCCGTCTCTGCTGAACGATTCAAACCTACTAGGTCGAAAATTGAAACACCATCGATAATTGCCTAGGTAGAACAATACCAGTGCACAATCAATTGAAAGAACAGAACACATAAAACGAAGAACATCATCTGCATTTGACGGACAGAAACAACAAGCGCGCCGATCTCAACTATATGGCTACAACTGCAAAATTGTATTAACATGAAGCATCACTACACTAATTATTCCCTTATAGTAGCTTGGGACAAATCAATTTGTGATAGACCATTAAAAAGACCGTGAATTCGACGGGTGATGGAACACATATGAAGGGACGAACACGAGCACAATGTCACACACAAAACGTGCTTATATGTTCAAGCTTCAGGTTCCGTCCGACGAATACAAACAATAAAAACGCACTTATAAGCATGGATTCCTCATCTAGATCAGTGTTCATGAAGGAAGCCACTGGCAGTTCAACCCCGATGACTAGGGAAAGAAACAAAAAATTTAGGCATGCTTTATACATAAGTTCAGTACTGGTTGTAGATTATTAATCTACAACCAATTGTATAATAGCCGGGATATATATATTTGGAATAATAAACCAAAAGAACGAAGCAACACAGCAATCGAATGAGCTGCCGGGCTGGTGCGCCCGTACGTCCCAGCCGTGGGATTGTTTGTTTGTGGTACCAAACTTTCCGGGCGAGTGCATCCCGGTACCCGAGTTGTCATCAATCGCGCGGAGGGGCCGTAGTAGAATCTCGAATTGTTCAGAAGGGCCAAATGTGGGTGAATACAAATATGGCGGCCAAACGGTCATTTGAACCAGACAAAAAACGGTTGAACTCAAATATCGCCGTTAGGTTAACTCTTCTTGGCCCGCCGTATCAGTATTCCTGTTATCTTTTGCGGTCGTGGACTATCTTACCCCTGCGTGGACGAGATCACCGAGTGGACCAGATCTATTTGTTTGCTCTGCTTTGGTCTTCTCCCCTACTCCTCTCCACATCACCTTTGCTCAGCTCCGGCTGCTCATCTCAGATCGGAGCTCGCACTTGCTCTAATTTGTGTCCCCGCCATGTCCGATCAACCTCCCATGCCTCTAATCGAATCTCGCATCCGTCACTATCGCATCGTCCGCCGTGTTGGAGCTTCGCGTCCCCGGGCTAATATCTCGCCTCTGGCTAGTCCTTCTCGCACGACGGAGCGCGTCCCTTCAGGCGATCCTGGCCGGTGACCGGCCTCGGGCAGTTGCGTGCTGCCGCGCACCCGAGGCATGGTAGCCCTAGCACAGCAGTTCGACGACCACAGTCTCATGGCTACCATGCTGGGCGTCCGTCCCACCGTGTCGCCGGCAAAGTTGCTATCGGCTTTCAGGTCTCGTTTTGGGATCAGACAAAATGAGGTCAAGATTGAGTTATGCGCGCCACCATTTGATTTTTTCGTCCGGTTCGAGCACAGCTTAGACACCGAGCGAGTTCTGCATTCTTCCCATTCTTTCGAGTGCTGCGGGGAGAAAATGAGCTTCATGCGTTGGCATCGCGCCTGTGGGTGGGACGATCGCTTGGGGTATCTTCGTTTCTTCTCCAAACTCGGCTTTGACGGCCTCCCATTGGATGCTTGGGAGCTGGAGGCACTCAAGCAGGTTGTCAGTAGCCTTGGCGGCGAGCTGGTGGAAATCGTGCCACCGAGCGACAGATGGGTCATCGAGGTAAAGGCGTGGCTGAAAGATCCTGACGTCGTTCCTAAGATGTACGAGGTACAGATTCCAAGCAGGGCAGGGCGACAGCTTTGCTGGAAGCACCCAGTCATCATCCACCTGGAGGAGGTTCTGAAATCTGTACATGGCATTCAGGGCCCCGAAGAGGCTGCTAGAAAGCGTCCTCGTCGCCTATAGTGTTGGCCTGGAAGGATCGATGGCACATGACCACCACCATTTCGCGACGGCGCACACAGTTTCGGTGGGGGAACTAGGCTTGGACAAGCTGGTGGTTCTGATTTCCCTCGAGTGAAGACAGAGCTCTAGTGAATTACCGTGGTATGTGTGGCTAATGAATTTGTAGTATGGAGAGCGTAGTAGGAAGTTAGCATTGACTAAAAATGTGTAATTGTTTGAATCGATATAGTATGTGTGGGTAATGAATTTGAAGTAGTATGTGTGTGTAAAAGTTTGAATCGATGTAATATGTGTGGTTAATTAATTTGATGTAGTGTGTGTGTGTAATAGTTTGAATCGATGTAGTTGAACACCGTGCTTTATAATTTCTGTGAATAACCAAGGACAACCTCATGAAAAGAGGGTGGTCTGGCAATGAGCAATGTCAATTCTGTGGATGCCAGGAAAATGTAGTCCATATCCTCTTCAAGTACAAGGTAGATATATTTGTAACACATTGAACTGCAGGATCATTTTGCAGACAACACAAGACAAAGGAAAAATAGTTTACAGCACAGACAGCGGACGCAAAATCTGTAGTCTGGGGTTAAAAAATGCCAGTTAACTGGATTTAACCACAACTAGTAATTGAAGGAAATAGATACTTGATAGTATTTGCTTACAATAGTAGTACTTCCATACAAAAGGGTCTTATACCTGCACAAAAGTGGGCTAAACTTCCTACTAGTTTATAGAACAATTCGTCAGCATTTCATGTACAAAATCTATTCTCCAGTCTGAACTTAACTATTCTACACTAAAGAAACTACAGATCTCCACCAGAAAAGTTGGCTGGCCAATTGCCTTGGGAGGACATAAGTTCTTTGATCATTTAACCCAAACTGATCTATTGCCTTCCCGCCAAACTACAAGAAATCTGCATCATTCATGCACGACCGATTTGAGTGCGCCAGTCCTGGTTCAGTTGTACCATCCACGCCGCCACAAGATTTCTTCGAAACTGAAATTCGGCATCTTCTTCTTGGGATCGTAGGTCCATGTGAACTGGAACCTGAATTTCAAAACTGAGCTGATGCCCGCCGCCGGCTCCGTTTGTCGAACAATCCAGCATGCTGAGTGTAGACGCTTGGTCGCCACCATAGTACGGCCTCCGACGGTGCATTGGATGGAGCGTCTTTGTCGCAGACGGCGTGTTCCCAGCCTCCCTCACTGTGGAAAGGTAGCCCGTGCCGAAGCATGGACACGAGAGTTCCTAGACCTTGGCGCTGCCCTATTTGAGGGTGTGTGAGAAGGATACATATGCCGCATAGAGGGGGGGGTGAATAGGCGGTTTAAAACTTTTATGATATGGGCTTAACAAAGGCGGAATAAAACTAGCGTTTACTTTGTCAAGCACAAAACTTATATAAACTACGGTTCACCTATGTGCACTAACAACTTATGCTAAGCAATACAAGCAACTATGTGATAGCTAGATATAAGACTTCAAGCACGAAGGCTATCGCAAAGTAAAGTGCATAAGTCATAGCTCGGGTATAGACATAACCGAGGCATGCGGAGATGATGATTTATTACCGAGTTCCTCCCATAAAGGGAGTACGTCTCGTTGGAGGGGTGGGCGGTACTAGGACCACCACGCCACAAAAGGCCTCACCCTATTCTCCTATGAACCTCGCCAAAAGAGGCCCGGTTCACTTCTTCACTATCGGTGCACTTGTCGTTGGCAATCCGTAACCTCTCACAAAGATTGGGGCACTTCTCCACAACTCAATTGGAGGCTCCCAACAAACAAGCTCGGGGAAAGCTCCACAACTTAATTGGAGCCCCCAAGTAATCCACAAACCTGCAAAACAACTAAACCGTCTAGGTTTCAAGAACCCAAGAGTAAAAAGCTTCTCACCTTTCACCCAATCAAAGTCTCACCGAGAACTCAAATCGATGCACCAAATGCAATGGCAAGAACACAAGAAGTGCTCAAGTCCTTCTTTCCCAAGTTCCACCAAAGCTACAAAAGCTAGTGGGAGAATAAGAGAGGATAACACAAGAGGAAATCCACAAAAGAAACCCTAAGATCTAGATCCCAATATGTTCCCCTCACATAGATGAGAGATGGATTGGTGGAGTTGTAGATCTAGATCCCCCTTTCAAATTCCCCAAAAAGATTCAAGAAATATGGGAGGGATTGAGAGTATTTGCAAGCCCTTGAAGGTCAAAACAATGGAGGAGAGAGAGAATGCAAGCAACCAGCCTAAGGAGGAAGAAGGGGTCTATTTATACCCCTCCCCAATGAAATATGACCGTTTGGGACCTCCCAGGCCGGATGATCCGCCCCTCCCCCGGATATTGCGGGTTCCCCAGGCCAACATATGGCTAAAGACTTCGCGGTGCGTCCCTTTGTATAGGGAGCAGATATTTGGGCCGGATAATCCGCCCCTGTTACAGGGAGGCACGCCACAAAGTCCTTAGCCGTTTTCCGAAAATTGGGCAGGATAATCTGCCCCCATGGCCGGATAATCCGCCCCCCTGAAAACTGGCAGAATCAGCGAAACTGAAACAATCATAACTTTTGTATCCGGACTCCGTTTTTATGATCTTGGGATCGTTTTAAGGAGGACAATGAGCTCTACAATATCATCCAAAGAAACATCATAGTCCAGCAAGGTAGGATATAACCAAATGACGAAATGTTTGACCTCTCCCAAAAAGACGAACCGATAAGACCTCCAACATCAAAAAGGAAATAGAGAATGCATATGAAATTCATTTTCGATGAACTTGAGCTTGTCATGGAGATTAACTCAAGCTCTAAATACTCACATGAGTAAGACCCAAATAAGAAGCAAGAAAGGTGATGCCAAGTATGCAAAGGTTTGAGCTCTCACCGAGGGATATGATCAAGTTACTCACTCGAGAGCACCTCTTGATAGTACGGTTATCTATCCTATAAACCGGTCTCCCCAACTAGCACCATGAGACCGGTAAGAAAGAACCCCTATCAAGATCAAACAATTTCCTTGTGTATATTCCACTTGATGTTGATGATGATGATCTTCTACACCTCAACATGGAACACCTTTCTTGATTGCGCTAGCTTGGTGAAGATTTGGAATTTGCTCCCCCATACTCCACTATGGAAGAGTCTCTCTTTTAGTCATATGTTCACATATCCATGATCACCATAATGATGGAAAGCTACACTTGGGATAATCTTATTATTCAAGACACACTTGCCATAGGATCAACTTCTACTTGACCAATCTCCGGATCATTCCTTGAAACCTTGATCAACACTTGATCTTCTTCACTTTATTCTTCTTCCAACCTTAAAGCCAACATATGGTTCAAGCATTGCCTATGGACAAATCCTACAAGTAAAACTCAATGCAAACATAAGTCCATAAAGATTCTCATTAATTACCAAAACCACAGATGGGGCACACATGTTCTTTCAATCTCCCCCATTTTGGTAATTGATGACAATACCTTTGAGAGGGTTTATATTTATATATTCAACATGCAAAGCAACAACAAAGATGCAAGAGCATGAGAGGCAAATGCTTAAGAACAAACTCAAAGCATGAAACCAACTTCCCTTAAACCCTCCAAAGCTTCTCCCCCATGGGCATCGATTGCCAAAATGGGTGAAAAGCTCTAGACGACCAATAGAGTGATAATTCCTCCAAAATGTGTACATTTCTCATAGTGTGAGTGGAATGAAATGAACGTATCCAATGGTGAATACTTAGGAGGAGGTTAAACAATATTGAGGATCAAAATATTGCAAAAATAATTAACAAGGTGAAGAAGCATCAACAAATGAAGCAAGCAATCAAAAGATCCAAAGAACCACTTGACAAAAAGAACATACCAAAAGAAAGATTGATATTATGATAAGATTGAAAAGAGTGTGCTCTACATAATATGAGGAGGCTCCACAAGGTTTTTTCAAAAATTATAATTTGCATTTGAATACAATATGGACAAACATGGCATCCTCACTCCCTCGATATTATTTAAAACCCAACGATGTACAAAATAGCATAGACCATGGCATAAAAATTGCATTAAACAAATGGTTGAGCAACGAGTAAGAGACAACATAATAGTAGGCTCAACCACAAGGATATGTGAGAGGCATGATAACGCATATTATCAGACTAATTAAAGGATGATCATTGAGCATCAACATAGTCTTCAATGAATGATATTGCTTAGTATGACGATACAACACACAAGAATCAAAGAAGATATCAACAATAGAGAAGTAACCTCTCTCATGTGTATAGGTTTCTAAATGGACAATCTCACGAAGATATTTATCCAAGAAATAAACATGTACACACAAAATAGATTTAAAAATAGATCATGATATCCAAAACGAAGTCATCAATACACCAATAAGATCTTTGCCCTATTGCATGGCCAAACGGCTCAATTTTGTCTTATTGTATATTGATGAACTTCAACCACAAGCATATCAAATACGAAAATTCATGCCTAGACGCAAGCTAGAAGAGGTTGGAAGCAAGATATGAATGCATGAGTAAGAAATACTTGTTACCGAGATATCATTGGTGTGATGAAGTAGATCGAAATTTATTAACCATCCTAGATTGTCTCTAAATATCATGGAGTCATCACTTCTTCCTTATGAAAGAGACAAGCATCCAATGCATCTCCAATGTACCTAAACGAAAATTCAAGTACAATATAGTCCCCAAACTTATTGGGTCCAAAGTAGTTAGATAAACTACAATACATAAGAGAGACTCCACATAAATATGTGCATATTGGTATGAAATGGAATTTCATGCACATCTTAGCCAACTAAGATTTGGTCCAGTTTCCCGTATATATTGGATCAAGGACAGCAAGCACACCATAATATATACATTTAGTAAATATGCATGCACATGACTTTCAAGAACCAAAGGGATACAATTTGAACAAAACACCAAGTAAACCAAGAAGGAACACCAAAGCATGACACAACAAAATGTTGTTCAAACTATATAAAAAACCAAATCAACACATGATAGACCATAAGTCCATCAAATGAAATAGACAAAAGTCAAAGAGAGAGAGATGGACAAAAACACAAATTCTCAAGGGTTTATCTCATTCTAAAAGGTCAAAATAATTAACTAGGCATGAGAAAAATCCCACTTCCCAAGAGAGCAAGCTTTAAACAACCACACCAAACTCTCAACACTTTTCAAGATGGCACAAGGTACCCAAAAATATCTTCCAAAGACATAAAACATGATATGGATCAAAACATGTTGTGAAGAGGCATAAAAGGAGTGTTCTAAATAATATAGGAGGACTCCCCCATGATTAGTGCATTATTTAAGATTTTGCATTTGAATACAAAATGCACACACATGGGATCATCATCTCTACCTACATAAAATAGAGCACTAAATGATTTCAAGTCAAAGAAATATCCATAAGAGGCAAAAAGATACAACTAGAGAATATTAATGGACATTATAGAATTTGAATTTCTCATGAGTATGACATACCATATAGAAACTAGATAATCTTGCAATATCAATACTAAGTGGTATTCCTCATGCACATGCATTTTAGGATTGTGTAATGCCCAAAGCACACCACTCCCCCAAAATGGGATAGTCCATTAATTTCTCGAAAGATCCAAATAATATAACAAATAGATTCAATAAAGTCTCAACACAGCAAAACAAGTACATGGTGTGCAAGACAACATACACAAATAAACTTGATAAATCAAGATAAGTAACTGGTCATGCACAACATATACAAACACATGCAAGGTACAAATCCAACACATGCACAAGGGGCGAGTAACTTTCAAAGTTAATGAGTTAAGAACATGTTACCGCAAAGAGGAACAATGGATATATGATAGAGATAAGATAATATAAATGACTTGGCTTGAGAGAATATAATTGATGAAGTTCCCTTAATTCTTCATGATGTAGCCAAGTCTCCAATGCCCTCCACCAACACCTATTGATCAAGTTTTAGCTTGTTGGTCCCCAACCAAGTTGGGTCCTAAGAAGTTAGTCACAATAGGCTTGGCAACCCAAATGGTTCTTTTCTTGACACCACATTGGGAACCAACATATTTGGCAAACACATTTCCAACCTCATCCTTACAAAGGGAATAAACATTATCAATCATGATAGGGTTAGATGAGGAGTTAACAATAGTGCATGAAGAAGAGAGGTGACCTTTCTCATGAAATATGTAGCAAGTTCTTTTCTTCCATTTCTTCACACTTGATTTATCCACCATGGGAGTATTATCTTGATTCTTTTTGCGAAGTGGCATTTCTTCAATCTGAGGTACACCATGACCTTGAACTTGAGGCCTCTTCCCTTTTTGCTTCTCACTAAGAGTCTTATTCTTCAATGGGCAAGATCTAACATGGTGCCCTTTAATTTTGCACTTGAAGCAAACAATCTTGGCCAAATTCTTGACATGTTCCTGGCCCTTATTCTTGTTTATATTGAGCTTATTATTGTTAGTGTACTTTTCTTGACATTGGATTTGAATCCAAGCCCACTCTTGTCATTGGGGAATTTTTGCACACTCGAGATCTTGTTGAGTGTGGCCCTCCCTTCATGACCCTTTTTCAAGTCCCTCTTCAAAGATAAGACTTGGGCCTTGAGCTCTTTGATTTCCTCTACGTGGTTAGTATCAACACAAATACTAGAGGAAGTAGAAGCTTCATTGATAGAGCAACAAGGCAATGAACGTAATTCATTACAAGATGTAGCAATAAAATGAGATGATGAATTACTAGGACTAGCACATGGTAATACGACATTTGTAGTGGATGTAGTGCTAATGTCCACATGAGGCTCATTAGATGTTACCTTTGACACAATAGCCTCATGAGCTAACTTTAGCCTATAATGGGAGGCTAGAAGATCCTCATGAGAGCTTGATAGCATAACATGACTTTCTACCAATTTCCCATAATTTCTAGTTAGCAAAGCAAGTTGAGCCTTTAGCTCAACATTCTCCTTCAAAATAGATGCTTCACAAGAAATAGAGTTAGTAACACATGCATCATTATAGTTAGCAATAGTAGAAGAGAATTTGGCAATCTCAGTATATTTTATTTTGAGATCAATTGACACCTCAAGAGCTTTATGATGGGTTTCCTTTACTTTCGACACTTCTAGAGTAAATGTCTCCTCAAGAGATTCTTTGGTTGCTTGTGCTTCTTCAAGAGCTTCATTTAGATTTGCAATATCATTAGCGTACTCATGCTCAAGGCTACTCATTTTTTCAATTGTGTTCTCATGCTCCTCAACTTGAGCTTCTAACTTATCAATACGTTCTTTGCTCTCAATAGCGAAACCCAAGATTTCAACAAAGTTAGAGCAAGCAATATTATTCTAAACAACAACATGATAAACAATCTCACCCTTTTCATGTAACAAATCAACACCAATCTCTTCTTCCTCATTATACTCATCCTCATCATCACAAGAGGTATTGGGTTCCAAAGTATGAGATACCTTTGAATCCCTAGCCATAAGGCAAAGGTGGGAACCGTGAGATGATGATAATGAAGAATTACTTGAGGCTTCATTCAAGATGTTGTGTTGACCCGTAGAATCTTCATTTTCCTCTACATTATTAGAAACACAACAACTAGAGGAAATAGAAGCATTTATACCATGGCAACAAGGAATATCAAGCATATCATCATGAGATTTATTCAAACAACTTACACATGATATGCAAGGACTATCAACACGAGCATGTAAATCATATATAGTGCTAGAAGTGTTTAAGTCCAAAGATGAAGCATTGTAATGAGATATAGATGAAGAATCATCAATCGTAAGCTTACTATGAACATTGCAATTTTCATCACCACTTACCATATCATTACCTTGTGTCTTGCTACACTTTGGTGAAGTGGAAGAGGATGATAACTCACCACAGACGGAAGTGGAAGCAATACCATCATCCTCAATAATATTGGACACATCATATTTATCTTGAAGTTTTGTCCATAACTCATGAGCACTCCAAAAAGGTATGATTGAAGAAGTAACTACATGGCTCAAAGAATTAACAAGAACATTAGAAGCTTGAGAATCCATATATAAGTTTTTCTCATCCTGACAAGATAGACTTAGGAAATCCATTGGAGGAGAAAAACCTATATCTACAATTTGCTCCAAATTTGGGTCCATGGACCGAAAATGATTAAGCATACGAATTTTACAAATCTCATAACATGTGCCATCGAATATGAAAATGTCATCATGCACTAATCCCCTAGCCGACATCTTTACTCTCAAGGCGGTGAAGCCCAAAAAGAGAGACCAGGCTCTGATACCAATTGAAAAGGATACAGATGCCGCCTAGAGGGGTGAATAGGCGGTTTAAAACTTTTATGATATGGGCTTAACAAAGGAGGAATAAAACTAGCGTTTACTTTGTCAAGCACAAAACTTAGATAAACTATGTTTCACCTATGTGCACTAACAACACATGCTAAGCAATACAAGCAACTATGTGATAGCTAGATATAAGACTTCATGCACGAAGGCTATCACAAAGTAAAGTGCATAAGTAATAGCTCGGGTATAGAGATAACCGAGGCACGCGGAGACGACGATTTATTACTGAGTTCCTCCCATAAAGGGAGTACGTCTCGTTGGAGGGGTGGGCGGTACTAGGACCACCACGCCACAAAAGGCCTCACCCTATTCTCCTGTGAACCTCGCCCCAAGAGGCCCGCTTCACTTCTTCACTATCGTTGCACTTGTCGGTGGCAATACGTAAGCTCTCACAAAGATTGGGGCACTTCTCCACAACTCAATCGGAGGCTCCCAACAAACAATCTCGGGGAAAGCTCCACAACTTAATTGGAGGCCCCAAGTAATCCACAAACATGCAAGACAACTAAACCGTCTAGGGTTCCAAGAACCCAAGAGTAAAAATCTTCTCACCTTTCACCCAATCAAATTATCACCGAGAACTCAAATCGATGCACCAAATTCAATGGCAAGAACACAAGAAGTGCTCAAGTCCTTCTTTCCCAAATTCCACCAAAGCTACAACAGCTAGTGGGAGAATAAGAGAGGAAGAACACAAGAGGAAATCCACAAAAGAAACCCTAAGATCTAGATCCCAATATGTTCCCCTCACATAGAAGAGAGATGGATTGGTGGAGTTGTAGATCTAGATCCCCCTTTCAAATTCCCCAAAAAGATTCAAGAAATATGAGAGGGATTGAGAGTATTTGCAAGCTCTTAAAGGTCAAAACAATGGAGGAGAGACAATGCAAGGAACCATCCTAAGGAGGAAGAAGGGGCCTATTTATACCCCTCCCCAATGAAATATGACCATTTGGGACCTCCTAGGCAGGATAATCCGCCCCTCCCCCGGATATTCTGGGTTCCCCGGGCCAAAATATGGCTAAGGACTTCGCGGTGCGTCCCTCTGTATAGGGGGCGGATATTTGGGCCAGATAATCCACCCCCGGAGGCCTTGATAATCTGCCCCTGTTACAGGGAGGCACGCCTCAAAGTCCTTAGCCGTTTTCCCAAAATTGGGCCGGATAATCCGCCCCTCCTGAAAACTAGCAGAAACAACGAAATTGAAACAATCATAACTTTTGTATCCGGACTCCGCTTTTGATGATCTTGGGATCGTTTTAAAGAGGACAATGAGCTCTACAATATCATCCAGAGAAACATCATATTACAGCAAGGTAGGATATAACCATATGACGAAATGTTTGACCTCTCCCAAAAAGACGAACCGATAAGACCTCCAACATCAAAAACGCAATAGAGAATTCATATGAAATTCATTTTCGATGAACTTGAGCTTGTCATGGAGATTAACTCAATCTCTAAATACTCACATGAGTAAGACCCAAATAAGAACCAAGAAAGGTGATGCCAAGTATGCAAAGGTTTGAGCTCTCACCGAGGGATATGATCAAGTTACTCACTCGAGAGCACCTCTTGATAGTACGGTTATCTATCCTATAAACCGGTCTCCCCAACTTGCACCACGAGACCGTTAAGAAAGAACCCCTATCAAGATCAAACAATTTCCTTGTGTATATTCCACTTGATGTTGATGATGATGATGATGATCTTCTACACCTCAACATGGAACACCTTTCTTGATTGCGCTAGCTTGGTGAAGATTTGGAATTTGTTCCCCCATGCTCCACTATGGAAGAGTCTCTCTTTTAGTCATATGTTCACATATCCATGATCACCATAACGATTGCAAGCTACACTTGAGATAATCTTATTATTCAAGACACACTTGCCATAGGATCAACTTCTACTTGACCAATCTCCGGATCATTCCTTGAAACCTTGATCAACACTTGATCTTCTTCACTTTATTCTTATTCCAACCTTAAAGCCAACATATGGTTCAAGCATTGCCTATGGACAAATCCTACAAGTAAAACTCAATGCAAACATAAGTCCATAAAGATTCTCATTAATTACCAAAACCACAGATGGGGCACACATGTTCTTTCAGTGTGTACCCTCAGCGGCATGCTCTCGTGAATGATTTGATACGTACCTTGTTCCCACTGCCTAGAGCATGTCGTAATGCCGCCACGCGATTTCTCCACATTGCTCTCTTGGCCCTGCTTGCCGCATGCGGCGCTGACGACCCTGCTGTCGCCGTCGTGGCCGATTCGGAACATTCGGGGAACATCCGCCTGGCAGGGCAATGGGAGACCGGCCTTGAAGTAGAGCTTTATGGCCTGCCTTAGAGGGGCTAAATACCCCAGTTTCGCCGGCTATCGCGACGGCGGCGGTGGATTCTTAGGCGGGGCCATGTTACCCTAGGTGGTGTGGCGCGGAGGAGCTGCACAAGGTGAACTGTGGTTTATCGGAGAAGGGAGTGAAAGACTGACAGTAGATTTGGACTACGGGCACGCGTGAAAATAACCATATCCCATTTCCTTAGAGGGTAATAATTCGACACTCGTTGCATTAACCAATCAATCTTTATTTCCCTTCTCAGCATAACAGTGCGAACGTATTAAAAAGATCGGTCATGGCCATCCACCTCATCGGGCAATGTACCAGGACAGGTAGGAGACCGGGTTTCATTTTAGAAATGTTTACGACTATGCCGTTATGTTTATATGATATTATTTCTACGCCATTGTGTACCGTCGATTGTAGCAACACCATCAGAAACAGGGGATGAAGATGTGGCGTGTTTTCTTTTTTTAAAGGGCATCAAAAACAGGGGATGATGACCTGGCACGTTTTCTGACTAGCGATCCCGCCTCCTCCACCTTCGACGGCGCGCATCCCAGGTTCGAGGGCTGGTGCCGCCCACCAACACATTATTGTGCAATTTTCCATGTGGAACCTGAATTCCAGCGCTGAGCTGATGCCCCCCGCCGGCTCCGGCTGGCGAACACAGAGAATTCTGAAAGAAGCTACTAAAAATAAATATTTTAAATTCTGAAAGTACTAAAATGAAATACATTATAATTTTGACTGAAAGGTAATACGCATACTGCTGTTCGAAATAATATAAATACAGTACAAATTCCTACTTCGAAAAATATGGTGCAGATAACCTAGGATTCTCCCCTATATTTTTCGTCTTCATCGGCTGCTGCATGCTGCAACAAATGTTCAAAGAACTCTCTCCGTCTGCAATGTGCTGCCAGTATCTCGTCCAGAAGGTAAGGCCTCGATGTATGTTCTAGACTTAAGCCATACGTTGTTGGTCCCTCTTCCCAGGCTTCAACCTCATGATCGTACAGTCTGATATAATTCCTATATTATATGCAACCGGGTTTGATTGTGGGGTGTAACCTGGTGTCAATGGAGATATACCGATAGTAATCAATGAAGAGGGCACGACTTCCAATGTCACCGACGGCCTCGAGAGAGCGGTTCTCCGTGTCCACCCGGTATAACACCGGTTGCCCTTTGGTGAAATCCCCGTTCAACACAAGAAAGCAGATCACCATCTGACTCAACTAGGTAAAAATTGTAGATTCCCCGTACCTGTTCAAAGACTGGGGCTGCAATTATTTTGGCCATCGTGACAGTGCTTGCGCGCTGCTCTAACTGGATATTGGTCGACATGATGTCTCCATTCTCATGTAATGCATATACTTCCCCTCGGAATACCGTCATGCAGATCAGAAGCGTATTAGGAGGTGGCGAATACAATCCTTCTCAAAATGATTCATTGACTTGCCCCGTTGGGGTGCTCTCATCGGCCCATGCAATATGATATGTATAGTCAGTGCAAACGAACACCATCTTCGGGGACTTCGTCATGACGACAAATTGCAGAAGATCAGATGCTATGTGTGATTGAAACTCAGTGTTAGACATATGAGTGATTGGGTTCAGAAGCCGAATCTGGTACGGCTCCACCCTCTGAGCAAGCACGATGATGCCACGAGAAACACCGACGAAGTAGAATCTTTTGGAAGAAGAGGGCATCAGTTAGCACTAAGATGTTTACAATGGAAAATACAAATAAATGAATGTTATATATATATCAGATGTGAATGTGAACCTGCGATGGGCATCCATTAAATTCGTCCTGAAGCAACGACCAGTGGCGAGGTTGAGGAAGGTGAAGTCACCAACATCTAGAAGTGTGTGATCTATCATGATCCAGTGGTTGAGATGGAATTCGGGCACCTTTAAAGTGCGGCGCCAATCGGTGCAGACTTCCCGACAAGCAGCATAGGTGTCGACGTACTCCTCTTTCTCCAGCAAGTAGTCGGCGATCTTGCGAAGTGGGTCGGCCGGGAGATCGGACCAGTTCCTCTTCATCTGGCTACTAGCCATGGCTTACGTGCGGGAATGTTTTGATCGAGGAAGAAAGAAGAACTACCACTGCGAGGAGAAGAAGAAGAGGAGAATAGACGAGGGAGACAAAGCGGAACTGCCGCTTCAAGTTTGGATCAACGGGCTTTTATTTCGAAACTAGCGTGTGAACTAGCCATGCACTGCATGCAAGTTTTGATCAAACAGACTAACATGTGGGACCGGCTAAAAAATTCCATGAAGTGCTACCATGCATAGTGCGCTGACAGGTGGCATGTTTTTTGACCGGTGGGCCCGCCTCCTCCACCTTCGACGGCGCGCGTCCCAGGTTCGAGGGCTGGTGCCGCCCACCAACACATTATTGTGCAATTTTCCATGTTTGGTCACAACCAGCTCCGCTTCGCTCCGCTCCTCTGCTCCTGCCGCTGCCACTCCGTTCAGTCATGCACCGCTCTTGTCGTCTCCTTGGGTCATCGTCCTCCCACCCTCCCCTCGCTGCCATCCCCTCACGTTGCCTCCCCTCCCTGTCCTGTCTCCTTGCCGCCTTCCACCCCCCAGACGTGTCTGGAAATGAAAACCAAGAGTCGGCCGTTGGGTTAGGCGCCCAACGACGCTGGTGATCCGGATCCCGCTCGGAGATGGATCCTACGAGGCTTGAGAACACAGAGATGGGTCCTGCGCGGCTAGAGAGCACGGAATCTCCTTCAAGTCTGGAGAGCACATAGGAGAATGAAACATGGGAAGAAGAAGCGGGGTGCAGAGCTTTCGAGGTATGGAGCCCGGAGAAGGTGACGTGCGTCCACATTGAAGGGTAAGAACTGTGATTCCTTTTCTGCATACCCCAATTAGTGTTTCTAGTCCCGTGGTGATGGCAAGGATATGTGTTCGTAAGCGCATGACGTCTGTACAGCTTGTCCTTGAGCATGATGCTTTGTTAAGCGAGCATGAAGACACTGAAATGTGTGGCAGTGCGGATGATGATGAGAAAGCATATCCAGACGTGGCTGCTAACCTTGATTGGATGGAGAGTAGGGAATATTTGGTTGATTCAAACTTTGAGCCTGACTATGGGACTAATGAGGAAGATGAATGTGAAGATGTGGAAACATGATGTAGATACGACGACGAAGACGAGGACAGTCCAGTGATACACTTTGACAGAGACAATCCTAAAATTGATGAGGGGACTACCTTTGAGAATGTGGAGGACTACAGACATGCAGTTGCAACCTATGCAATTAGAGTTGGGTTCGAATTTATCATTGAAAAGAGCGACCAAAAGAGATTTAGGGTGCATTGTAGGGAAAGTAATGTGTGTAAGTGGATATTACATGCATCTCCAATGCGGGGTGGACACCCATTTCAGGTTGCAATAGCTACATTTAGTTTCAGTGTTTCTCATATTTATTCTGCTGATAACTAGCTCTGAATTATTTGGATTCTTATCAAATACAGATCAAAGTAAACACGAAGAATCACAACTTCCCTAATACTTCTTTAAGTGATAAAATTAGACCGGTGACTACCAAGTGGATTGCTGCTACTATACTTGACTGGGTGAGGCAGGATTATAACATTGGACCTGCTAAACTCAGAGCAAAGATTAGCAAAAAGTTTAACATTCTGATTCCTTACCACAGAGTCTTTGATGGGAAGGGTATGGCTCTAGACTTCATTCAAGGCAAGTGGAATGATAATTTTCACATGTTGTATAGTTTCAAAGCTCAGGTAGAGAAAACATCACCTGGTAGTGTTGTTGACATCGATTACAAGGTTGTGAAAGGAAAAGAAAAGGTCTCGAGGGGGTCAGGTATAAGCAGGCGGATAAGATATGCTTTAGGAGATGTTTTGTCTACCTGAGGGCATGCTAGAAGGGGTTCCTAGACGGTTGCAGGCCATACTTGGCAATAGGCGCAACTTATTTAATAGGGAAGCTCAAGGGACATGTTGCTTCTAGTTGTGCTTTGGACGCGCATAGTTGGCTTCTACCCGTAGCTTATGTTGTTCTTGAGGGTGAATCAAATGAAAGCTGGACATGGTTCATGCAGAGACTACGGGCAGTAATTGGTCACCCTGAAGGCTTGGTGATACACACCGGTGAACGCGAGGGTCTTGAGAATGCTATTAATGCTGTGTTTCCTAGGTTTGAGCATATGGAATGCATGCGACACCTCGCTACTAACTGCAAGAAGAAGTTCAAAGGAAAGATCTTTGAAGAGGATTTGTGGCGATCAGCATGCTACATACTTGCAGAACATGTATGTAGTGCCAAAGGTGAAAAAATACCTTGAAGAACATCACACCAAGCTATGGACCAGAAGCAAGTTTGGTGAGTTAAGCAAGGTGGATTTTGTTTGCAATAATTTGGCAGAGAGTTTCAATGATAAGATTTTGGGCATGAAGACACTTGGAATTGTTATTTTGTTGGATGCAATAAGACAGTGCATAATGGTGAAGAAAGATTTAAGGCAAAGAATTTGTGCAAGAAAATATTTAGGCCATAAAATAGTTCCAAAGGTGGTTATGTTACTGAATGCAAGAACCAGGGCAATGAGAACGATAAAGATAAGGATGGTCATAAGTTCCAGAACATTGGCTGAGGTTTATGCAGACTACAAGCATGGAAGTGAATGGAGGTACACTGTAGACATTGGAAACAAGACTTGTTCATGCATGCAGTGGAAGATTACTAGGCTACCATATCACCATGCAATTTACTTCATCTTAAAGCTCAGAGGTAGCAGAGCTAAAATAGAGAACTATGTTGACAACTATTTCTCCGTGGACAAGTTTGCTGCAACTTATGCAGAAAACGTACCACCTATGGCTGATGAAACTGATTGGGAGATTGTCAATCCAGGGTTCAAACTTCAACCACCAGTTCTTAGGATCGAAGCCTCCACCGATAAAGGTTCAAGGATGGGATCTAGGAAAAGGAAATGCAAACGTTGTGGCGGATTCGGCCATATCAAGAGGTTGTGCAAAAACCCAGTTACACTTGATATTGTTCCTGTTCACACCCGGTGGCAGAAAATGAGGCTTCTCAGCCAGAACTAGAGGAAGAGCAGCGCAAAGACAAAGAACTTGAGGAAGTGCAGCAGGTGGAGGAAAACGGTGATAAGAACTCGGAGGAAAACGTACGTAAGCAGCTAATTTGTGAAGAAGTGGAGGTGCCGACGAGAAAAGGGTGTGAAAAGAAACAAAAGGGTAAGCGGAACGGGGAGGAAAGGGAAAATAATGGAGGTGTATTAGAATATGAAGAAGTTGCAGGGGTGATTGAAGATGTTCTTGAGGATCTTTTGGCTAACTGCATGAGAAATAATAAATACCTGCCAATTTCATCTTTGTACGATTCTCTAGATGAAAGGTAAGATTAAAAATTGTTTTATTTGCCATTTTATCATTTTTTATCCTCATCAACTGTTGCTTAATGCAGCGTGGGCTAGCAGACTAATAAGAGGAGCAGAAAGATGTGAGCACAATAACGTCATATGTTGAATTATATCATTGAAACTAAACTAGTCGTGTCATCTTTATTTATATCTGGCGCGTGCAACATGTCTGTGATGGGGTCATGTGGATCAGATTACAATTTTTTAAATATTATTACATTAATTTTTTACCTACGTATAGACGCAGCTAATAGTTCCCATCTCCCTTGGAATCCCATCTCCTCTAGCGCACCCCAAAATTATGGCTGTGCCATCAAGTAGCAGAGTCAGCGTATTGTCCCATCAGATGTGAACACAATGACTTTGTTTGTTCAGAATTTGACGACTTTTGATTAGTTTGAAAGACAGATAAACCTAAAACATGTATCTAGACATGTGTTGGGTATAGATACATTTAAATATCTAAAAAAAACCAAGTTAGTTATATCTGGACAGGAGTAGTACACTATTACAACACGCTCGATCCCTTCTCCTCTAGCGCACTCCAAATTATGGCTGTGCCATCAAGTGCTGGGAGCAGAGTCAGCGTATTGTCCCATCCGATATGCCAGGAACGTGCGAACTTTATTTTCAGGATTAGACGAGTTTCGACTAGTTTCAAAGACAAAGACAACTAAAACATGGCCAACATATATAGATTATGATGATAATCGACTATGACTGAAGTGACCCAGATCCAGAGATGGCATTAAGATACCATGCATAGATTTAATTTATGCTTAATTGGCCCTAATCGACTATGACACTCCCGCAGTCTCCATCATCGTTGACGTTGTCCGCGTCGCCACCAGCCTCCTCCGCGTCAGAATCGATGTCGATGTTCCTGGCAGCATTCTTCCTCCTCATGGATTTTTCACGGCGCGCCGCATCGATAACAGTGGAGGTCGTACGCCCAGGTACTGCCCAAAAGCACTACCTCCCTTCGGGCTTGCGCAGATCCTGGTGGATCTCCTGTCGGTGGGTTTTGCACAGCTCAATCAACGCAACCCGCTCCTTCTTGAACAACTTTTGCCAGTACGTGCTCGTGCGCGAGTAGCCATTGCCCTCTTCCCCTCCGGCAGCTGGCGGCGGCGCTCCTCGATCTTCCTCGCCAATGCGTTGTCACGCAAGATTAGCGTGATAGGAACCCCCCGGCGTAGCTAAGCTTGAAGTCGGCCGGAAGCCTCCCGAACGGCGGTGCGAGTATGTCGTAGTGGGCGAACATCTGAGCCTTGTGTAAGCTGAGTTTGGGCCACTCCCTCTCCATGGCAATGAAGTAACACGATCTGAGCTTCGACCCCGAGGTTAAGGGGATAAGGGCAAAAACGTAGGCCCAACAAGGTTGCCACTGCGAATCAGTTCGCAAAACAGACTTCTCGTGGATCGCCCTCATGAAGGACATCCTTATCGTCCGCGTACCCCGATCCAACGGCGCCTAACAATCGGGGATCGGGTCTTCTAGAAGCCTGGAGCGGTTACTGGTTAGCTCTGCGTCCCGATTGTTTCTGGCCAACGGCTGTCGTTGAAAATAATACACATTTCAATGACAATGGTGGATCCATAGGTGGATTGTGAAAAGAACACACACGCAATGGACTCTGGTGGATCCCTATGCAATGACACTGGTGGATCCATGTGTGGTCTCTGAAAAGAACACACATTTCAATGACACTGGTGGATCCATATTTGGTTTGTGAAAAGAACACACATCCAGTGACTCTAGATGTGGTTACTGAGAAGAACACACATGCAATGACACTGGTGGATCCATATGTGGTCTCTGAAAAGTACACACATGCAATGACACTGGTGGCTCCATATGTGGTCTATGAAAACAATAGACATGAAATGACTCGAGATGTGGTTAATGAAAGAATACACTTTTCAATGACAATGGGGGTTCCATATGTGGTTTGTGAAAACAACATACATCCAGTGACTCTAGCTGTGGTTAATGAGAAGAACACAGATGCAATGACACTGGTGGATCCATAGGTGGATTGTGAAAATAACACACATGAAATGAACTCTAGTGGAACCATATGCAATGACACTGGTGGATCCATGTGTGGTCTCTGAGAAGAACACACATGAAATGACACTGGTGGATCCATAGGTGGATTGTGAAGAGAACACACATCCAATGAACTCTGGTGGAACCATATGCGATGACACTTGTGGATCCATGTGTGGTTTCTGAAAAGAACACACATTTCAATGACACTGGTGGATCCATATGTGGTTTGTGAAAAGAACACACATCCAATGGTTGTAGCTTTGGTTAATGAGAAGAACACACATGCAATGACACTGATGGATCCATATGTGGTTAATGAAAATAACACACATGTAATGACTCTAGTTGTTGTTACTAAAAAGAACACACATGCAATGACACTAGTGGATCCATATGTGGTCTGTGAAAAGAATAGACATCCAGTGACTCTAGTTGTTGTTAGTAAAAAGAACACACATGCAATGACACTGGTGGATTCATACGTGGTTAATGAAAATAACACACATGCAATGAACTTTGGTGGATCCATATGCAATGACACCGGTGGATCCATGTGTGGTCTCTGAAAAGAACACACATTTCAATGACACTAGTGGTTCCAGATTTGGTTTGTGTAAAGAACACACATCCAGTGATTCCAGACGTGGTTAATGAGAAGAACACACATGCAATGACACTGGTGGATCCATATGTGGTGTGTGAAAAGAATAGACATGAAATGACTCCAGATGTAGTTAATGAAAGAATACACATTTTAATAACAATGGTGGTTCCATATGTGGTTTGTGAAAAGAACACACATACTATGACTCTAGATGTGGCTAATGAGAAGAACATACATGCAATGACACTAGTGGACCCATAGGTGGATTGTGAAAAGAACACACATCCAATGAACTCTGGTGGAACCATATGAAATGACACTGGTGGATCCATGTGTGGTCTCTGAAAAGAACACATATTTCAATGACAATGGTGGATCCATATTTGGTTTGTGAAAATAACACACATCTAGTGACTCTAAATGTGGTTAATGATAAGAACACACATGCAATGACACTGGTGGATCCATATGTGGATTGTGAAAATAACACACAAGCAATGACTCTAGTTGTAGTTAGTAAAAAGAACACACATGCCATAACACTGGTGGATCCATATGTGGTTAATGAAGAAAACACACATGCAATGACACTGGTGGATCCATATGTGGTGTGTGAAAAGAATAGACATGAAATGACTCCAGATGTGGTTGATGAAAGAACACACATTTCAATGACAATGGTGTATCCATATGTGGTTTGTGAAAAGAAAACACATGCAATGACTCTAGTTGTGGCTATTGAGGAGAACACACATGCAATGACACTAGTGGATCCATAAGTGGATTGTGAAAAGAAAACACATCCAATGAACTCTGGTGGAACAATATGCAATGACACTGGTGGATCCATGTGTGGTCTCTTAAAAGAACACACATTTCAATGACACTGGTGGATCCATATGTGGTTTGTGAAAATAACACACATCCAGTGACTCTAGATGTGGTTAATGAGAAGAATACACATGTAATGACACTGGTGGATCCATATGTGGTCTCTGAAGAGAACACACATGCAACGACACTGGTTGATCCATATGTGGTCTGTGAAAAGAATAGACATGAAATAACTCCAGATGTGGTTAATGAAAGAATACACATTTCAATGACAGTGGTGGTTCCATATGTGGTTTGTCAAAAGAATATACATCTAGTGAGTCTAGTTGTGGTTAATGAGAAGAACACACATGCAATGACACTGGTGGATCCATAGGTGGATTGTGAAAATAACACACATGCAATGAACTCTGGTGGATCCATATGCAATGACACTGGTGGATCCATGTGTAGTCTCTAAAAAGAACACACATTTCAATGACACTGGTGGATCCATATGTGGTTTATTAAAAGAACACATATCCAGTGACTCTAGATGTGGTGAATGAGAAGAACACACATGCAATGACACTGGTGAATACATATGTGGTTAATGAAAATAACACACATGCACTGACTCTAATTGTTGTTAGTAAAAAGAACACACATGCAAAGACACTGGTGGAACCATATGTGGTCTCTGAAAAGAATACACATGCAATGACACTGGTGGATCCATATGTGGTGTGTGAAAAGAATAGACATCTAGTGACTCTAGTTGTTGATAGTAAAAAGAACACACATGCAGTGACAATTGTGGTTCCATATGTGGTTAAGGAAAATAACACACATGCAATGACTAGCTATGGTTAATGAGAAGAACACACATGCAATGACATTGGTGGATCCATAGGTGGATTGTGAAAATAACACACATGCAATGAACTCTGGTGGAACCATATGCAATGACACTGGTGGATCCATGTGTGGTCTCTAAGAAGAACACGCATGCAATTTCACTGGTGGATCCATTGGTGGATTGTGAAGAGAACACACATCCAATGAACTCTAGTGGAACCATATGCAATGACACTAGTGGATCTATGTGTGGTCTCTGAAAAGAACACACATTTCAATGACTCTGGTGGATCCATATGTGATTTGTGAAAAGAACACACATCTAGTGACTCTAGCTTTGGTTAATGAGAAGAACGCCCATGCAATGACACTGATGGATCCATATGTGGTTAATGAAAATAACACATATGCAATGACTCTAGTTGTTGTTAGTAAAAAGAACACACATGCAATGACACTGGTGGATCCATATGTGGTCTCTGAAGAGAACACACATTTCAACGACAGTGGTGGTTCCATATGTAGTTTGTGAAAAGAATAGACATTCAGTGACTCTAGTTGTTGTTAGTAAAAACAACACACATGCAATAACAATGGTGAATGCATACGTGGTTAATGAATATAACACACATGCAATGAACTCTGGTGCATCCATATGCAATGACACTGGTGGATCCATGTGTGGTCTCTGAAAAGAACACACATTTCAATGACACTAGTGGTTCTATATTTGGTTTGTGTAAAGAACACCATCTAGTGATTCCAGATGTGGTTAATGAGAAGAACACACATGCAACGACACTGATTGATCCATATGTGGTCTGTGAAAAGAATAGACATGAAATGACTCCAGATGTGGTTAATGCAAGAATACACATTTCAATGACAATGGTGGTTCCATATGTGGTTTGTGAAAAGAACAGACATGCAATGACTCTAGTTGTGGCTAATGAGAAGAACATACATGCAATGACACCGGTGGATCCGTAGGTGGATTGTGAAAAGAACACACATCCAATGAACTCTGGTGGAACCATATGCAATGAAACTAGTGTATCCATGTGTGGTCTCTAAAAATAACATACATTTAAATGACAATGGTGGAACCATATTTGGTTTGTGAAAAGAACACAAATCCAGTGACTCTAGCTTTGGTTAATGAGAAGAACACACATGCAATGACACTGGTGAATCCATATGTGGGTTGTGAAAATAACACACATGCAATGACTCTAGTTGTTGTTAGTAAAAAGAACACACATGCAATTACACTGGTGGATCCATATGTGGTTAATGAAGAGAACACACATGCAATGACACTGGTGGATCCATATGTGGTGTGTGAAAAGAGTAGACATGAAAT
Source organism: Avena eriantha (assembly GCA_910589775.1). Classification (NCBI taxonomy): domain Eukaryota; kingdom Viridiplantae; phylum Streptophyta; class Magnoliopsida; order Poales; family Poaceae; genus Avena; species Avena eriantha. The sequence continues at coordinate 317,885,370 of OU342745.1, read as the reverse complement.
GACTCCAGATGTGGTTAATGAAAGAACACACATTTCAATGACACTGGTCGTTCCATATGTGGTTTGTGAAAAGAACACACATGCAATGACTCTAGTTGTGGCTAATGACAAGAACACACATGCAATGACACTAGTGGATCCATAGCTGGATTGTGAAAAGAACACACATCCAATGAACTCTGATGGAACCATATGCAATGACACTGGTGGATCCATGTGTGGTCTGTGAAAGGAACACACATTTCAATGACACTGGTGGATCCATATGTGGTTTGTGAAAAGAACACACATCATGTGACTCTAGATGTGGTTAATGAGAAGAACATACATGCAATGACACTGGTGGATCCATGTGTGGTCTCTGAAGAGAACACACATGCAATGACACTGGTGGATCCATATGTGGTATGTGAAAATAATAGACATGAAATAACTCCAGATGTGGTTACTGAAAGAATACACATTTCAACGACAGTGGTGGTTCCATATGTGGTTTGTGAAAAGAATAGACATCCAGTGACTCTAGTTGTTGTTAGTAAAAACAACACACATGCAATAACAATGGTGAATGCATACGTGGTTAATGAATATAACACACATGCAATGAACTCCGGTGGATCCATATGCAACGACACTGGTGGATCCATGTGTGGTCTCTGAAAAGAACACACATTTCAATGACACTGGTGGTTCCATATTTGGTTTGTGTAAAGAACACACATCCAGTGATTCTAGATGTGGTTAATGAGAAGAACACACCTGCAATGACACTGGTGGATCCATAGGTGGATATTGAAAATAACACACATGCAATGAACTCTGGTGGAACCATATGCAATGACAGTGGTGGATCCATGTGTGGTCTCTGAAAAGAACACACATTTCAATGACACTGGTGGTTCCATATTTTGTTTGTGTAAAGAACACACATCCAGTGATTCTAGATGTGGTTAATGAGAAGAACACACATGCAATGACACTGGTGGATCCATAGGTGGATATTGAAAATAACACACATGCAATGAACTCTGGTGGAACCATTTGCAATGACAGTGGTGGATCCATGTGTGGTCTCTGAAAAGAACACACATTTCAATGACACTGGTGGATCCATAGGTGGACTGTGAAAAGAACACACATGCGATGAACTCTGGTGGATCCATATGCAATGAGACTGGTGGATCCATGTGTGGTCTCTGAAAAGAACACACATTTCAATGACACTTGTGGATCCATGTGTGGTTTGTTAAAAGAACACACATCTAGTGACTCCAGATGTGGTTAATGAGAAGAACACACATGCAATGACACTGGTGGATACATATGTGGTTAATGAAAATAACACACATGCAATGACTCTAGTTGTTATTAATTAAAAGAACACACATGCAAAGACACTAGTGGATCCATATGTGGTCTCTGAAAAGAATACACATGCAATGACATTGGTGGATCCATATGTGGTGTGCGAAAAGAATAGACATCTAGTGACTCAAGTTGTTGTTAGTAAAAAGAACACACATGCAGTGACAATGGTGGTTCCATATGTGGTTAATGAAAATAACACACATGCAATGACTCTAGTTGTGATTAATGAGAAGAACACACATGCAATGACACTGGTGGATCCATATGTGGTGTGTGAAAAGAAAAGACATGAAATGACTCCAGATGTGGTTAATGAAAGAATACACATTTCAATGATAATCGTGGTTCCATATGTGGTTTGTGAAAAGAACACACATGCAATGAACACACATGGTGGTCCATCGAGCTTCAGCCTTTCGAGCTATCATTCGACACCACACCCACCATCCGCAGGAGGGCCCCGGCAGTGTTCGCGACAGAATGGTCCGACCTGGGAGGAAGCGGGCCTCAGGAGGAGATAACCCAGATTCCCGGGAAGCTATCCCCGGGGCGCTGGACCATGAACTTCGACGGGGCGTTCAACGGAGATGGAGCCGGGGCGGCTGCCATGCTCACGTCCCTGACGGGCGACAAGCTCTCCTACGCCATACAATTGCGCTTTGAGGACGAACATAAGTGCTCCAATAACATCACCGAGTATGAGGACCTGATTGCTGGCCTCACGTTAGCCATCACCCTCGGCATCAAGCGCATCACGGTCCAGGGATACTCTTTACTCCTGGTCAACTTCTCCAACAAGAGCTACCGCCCCAAGGACGAGCATAAGGCAGCATTGTTGGAGATATGCCCAAGAGGCAATAATAAAAGTGGTTATTATTATATCTTTGTGTTTATGATGAATGTTTACATCCCATGCTATAATTGTATTATAAGGAAACACTAATACTTGTGTGTTTTGTAAACATATAAGAGTCCCTAGTAAGCCTCTTGTTGAACTAGCTTGTTGATTAATTGACGATCATGGTTTCCTGATCATGGACATTAGGATGTGATTAATAACAAGGTTATATCATTAGGAGAATGATGTGATGGACACACACCCATAGTAAGCGTAGCATAAGATCAAGTCATTAAGTTCGTATTTTTATAAGCTTTTAAATGCATAGTAACCTAATCCTTCGACCATGAGGTTGTGTTAATCACCATCACCGGATGGGTACTTTGATGACATCAAACACCGCTTCGTAACTGGGTGGTCATAAAGGTGTCGTTGGGTATTCTGAAAGTATGTGTTGAAGCGCATGGACCAAGATTGGGATTTGTCCATCCATATGACGGATAGATATGCTCTGGGCCCTCTCGGTGGAATGTCATCTAGTTAGCTTGCAAGCATGTGACTAGGTCACAAGGGATGACATATCACGGAACGAGTAAAGAGTACTTGTCAGTAACGAGGTAGAACTAGGTATGGAGATACCGATGATCAAACCTCGGATAAGTAGAGTATCGCGAGAAAAAGGGAATTGGTTTCGTATGTTAATGGTTCAATCGATCACGAAGTCATCGTTGAGTATGTGGGAGCCGTTATGGATCTCCAGATCCCGCTGATGGTTATTGATCGGAGAGGTGTCTCCATCATGTCTACATATTCACGAACCATAGGGTGACACACTTAAGGTTCGAAGTTGTTTTTAAGTAGATATGGAATGTGCGTTGGAGACCGAATGTTGTTCGGAGTCTCGGATTAGATTCGGGACATCACGAGGATCTCCGGAATTGTCCGGGGAGTAAGATTCATATAATGGGGATCTTTTTCTGAGTTAGGAAATGTTCCGAAGTGTTTGTATGGGGATTCTAGAAGGTTTCGGAATGTTCCGGAAGGTTCTAGAAGATATTTTGGAGTTTATTTGAAAACCAAGATAAGATAAGATAAGGGAAATTTAAAGAGGAGACTTGGGGGGTGGAGGACTCCTCCCCCCACCTCCTTGGTGCGCCGGCCCTAAGGGGTGGGCCTAGGGGGGAACCCTAGGCCGCACCCCTCCCTCTATATATAGAGGGGTGGAGGCGCCCACCCCCTTTGATCCTCGACTCTTGCCCCAAGCCGCCTCTCTCCTCCTCCTTCTTTCTGCTCAGGCTTAGGCGAAGCCCTGCAGAATTCTCCACTCCACCACCACCACCACGCCGTCGTGCTGCTGGGATTCCATGGAGAGATCTACTACCTCCGCTGCTCGCTGGAACGAGGAGAGGAAGGTCTGCTTCGACTCCGCACGTGTGACCGACTGCGGAAGCGCTGCCGGAATGCGGCGCCGGAAGGATCGTCCACTCGATCTTGAGATCGGCAAGTGATCGACTACATCAACCACGAGATCTAATCTCGAAACGCTTTCGTGTCTACAAGGGTTAGTACAGATCTATCTCGTTGCACATGTCTAATAGATTAGATCTTGGCTTTTATCTAGATTAGATCTGGGTTTTGTTCGTTCTTGCGGTAGAAATTTTTTGTTTTCCATGCTACGAACCCTTCAGTGGTATCAGAGCCGTGTCTATGCGTAGATCAGTTGCACGAGTAGAACACAATGGTGTTGTGGGCGTTGGTGCTCGTGCCGTCTTTTGCTTTGTGTACTTTGCATCTTGCGGCATGGTGGGATGAAGCGGCTCGGGCTAACCTTACATGTCATCGCACATGAGACTTGCTCCATGCTTGACGTGTAACTTGCTTTGCACAAGTGGCATTGCGGGTGTCTGTCTCTCCCACCATAGTATAGATCCAATTTACACTTTGCAAATTTTATAGCACTTGTATCAACGTTGTGGTTCAGTTTCGTAGGTAAGATCCGTTCTTATTCGAAAGCCCCAAACCACATAAAACATGCAAAGAAAATTAGAGGCGTCTAACTTGTTTTTGCAGGGGTTTTGTGATGTGATATGGCCATCATGTGATTGTGATTGTATTTGATGTATGCAATGATCCTTGTTGTAATATGGCAACCGGCAGGAGCCTAATGGTTGTCTTTAATTCTATTAAGGCCTGCGTGTCTATTCATCTTGTAATAGCTTTATTCCAAGTAGTTGTAATAGTTGCTAGTGATGATGGACAACCATGAAGCGGCGCCACTGACCTTGACGCAATGCTGGTGATGATGGAGATCATGTCCGTGCTTTGGAGATGGAGATAAAAGGCGTAAGAAGAAAGGGCCATATCATATCACACTAATTATGAATTGCCTGTGATGTTAATCCTTTATGCATCTTGTATTGCTTAGATCGCGACGGTAGCATTATAAGATGACCCCTCTCACTAAATATCAAGTAATAAAGTGTTCACCTTTAGTTGGCACCGTTGCTAAGACTCGTCGTTTCGAAGCATCTCGTGATGATCGGATGTGATAGATTCTACGTGTGCATACAACGTGTGCAAGCCAGATTTGCACATGCAAAAACTAAGGTTACCTTGACGAGCCTAGCATGTACAGACATGGTATCGGAACACGGAATACCGAAAGGTAGAGCATGAGTCATATAAATGATATGATGAAAATGAAGATTGTTCGCCGTTGAAACTACATCTTCTCTCGTGAAGATCGGACTTGGTGTAGTGGACTTGTTTCGTGTAATCACTAAGACAATGTGAGGGATGTTGTTTTGAGTGGGAGTTCACCTAGTTAATTTAAGAATTAAATTTGAACTCAATTTTATCATAAACTTAGTCTAAACTACTTGCAAATTTGTTGTAGATTATGGCGAACCCCTCCATCAATTTCAATGCGTTCCTAGAGAAAGAAAAGCTTAAGAACAATGGAAGCAATTTCACGGACTGGTTCCGTGGACTGAAGATCGTCCTCAGGGCTGGTCAGTTGACCTATGTGCTCGAAGCACCGCTATGTGACCCACCTGCAGAAGATGCCACCGATGACGTAAAGAATGTTTACGCCACTCGGAAAAATCATTACTCCACAGTTCAGTGTGCCATCCTGTACGGTTTAGAAGCGGAGCTCCAGAAGCGTTTTGAGCACCATGACCTGTTCGAGATCATTAAGGAGCTCACGCTAATTTTTGAGACTCGCGCGGCCATGGAGAGATATGAGGCCTCCGAAAAGTTCTTTAACTGTAAGATGGAAGCTCCGTTAGCGAGCACGTGCTCACCATGTCTGGGTACGCAAACAAGCTCCAAGAGTAGGGGATATCGATTCCTAATGAGTTAGGGATTCACCGTCTCCTCCAATCACTGCCACCAAGTTACAAGAACTATGTGATGAACTACAATATGCACTGCATGAACAAGACGTTGCCTGAACTATTGTCCATGCTGAAAACTGCTGAAGTGGAGATCAAGAAGGAGCACCAAGTGTTGATGGTCAATAAGACCACCAATTTCAAGAGACAGGGCAAGCCTAAGAACAAGGGCAACTTCAAGAAGGACGGCAAGAAAGTTGCCGCACCTGCAAAGAAGCCCAAGGCTGGTCCTAAGCCTGAAACTGAGTGCTTCTACTGCAAGGGTGCTGGTCACTGGAAGCGTAACTGCCCCAAGTACCTGGCGGATCTGAAGAATGGCAACATCAAGAAGAAAGGTATATTTGATATATATGTTATTGATGTGTATCTTACTAGTAATCGTAGTAGTGCCTGGGTATTTGATACTGGTTCGGTTGCTCATATTTGTAACTCGAAACAGGAGCTGCGGAATAAGCGAGGACTGGCGAGAGACGAGGTGACGATGCGCGTTGGAAATGGCTCCAAGGTTGATGTGATCGCCGTCGGCACGCTCCCTCTACATCTACCTTCGGGATTAGTTTTAAATTTGAATAATTGTTATTTGGTGCCTACGTTAAGCATGAACATTATATCTGGATCTTGTTTATTGCGAGACGGTTACTCTTTTAAGTCTGAGAATAAAGGTTGTTCAATTTATATGAGTAATATCTTTTATGGTAATGCACCTGAGATGAATGGTTTATTCTTACTGAATCTCGATAGTAGTGATACACATGTTCACAACATAGATGCTAAACGAACAAAATTGAATGATAATTCTACATATATGTGGCACTGTCGTCTTGGTCACATTGGAGTAAAGCGTATGAAGAAACTCCATTCTGATGGACTTCTTGAATCACTTGATTTTGAATCACTTGAAAGATGCGAAGCATGTCTAATGGGAAAAATGACTAAGACTCCATTCTCTGGTACAATGGAGCGAGCTACAGACTTATTGGAAATAATACATACCGATGTGTGCGGTCCAATGAGTGTAGCATCGCGTGGTGGATATCGTTACGTTCTCACTTTCACGGATGACTTAAGTAGATATGGGTATGTCTACTTTATGAAACATAAGTCCGAAACTTTCGAGAAGTTTAAGGAATTTCAAAGTGAAGTGGAAAATCATCGTAACAAGAAGATTAAGTTTCTGCGTTCTGACCGCGGAGGTGAATATCTAAGTTACGAGTTTGGCATGCATTTAAAGAAATGTGGAATACTTTTGCAATTGACACCGCCGGGAACACCACAACGTAATGGTGTGTCCGAACGTCGTAATCGAACTCTCTTAGATATGGTTCGGTCTATGATGTCTCTTACAGATTTACCGCTATCATTTTGGGGCTATGCATTAGAGACAGCCGCATTCACTTTAAATAGGGCACCATCTAAATCCGTTGAAACGACACCGTATGAATTGTGGTTTGGTAAGAAACCTAAGTTGTCGTTCCTTAAAGTCTGGGGTTGCAAAGCATATGTAAAAAAGTTACAACCTGAAAAGCTTGAACCCAAAGCGGGGAAATGCGTCTTCATAGGATACCCTAAAGAAACAATTGGGTATACCTTCTATCATAGACCCGAAGGCAAAGTTTTCGTTGCCAAGAATGGATCCTTTCTTGAGAAGGAGTTTCTCTCGAAGGAGGTGACTGGAAGGAAAGTAGAACTCGACGAGGTTATTGAACCTTCTCTCGGATTTGAGAGTAGCGCAGCACCGGAAGATGTTTTTGTGCCGCCTGCACCAATTGGAGAGGAAGCTAATGATAAAGATCATGAGACTTCGGTCGAAGTTGCTGCTGAACCTCGCAGGTCAACGAGGGTTCGTACCACTCCTGATTGGTATGACTCTACCTTGAACGTCATGTTGGTGGACAACGCTGATGACCCTGCGACGTATGAAGAAGCTATGGTGAGCCCAGATTCCGACAAATGGCTAGAAGCCATGAAATCCGAAATGGGATCCATGTACGAAAACCAAGTATGACCTTTGGTGGACTTACCGGATGGCCGTAAGGCTGTCGAGAACAAATGGATTTTCAAGAGAAAAACAGATGCTGATGGTAATATTACCGTCTATAAAGCTCGACTTGTCGCAAAAGGGTTCCGACAAATTCAAGGAGTTGACTATGATGAGACATTCTCACCAGTAGCGAAGCTAAAGTCTGTGAGGATTTTGTTAGCAATTGCTACACATTTCGATTATGAGATTTGGCAGATGGATGTCAAAACGGCGTTCCTTAATGGTGACATTGAGGAAGAGTTGTATATGGTACAACCCGAGGGTTTTGTCGATCCTAAAGATGCTGACAAGGTATGCAAACTTCAGCGCTCCATTTATGGACTGAAGCAAGCATCCCGGAGTTGGAATCAAAGTTTTGATAAAGTAATCAAAAAATTTGGGTTTATACAAACTTATGGAGAAGCTTGTATTTACAAGAAAGTGAGTGGGAGCTCTGTAGCATTCTTAGTACTATATGTAGATGACATATTGTTTATTGGGAATGATATAGAACTTCTTAATAGCGTCAAAACCTATTTGAATAATAGTTTTTCAATGAAGGATCTTGGCGAAGCGGTATATATTCTAGGCATCAAGATTTATAGAGATAGATCAAGACGCCTAATAGCGCTTTCACAAAGTACATACCTTGACAAAGTTCTAAAGAAGTTTAGAATGGAAGATAGCAAGAAAGGGTTCGTGCCCATGTTGTCAGGTAAGACTTTGAGTAAGACTCAAAGTCCAGCTACGGCAGAAGATAGAGAGAAAATGAATAATATTCCCTATGCCTCGGCCATAGGTTCTATCATGTATGCCATGCTGTGTACAAGACCGGATATAGCACATGCTGTTAGTTTGACTAGCAGATATCAAAGTGATCCTGGAATGGAACACTGGACAGTGGTCAAGAATATCCTAAAATACCTAAAGAGGACTAAGGATATGGTTCTTTCTTATGGAGGTGATGAACAGCTTGTTGTAAACGGTTACACTGATGCTAGTTGGAACACTGATCCGGATGACTCGAAATCACAGCCGGGATATGTATTTATTTTAAATGGTGCTGCAGTGAGCTGGAGGAGTGCAAAGCAAAGCATTGTGGCAAAATCTTCAACTGAATCGGAATACATAGCTACTTCGGAGGCTGCATAAGAAGCCATATGGATGAAGGAATTCATTACTGAACTTGGCGTGGTTCCCAGTGCGTTGGACCCGATGGCCATCTACTATGACAACACAGGTGCCATAGCTAATGCACATGAGCCAAGGTCACATAGCAAGCTGACGCACATCAAGCTACGTTTCCACGCTATTCGCGAGTATGTCCGAGATGGTGACATAAAGATTTGCAAAGTACACAATGATCTGAATGTGGCAGATCCATTAACTAAACCTCTCCCTAGGGCAAAGCATGACCAACACCAGAACGCCATGGGTGTTAGGTATATTACCATGTAATCTAGATTACTGACTCTAGTGCAAGTGGGAGACTGATGGAGATATGCCCAAGAGGCAATAATAAAAGTGGTTATTATTATATCTTTGTGTTTATGATGAATGTTTACATCCCATGCTATAATTGTATTATAAGGAAACACTAATACTTGTGTGTTTTGTAAACATATAAGAGTCCCTAGTAAGCCTCTTGTTGAACTAGCTTGTTGATTAATTGACGATCATGGTTTCCTGATCATGGACATTAGGATGTGATTAATAACAAGGTTATATCATTAGGAGAATGATGTGATGGACACACACCCATAGTAAGCGTAGCATAAGATCAAGTCATTAAGTTCGTATTGCTATAAGCTTTTAAATGCATAGTGTCCTAATCCTTCGACCATGAGGTTGTGTTAATCACCATCACCGGATGGGTACTTTGATGACATCAAACACCGCTTCGTAACTGGGTGGTCATAAAGGTGTCGTTGGGTATTCTGAAAGTATGTGTTGAAGCGCATGGACCAAGATTGGGATTTGTCCATCCATACGACGGATAGATATGCTCTGGGCCCTCTCGGTGGAATGTCATCTAGTTAGCTTGCAAGCATGTGACTAGGTCACAAGGGATGACATATCACGGAACAAGTAAAGAGTACTTGTCAGTAACGAGGTAGAACTAGGTATGGAGATACCGATGATCAAACCTCGGATAAGTAGAGTATTGCGAGAAAAAGGGAATTGGTTTCGTATGTTAATGGTTCAATCGATCACGAAGTCATCGTTGAGTATGTGGGAGCCGTTATGGATCTCCAGATCCCGCTGATGGTTATTGATCGGAGAGGTGTCTCCGTCATGTCTACATATTCACGAACCATAGGGTGACACACTTAAGGTTCGAAGTTGTTTTTAAGTAGATATGGAATGTGCGTTGGAGACCGAATGTTGTTCGGAGTCTCGGATTGGATTTGGGACATCACGAGGAGCTCCGGAATTGTCCGGGGAGTAAGATTCATATAATGGGGATCTTTTTCTGAGTTAGGAAATGTTCCGGAATGTTTGTATGGGGATTCTAGAAGGTTTCAGAATGTTCCGGAAGGTTCTAGAAGATATTTTGGAGTTTATTTGAAAACCAAGATAAGATAAGATAAGGGAAATTTAAAGAGGAGACTTGGGGGGGAGGACTCCTCCCCCCACCTCCTTGGTGCGCCGGCCCTAAGGGGTGGGCCTAGGGGTGGGAACCCTAGGCCGCACCCCTCCTTCTATATATAGAGGGGTGGAGGCGCCCACCCCCTTTGGTCCTCGACTCTTGCCCCAAGCCGCCTCTCTCCTCCTCCTTCTTTCTGCTCAGGCTTAGGCGAAGCCCTGCAGAATTCTCCACTCCACCACCACCACCACGCCGTCGTGCTGCTGGGATTCCGTGGAGAGATCTACTACCTCTGCTGCTCGCTGGAACGAGGAGAGGAAGGTCTGCTTCGACTCCGCACGTGTGACCGACTGCGGAAGCGCTGCCGGAACGCAGCGCCGGAAGGATCGTCCACTCGATCTTGAGATCGGCAAGTGATCGACTACATCAACCACGAGATCTAATCTCGTAACGCTTTCGTGTCTACAAGGGTTAGTACAGATCTATCTTGTTGCACATGTCTAATAGATTAGATCTTGGATTTTATCTAGAATAGATCTGGGTTTTGTTCATTCTTGCGGTAGAAATTTTTTGTTTTCCATGCTACTAACCCTTCAAGCATACATAGATAAGGTGCAGCGACTGGAGAAGTATTTCTTGGGGGTAGACCTGCTCCACATTTCTCGGGGGGGGGGGGGGACAATTAAGAGGCGGACGAGATCGCCAAGAGCACGTCCATGCAAGAGTCCCAGCAGCCGAGGGTCTTTGAGGAAAGAGTGTTTAAACCCTCGGCCATCCCCCCAGAGAAAGAGAAGGTCCACCCCAAAGAGATCCCACCCCCACCCTCATCAGGTGCCCCAGACTGTAGCCCACCCTCAAGAAACAGGCTCGTCCTGGCAGCTCCAGGACGGTGCCCTCCCGGATAGGGAGGACCTGGCGGAAAATCCTAGTCCGGCATGCAAAGAAGTACTGCATCATCGATGGGGACCTCTACTGCCGCCGCCCCAACGGCGACACCCTCTGGTGCATCTCCAACGACGAAGGACGCGAGCTTTTGGCCGACATCCACGCTGGGGAATGTAGCCACCATGCCTCGACACGCACACTCGCTGGGAAGGCCTTCCAGAGTGACTTCTACAGGCTCACTTCACTCACCGATGCCGTCGAACTGGTAAAGTCGTGTGAGGCATGCCAGTTCCACGCCAAGCAAATACACCAGCTGGATCAACAGCTGCAGACCATCCTGCTCTCATGGACCTTCGCGGTCTGGGGGCTGGACATCTTGGGGCCTTTCCCGAGAGCGCCCAGGGGCTACACATACCTCTACGTCGCCATCGACAAGTTCACCAAATGGGACGAGGTGGAACCAGTCAGAACCATCCCGCACGCTCGGCGGTCAAGTTCATTCAAGGCCTGGTATGCCATTTCTGTGTACCCAACCACATCATCACCGACAATGGTAGCCACTTCACCAGTGGGATGTTCCAGTCTTACTGCGAAGACATCGACACCAAGATCTGCTACGCTTCTATTGCCCACCCCCACAACAACGGACAAGCGGAGCGAGCAAACGCGGAGGTCCTAAAATGGCTCAATACCAAGAGTTTCCACCGCAAGCACAAGGAGTGCAGCCGAGGTTGGTTGGACGCCCTCCCAGGGGTGTTGTATTCCATCCGCACCACCGCAACCAAACCAACTGGTGAGATCCCCTTCTTCCTCATTTATGGCACTAACGCTGTCATTCCTGCAGAGCTCAAGCACGGCTCCCCCCAGGTGCTCGTCTTCAACGAGGTGGCGCGGGAAGAACCACGCCGTGAAGACCTCACCCTCATCGAGGAAGCCCGCCACAAGGACAATATGTGGGCGGCCAGATACCAGCAAGCGCTATGCCGCTACCACTACCGCAACATACAAGTGTAGACCCTGGAGGTAGGGGACCTTGTCCTTTGCTATGTCCTCTCCCATGAGGGGCTCCACAAGCTCTCCCCAATGTGGAAAGGCCCCTTCCAGGTCATGCATGTTGCGAGGCCAAGCGCGGTGCGATTGGAAACGGAGGAATGCGCCCCGATCCCCAACACCTGGAACATCCAACACCTTTGTAAGTTCTACCAGTGAGCTCCTCTAACTGCGGCAGCGATAACAAATAACCCTCCCTCAGGATAGTGTGAAAGTTCAAGAGCAATGGCTCGTTTTTTCAGTTTTTTCTGATGACTTCCTCATTTGCGTATTCGTTTATTTTGTGGTGTTTCTCCCTTTCGCACGCTGCGTGAGCAGGGGATGCGAACGGTATCTACCGCCGTTGCCACCCTCGGCCAGTACTAGGACCTAAACTGTCGAGCTCTGAACTCACGGACTAACTCCGGCAATAAGTCACCTCATCCATGGTTCCCGGTGCTTGGTAACCCTCACATGACGCGCAAAGGGAAGCATACACCATGCGGAACATATGGTTGCCTCCCCGAGGGACTATACAATGAAAGTACGTGCCCTATGGTCTCCTCCTCGATGGACTTACAGGGTGGAACTGAACATACAGAGCCTACGACTTCCTAGTTGAGGGACCTATAGGACAGGTACACGCCCCACGACCTCCCTGGCAGGGGACAAGTGGGGCGACCCTTTTAACTACCCCTCAAGCGCGTGCGGAAGCTAAGGTTGCCTCCCCGAGGGACTATATAAGGAAAGTACGCGCCCTACGGTTTCCTCCTCGAGGGACTTACGGGGCGGAACTGAACATACGGAGCCCACAGCCTCCTCCTCGAGGGACCTACATGACAGGTACAAGCCCCACGACCTCCTAGGCAGGGGACAAGTGGGGCGACGCTTGAGAAAATCCCTCAAGCGGCGTGCGCAACCTACGGCCGCCTCTACAAGGGACTTCATGGGGAAAGTATGCGTCCTATAGTCTCCTCCTCAGGGGACTCATGGGACGGAATCCAATGTGTAGAGCCCACGGAAGCCTTCTCGAGGGGCTTACGAGAGAGACACAAGCCGCGAGATCCTCTTGCGAGGGGAGAAGCGAGGCGCCACAAAGGAAAACCCCTCAACAGGCCCCCGCAGGATGCAAAGCCCTAGTCCCTCTCCATGAGGAGTCTACTGGCTGGCACGCCAGCCCCTGGAGGCTAGAAAAAGCGAGGCCAGCCAGCTAAGGCCCCGATTGTGGGAAAGGTACCCTTACAAGTCTTAGAAAGGAGACGACAAAGTTGTAAAGTGCTCCGCAAGCATTACATGGACAAGAATCAGGCCACCCAGCGGCGCCCTCAGTGCTCGCTTGGTGGAGACTTTCTTCTTCCTCCTCCATGGCGAAGTCGCCCGAGACATCGGCTTCGGCCTCCTGCTCGTCGCCCACCTTGTGTGGAAATGTCTCGACCAGCAGATCGATGAGGGGGGCGACCCTTGCCTCGAGAGCCGGCATAGTGGCCGACTGCCGCACGACCAAGGAGTAGTAGAGGTCGGGCCATAGCTGCAAGAAGTTGGCAAAGAGGAACTTCCCCACCGTTGTCAGCGTTGCCTCACACTCCAAGGAAATGAAGCCATCTAGGGCCTGCACCGCCGTGCTTATAGGGCTCATAACCCTACACACAAGCTCTAGGGACACCTCAAATTCGCGGCCGACTTGGAACTCCAGCGAACAAAACCCTCGACCCCCATGAACGGGAGGACTGCGATGCCCTACTCAGCAAGGGAGTAGAAAGACTTGCGATGGGCCTCCAACGCCTCGTGAGCTACTCGCTTGCGCCCCTCCCTAGCCCGGGCGGCAACAACAAGGGAGTCCTTCAGGTCCTTGATTTCGCCACGAAGCCCCTCGGCCTCCTAAAGCGAACCCTTCCAGAGATCCTTCTCCGTCGCAAGGGCATCGTGAAGCTTGGAGCTCTCTGCCCTCTCCTGGGCGAGGGATTCCTGGGCCTCCGATAGCTTGGCCTTAGTCTCCAGGGGCTGGGCCTCGAGCTCCTTTCGGTGTTGGGGAATTGCCACCTCCTGGGCGGAAACGTCCTTCTCGCGGGCAGACAAGGCATCCCCGAGTCGGGAGGCATGGTCCTCTGTTGGGAATATGCCCTAGAGGCAATCATGTATGATGTTATTCCTATGTATTCATAAGGTTATTTTCCATGTATGAATTACTGATATGTATCATTGAATATGTGATTCGATTGTGGAACTGCATATTCATGTTGTTCATACTAATTGTCCTTGGTCATTGAGGTTGTGCTGGACACACAACTTAGACCAATGTGAAAGTCGGCATATGACTAGGTTCCACTTGTCATGGGCATGGAGATGCTATTTCGACTTACACAGATTTGGCTAAAGAGTTTAGCGAGTCGGACTGACCCATATTGAGATGCAAAGAACAAGTGGTTATTTGCATGTCTCAATCAATGTAATCCTTAGACCTGAGGTTATTACACAATCCGAGTTGAGGATCACCGACTTAGGTTCTATCAAACGCTGTTCCATCACTACGCAGTTATAAAGACGGAGTTTGGGTTGACTGAGAATCAAGCTGCATGATGTGAATAACCAAGACGGGATTTTGCCCCTCCATCTGGAGAGATATTCTCTGGGCCCTCTTGGAAGATATGATTCGGAAAGCATGGCCATGCGCGTCTCGGTTAAGTGTTAACCGAGGCAACCGACTAAGAGTTAGTCGGATGAATCACTTATCTCGGATCGAAAAAGAGAGTCGGACTATTTAAGGGATGACGATCATTCGCCTATAGTCCGACAAGGTATATCGTGAGGCAAAAGGGACTTAGACGAAAGTCGCATTGGAATGTATGTCGTCATGACTTATTGGTACTTGGGAGTTTGCACGTTCTGCTAGGGGCCGCTACCGACTGATCGATCACGAGTGAGACTCGGAATTGTGTCCGGGTTACTATGAGCCTGTCGGGTCACACACTTAAGAGCGGGAGAAAGTTTGGGTCAGACCCAAACAGGAAATCTATTTGGGTTGGACCCAAATAGAGACATGGACTTAGTTAGCAAGTGAGACTTGCAGTGGCTAATATAGGCCTTTTAGTGAATGGGCCACAAGTGAGTGGGGCCCACTTTCACTCCCTATATAAGATGGGGCGCAGGTGCTTAGAGCACAAGGTTAGGTCACTCCATGTGTTGGAAACCCTATCCCCAGTCCGTCCTGTCGCCGCCGTACCGGACCTAGCAGTCCATCACCGGTACTCCTCCTCACACATGTGGATACTGGCGGAGGTGATGTACATTCAGCACTTCGACGATCATGAAGAAAGATCGGATCGTGGACCGTGGAACCGTAACGGATCACGAGGACTGCACTGCATCAATCGACGTGCTTCATCAATTCCGGAACTGCGCGTCTAGTGGTAATCCCCGTGGCCTTCTACCTGAGCTGAATCTTGGGATCACCACGTAGGGAAAAAGTTTTGTTTATCTCTACGTGGCCCTATAGTGGTATCAGAGCGTTAACTTCTAGTTTTAGGATCTAATTGCAGTTTTGGTGGTCGATCTATGAGATAGATCGGTTTTGTACAAAGTTGATTGGATCAACTGTACTCGGGGGAATGGATGATCTATTTTCCGTGATCTAACTGCTGAGGTCGTGGAATGACATACCCCTACCGGTCGGTTTCCGCCATTGGGGTAGACTGTGACACGTAAACCCGGATGCAGTGATCGAAGATCAAAGAGTTTGGTCGAATCGGAGTCTAGATCGGATTTGGGTAAAATTGTTTTATCCGATGATGAAATCCATGTCCAGAATGCCTGTCGTAGCGCCTTAGATGTCGTTGCGAGTTTCACAATGCCGGTAGATATCGTATCTATGCATAACTTGTTTTTGCAGGATGATGTTGTGAATGGTATGGCTTATGTGCATGTGATGTGTGTAATCCATACGTGATCTGCGTATCACGGATTTTGTCAGCCGGCTGGAGCCTAGGTGTTGTCATCTTATTGTATAACGGCCTGCGTGTCGGATTCTCTGTGTAATTTGCATTACTAGCTAGTGTAGCGGTTTGGAGAATCCGGAAGGCATGCAAGTCGATGTACAAGTCGGCTACATGGTATAAGACGGCATGTGACAAGAGCTAACACGAGTCGGATTACAGGCTTTATGGAGATGGAGATCGCCATGAAGAGAGCCATACCATTTCACATTATAATTGCTTTATTTTGTGTTATTGTTATGTCTCTGTTTTACCTCTATTAGATAGTTGGTAGAAAATAAACCCTCAAAGAAGGTCTAGTCGGTTTCCCCGCCAGTGCTGCACCATCACAAGTCGGACATTTTTAGTAGTGGGCTCATAAAATTGAGGTGCTATCAATTCTTTCCTACTAGGTGGGTTCGAGTCGGACTCTTACAGCGGAAGCACTTGGTAATCTAGATGGGTCTATCACAACAGTTGTGGGACTCGGGGAAAAGTCGGATGGGAGCCGGGGCATGTGATGCCACCCATCCAACAGGAGTCGTATGAGATACGATTGACAAGGAGTTGTCTACCTAGATCACTGGACGGCTAGCGGTGATGCTAAAGCTCACTAGTCAACTTGCTTATTTAGGGTCCTGAATCACTAAGTAACCATCGGAGGGGTGTTGGTTCTAGTGGGAGCATAAATATTAAAGTGTTTAATATCTTTGCTCTTTATGGATACATGTATTAAAGTGTTTTGCATATTTTCTGTTGTAGATCAATGGCACCTAGCAGTCTTCCTCAGATTTCCAGTTTTGCTTTGAGAACCATCTTAGAGAAAGATAAGCTGAATGAAACTAATTTCACCAACTGGTATTGTAATCTGAGAATTGTTCTCAAACAAGAAAAAAGGGACTGTGTCCTAGACAACCCACTTCCAGCTGAGCCGGATGAGAATGCGACTGTCGCAGCCACCAATTCCTACCGTCGGATTTGTGATGAATCCACGAAGATTAGTTGTCTTATGCTTGCTCACATGGAACCGGACTTGCAGCAGCAGTTCGAGAATGTTGAGGCCTACGACATGATCGAAAGCCTCAAAAGTATGTTCTAGGCTCAGGCAAAGACTGAGAGGTACCAAGTCTCTCAGGCTTTGTTGAGCTGCAAGCTTAAGGATGGCGATCCACTCAGTCCACATGTGATCAAGATGGTTGGTTACGTGCAGTCTCTAGAAAGGCTTGGCTACCCCATTAGCGAAGAGTTTGCTACAGACATAATTCTGAACTCTCTTCCTAGTGCGTATGGCTAGTTCATATCGAACTACCACATGCATGGTATGGATAAGAAGCTCACTGAATTACATGGAATGCTCAAGCAGGCTGGGGCGGATCTTAAGAAAGGTGCCAATCAAGTGTTGCTGGTACAAATCAAGGCTAAGTTCAAGAAGAGTTCTTGGACTAAGAAGAAGAAGGCAAAGTCAGGAGGTAAGGCTGAGGACCCAGTCCAAAGCGCTTCCTCAGGGACTAAGCCATCTTCTACAGCCGGATCCACTTGCTTCTACTGCAAGTCGGATGGCCACTGGAAGAGGAATTGCAGCAAGTATCTGGCTGACAAAGCCAAGAGTGGAGGTGTGACTTCCGGCTTAGGTACGCTTGTTTGCAATGTTATAGAAATTTATCTTGCTGATGCACCTAGTAGTTCTTGGGTATATGATACTGGATTAGTCATTCACATCTACAACTCGTTGCAGGGACTGGTAAGAACTAGGAGAGTTGCAAGAGGCGAGGTTGACATTAGAGTCGGCAACAAAGCGAGAGTCGCTGCGTTGGAAGTCGGCACAATGCAACTTCATTTACCTTCTGGATTGGAGCTAAATAATTGTTATTATGTTCCAGTGCTTAGTCGAAACATCATTTCTGCCTCATGTTTGATGAGACAGGGCTATGAGTCGAATATTAAGAATAATGGTTATTCTTTATATTTGAATGATATGTTTCATGGCTTAGCGCCCGTCCGGGACGGGTTATTTATTGTGAATCTTGAGGGTGAATCTGTCTATAATATAAATGTGAAAAGGTTGAAACCAAATGATATGAATATGACTTCCTTTTGGCATTGTCGGCTTGGTCACATAAGTTGGAAACGCATGAAGAAGCTCCATGATGATGGCATCCTAACTTCGTTCGACTTGGACTCGTTCGAGACATGCGAATCCTTCCTACTCGGCAAGATGACCAAGATACCTTTTGCAAAGAGTTGTGAAAGGGCGTCTGACTTATTGGGACTAGTACATAGTGATGTATGTGGCCCGATGAGCACGACAGCCAGAGGTGGTTATGAGTACTTCATTACCTTCACTGATGATTTGAGTAGGTATGGATATATCTACTTGTTGAAACATAAGTCGGAAGCCTTTGAAAAGTTCAAGGAATTCCAGAATGAGGTACGAAATCAACTTGGCAAGAAAATAAAGTTTCTTCAATCGGACCGAGGATGCGAGTACATGAGCCATCAGTTTGATGACCATCTAAAGAGTTGTGGAATAGTTCCCCAGCTCACTCCTCCAGGAATGCTGCAGAGAAACGGTGTGTCGGAAAGGAGGAATCGGACCTTGTTGGACATGGTACGATCAATGATGAGTTAGACAGATCTGCCTTTATCATTTTGGGGTTATTGTCTAGAAACTGCAGCGTTCACACTAAACAGAGTACCATCAAAGTCGATAGAGAAGACACCAGATGAGATGTGGACTAGCAAGGAGCCGAGTTTGTCTTTTCTTAAGATTTGGGGTTGTGAAGCTTTTGTCAAGCGACTTTAGTCGGACAAGCTTACAGCTAAGTCGGATAAGTGTATTTTTGTGGGGTATCCGAGGGAAACCTTGGGTTACTACTTCCACAACCGAGAAGAGGGCAAAGTGTTTGTCGCTCGGAACGGTGTCTTCCTTGAGAAAGAGTTTCTCGGTCGGGGAGTCAGTGGGAGCACGGTGCAACTCGAAGAAATTCGAGAGGTACCGGCCAGTAGCGAGTCGGCAAAAGCCTTGGAGGTTGAGCCAGTCGTGGTACCTGAGCCGGCAACTGCACCGACTCTGCGAAGATCGGCCAGATTGTGAAGTGTTCGTGATGTGTTGCTACTAGACAGTGATGAGCCGGTAACTTATTCGGAAGCGATGGTGGGTTCTTATTCTGAGTCATGGCTTGGAGCCATGAGATCCGAGTTAAAGTCCATGGATGAAAATCAAGTTTGGAACTTGGTTGATCTGCCAGACGGTGCAAGACCCGTCGAGTGCAAATGGGTCTTTAAGACAAAAACTGATATGGATGGAAATGTTTCTATCTATAAATCACGGCTTGTCGCGAAGGGGTTCCGACAAGTTCAAGGAGTTGAATACGATGAGACTTTCTCTCTCGTGGCGATGCTTAAATCAGTTCGGATCATGTTAGCTATAGCAGCCTATTTCGACTATGAGATATGGCAGATGGATGTCAAGACGGCTTTCCTTAATGGAAATATAACCGAGGACGTGTATATGATACAGCCCGAGGGTTTTTTCGATCTGGCTAATGCTGACAAGGTATGCAAGCTTCGGAAATCCATTTATGGGTTAAAGCAAGCATCTCGGAGTTGGAACATTTGCTTTGATGAGGTAGTCAAATCGTTTGGCTTCATCAAGAGTGATCATGATTCTTGTTTATACAAGAAGTTTAGTGGGAGCAAAGTAAACTTTCTGATCCTGTATGTGGATGACATATTACTGATTGGAAATGATGTCCAAATATTGCAAGAGACCAAGGAATCATTGGAAAGGAGTTTTTCGATGAAAGACTTGGGGTGAGGCGACTTACATACTAGGAATTCGGGTCTATAGAGATAGATCAAAGCGGCTCATTGGATTGAGTTAGAGTACATATTTGGACAAAGTGTTGAAGAAGTTCAACATGGAATCGTCTAAGAAGGGGTTCTTACCGATGTCCCATGGCGTAAAACTTAGCAAGACTCAGTGTCCTTCGACAACTAATGAGCAAAGTCGGATGAGTGCGATTCCGTATGCTTCTGCAATCGGATCCATCATGTACGCTATGATTTGTACTAGGACAGATGTTTCCTATGCTCTAAGTGTTGTGAGCAGGTATCAGACAGACCCTGGAGAAATCCACTGGGCAGCGGCTAAAAATATCCTCAAGTACTTGAGAAGGACTAAGGATATGTTCCTGGTTTATGGAGGTGAGGATGAACTCAGTATAAAGGGTTACACGGATGCGAGTTATCTCACTGACTGGGATGATTCTCGTTCGCAATCTGGATATGTGTTTGTGATAAACGGAGGGGTTGTGAGCTGGAAGAGTTCCAAGCAAGAAACAGTGTCTGCGTCTACGACAGAGGCTGAGTATATTGCTGCCTCGGAGGCGGCAAAGGAAGCCATTTGGATGAGGAATTTCCTCATGGATCTTGGTGTGGTTCAGGGCTCGTCCAATCCGTTAGACGTGTATTGTGACAACAATGGTGCTATTGCACAAGCCAAGGAACCTAGACAACACCAGAAGAACAAACATATACTCATGCGGTACCACCTTATTCGCCAGTTCGTGGATCAAGGTGATATCAAGTTATGCAAGGTACACAAGGATGCAAACATTGCGGATCCGTTGACAAAGCCACTTCCACAGCCGAAGCATGAGGCGCACCTAAGAGCTATGGGCATTAGATGCCTAGACATGTGATGTCAGATGATTGACTCTAGTGCAAGTGGGAGACTGCTGGGAATATGCCCTAGAGGCGATCATGTATGATGGTATTCCTATGTATTCATAAGGTTATTGTCCATGTATGAACTACTGATATGTATCATTGAATATGTGATTCGATTGTGGAACTGCATATTCATGTTGTTCATACTAATTGTCCTTGGTCATTGAGGTTGTGTCGGACATACAACTTAGACCAATGTGAAAGTCGGCAGATGACTAGGTTCCACTTGTCATGGGCATGGAGATCCTATTCTGACTTACACGGATTCAGCTAAAGAGTTTAGCGATTCGGACTGACCCATACTGAGATGCAACGAACAAGTCGTCATTTGCGTGTCTCAATCAATGTAATCCTTAGACCTGAGGTTATTGCACAATCCGAGTTGAGGATCACTGACTTAGGTTCTATCAAACGTTGTTCCGTCACTGGGCAGTTATAAAAGGCGGAGTTCGGGTCGACAGAAAATCAAGCTGCGTGATGTGAATAACCAAGACGGGATTTTGCCCCTCCATCTGAAGAGATATTCTCTGGGCCCTCTCGGAAGATATGATTTGGAAAGCATAGCCATGTGCGTCTCGGTTAAGTGTTAACTGAGGCAACCGACTAAGAGTTAGTCGGATGAATCACTTATCTCGGATCGAGAAAGAGAGTCGGACTATTTAAGGGATGACGATCATTCGCCTATAGTCCAACAAGGTATATCGTATGGCAAAAGGGACTCAGACGAAAGTCGCATTGGAAGGTATGTCGTCATGACTTATTGGTACTTGGGAGTTGGCACGTTCTGCTAGGGGCCGCTACCGACTGATCGATCACGAGTGAGACTCGGAATCATGTCCGGGTTACCATGAGCCTGTCGGGTCACACACTTAAGAGCGGGAGAAAGTTTGGGTTAGATCCAAACAGGAAATCTATTTGGGTTGGACCCAAATAGAGACATGGACTTAGTCAGCAAGTGAGACTTGCAGTGGAGCCCACTTTCACTCCCTTTATAAGCTGGGTGGAGCCCACTTTCACTCCCTATATAAGCTGGGGCGCAGGTGCTTAGAGCAAAAGGTTAGGTCACTCCATGTGTTGGAAACCCTAGCCCAGTCCGTCCTGTCGCCGCCGTACCGGACCTAGTAGTTCATCGCCGGTGCTCCTCCTCGTACGTGTGGATACTAGCGGAGGTGCTGTACGTTCAGCACTTCGACGATCATGAAGAAAGATCAGATCATGGATCGTGGAACCGGAATGGATCGCGAGGACTGCACTGCATCAAGCGACGTGCTTCATCAATTCCGCAACTACGCGTCTAGTGCTAATCCTCATGGCCTTCTACCTGAGCTGGATCTTGGGATCACCGCGTAGGGAAAAAGTTTTGTTTATCTCTACGTGGCCTTACAGCCTCAGCATCAGCAATGACTTTCTTCGCCCGCGCGAAAGCGTCTCAGAGCATTCCCTCTGCGTCAGCACGAGCATGCTCTCGCATGGATTCTGCCATCTTCTGAGATCCCACAAGCTGACCTCGTTCAAAGGTTAGCTAGCGATCCTTGCGGACTACGTCGACCAGGAACTGGTCCAACTCGAAGCATAGGCCGGAGACGAGCTTTCCCAGGAGCTCAGTGCGGGGAGAGTATCCCGGCTCCACCACAACCAGCTCCCGGGACTCGCCATGCATGTGCCTCTTCAGGAGCACCCGCCTGGCACGTAGGAGCCAAGGGGACTGCCCCGGGGGACATGCGGCCTTCGGTGCCGACGAGGGCCACGCCCCCGGTGGCCCTTGAGCAGCAGTTGCACTGGCCACCCCAACGGCATATGTGACCTCAGCCGTAGTCGGGAGACAACCGCCCTTTCTTCGAGCGCAACCTGCACAGCCTAGGCCTCGCTCGACAGGTCCAAGGGGTGCACCATTGGCCGGACCTTCCGGGAGGTCGTCCATTTCAACCGCGGCTACTTTTGCGGGTGGCCTTCGCTGCAAAGGTGCTTCGGGTGAGCCAAGGCTCGAAGATCCGGGAAAGGAATGGGGCTAGCTGACGGTTACCTGCTATCACCCCAAATTGAAGGCTGCAGGCCCCAGCGGTCCCGGTTCACGCCAGGGGCAATGAAGACTCTGGCGGGATGAGGCTCGCCGCTTCCAGACACGACCCCCTCTAGAGGTGGACCCTCCTCCCGTGCCCGCTTCTGTCGAGATGCCTCCTGAGGGCCTGCCCTGGTGGCGAGACCCCCCACACCTGCAGCCTTCCCAGCGGAAGCCTCGGGAGAGGCCTCGGATGGGACAGCGGCAGGGAAACCGCGTCCATAGGGTTCGGGCGCTCACCCGTGTGACCAGAAGGGATAATTCCCCACTCGTCGAACTGGGGAAGTGAGGGACGGATCTCCGCCCTGCGGGGGTCGAGGTAGAGGGGCACGACTCTGTTAGGAAGCTCGAAGGCGGCGGAGGTGTGTAGAAGCTTGTGGATAAACCCCGTCATGATAGGGTCATCGGTGACGTCGTCCCCTAGGGCTAGGCGATCTGACGCGGCAAAGTCCCACATGTATTGATGTGCTTCTTTAGCGGAGCAATCCGGAGGCGGATGAACTCCATGGCGACGAGAGGCCCCATAAGGCCGTAGGTGTTGAGCAGATCGACACAGGCGACTAGGGCATGCACCTTGTCTCCCTCCAGGTTCGCTGTGGACCATCGGCTGCTGACCTTTTTGGCCAACACGGTGGGAGGCAGGAGGCGAGGGCTGTCCTCCAGCACATCCAGTAGAAGCCAACACTTCCAAAAGTTCTCCACGTGTTTCGTCCAGCCCATTTGGGGTCCGAACTACCCCTCCTTCACGAAGGAGGCGCAACCAGCTATGTGCGAAGTGGAGGAGATGTGGAGAGCATACATATGGCGCAACAGCGCCACCGAAGGTTTCACCCCCACAATCATCCCGCACCAGCAGGAGAAGATGGCAAGGATGGTGACAGAGTTGGGGTACAAGTGGAGAGCGTGGATCTGGTAGTGCTCCAGAACCGCCATGAAGAAGGGGAGAACGACGGAATTAACCCCGCGATGATGGGATGGTACAAAAACGGGCAGACGGGGCCGGAGAGGCTCGCCGGATCCGTCGATCGACCACACCCGGGTTTTCGTCCAATCGTTCCGGTCGAAGGTGAGCTGCGAGTGACACCGGTCAAAACCAGCGTCCGTCCGGATGGTGGAGGCAAGGAGCACCTCTCCCATCTCCTCCCCCTCTTCCTCTCGAGGGGCTGGGTGGTGGCCGCTGCCCCTTCGTCGCTACCGGAGCTCCACGATGAGACATCATGAGCGAAAGGCGTGGGCAGTTGGCCAAGGGAAGCAAGCGCGAGGGAGCAAGCGAAGAAGAATAGATCTCGACTCGAGGGGCTACCTCCCCTTTTATAGGCCAAAGTTGGTTCCAGGCAGGCGCGCACCTTCCAAGAAGGTGCCTTGGGAACCTGGAGCGACACGCGCCCCGCACGGCGCCAGATGTCGAAATGACCGTCCGATCCCTCTACGACGTAGGAGCGGCGCTCGGCCCGAACGGACGGGGGCTACTACCGGATAGCTAGTACAGGGGTACCCGCGATCTGTCTATGTGTGGCTCACACGGCCGGGCTCAGGCGGACCTCACGATGGAGGTGCCACTCTCCTCGCAAGGTGCGTCATGCCAGAGCCTCTGGAAGGCTTCTGGAGGAAGGAAACACGAGAAGGACACGCCTCCCCAGTGGGGGAAACGACAAGCACGATGGCGACATTGGATGCCCCCGCCCCGCGGTCCCAGAGACCAGGTCTTGGTCAAAGTAAGAACGACAAGGCTCTGACCGGTGGGGTGTGCAGCCTCGACAAGAGCAGGATAGGTATGGGACATTTTGGTGCTAGAGAGGCAGCGAGCAAAGCCAAGTAAGGACAAACAACGTAAAAGAAGATCACTTTACCAGCAGATGGAGGAGAACCCAGGGTCCAAGACCTTGTCCACCAAAAAGCAGTCTTATAGATCAGGACCTCGGGGAACGGCACTGTGGAGACCCTTCCCGCCCATAGACCGGGGGAAGAGGCCCGACACCGCCCTATATAAGGAGCCCTTCTCCTACATTGGAAGGGATCGATCTTTGAGATCTAAAACCCTAGACTTTGATCCTCCATTGTACCCTCGCGAAGCACGCGATCAGTACAACAATGCAGGAGTAGGGATTTACCTCCTCACGAGGGTCCTGAACCTGGGTAAAAAACCCCGGTGTCATCTCTCTGTCGTGCGCTTGCTCCGTCGTTGAGTTCCTTCGGAATCACGTGTTTAGCCCCCTCATGGACCAAGGGATCGTTGGACCCAAGTTTCTTCGCGGGCAAACCTCCGACACAAAACCCAACTGGGAGGCACGCTGGGTGGGATTTTTTGTGTCGGGGTCGCCATAACCTTTTTTTGGAGGGTGCTATAAGAGACACGAGTGGAGATATTCTTGAGAAAAATTGCGTTTGTATTCATGTTGAGAGACTTAGAGAAACTCTAAAGGAGCATGTAAAATTCAACCCTTAAAAGCTTGTATACATGGCACGTTAAATCGTTTTTACGGATTCAAATTGACCTCAAAAGAACGGATACTGTAAATAGAAACTGTATCGTGTAGATGCCCTATTTTTTCTTTTTTTTCTTATTAATCATCTTCTTCGTGAAAACTGCCTGGCCTCCGAGTGCTTGCCCCGAGCCGCCTGCCGGCCGCGTCCCTAGTGCCGCCGCTGCCTAGCTAGCTAGCTTAACGAAGATGGGATCGATGAATAGCACCCCCTACGCTAGCTAGCTAGCCGTGGAATCGATCGACGTATATAGAATTGATCTGGAGATGAATAAACCACCTAGCTAGCTAGCCCCGTGTCTACAAGCTTGGTTGCTCCAGGGCGCGCCTGCGCCGCTGCCCCGTGCTGCTTGTGTGCGCCCCTCGCGTGCACAACGCCATTCGCCTGAATAGGTCAAGAGGATTCAATGGAAATTGGCACAGACTTGGTCAGAATCGGAGCACGTAGACAAGATCTTCTACCAGCGGTGCACGATTTTGCTAAAGCATCGAGATATCGATGGTTAGAGGCGTTGTACGGACAGCGGCGTGGCGGCTGATACAGACTGCCAAACATATGACAAAATCTTAACTCAACTTGGCTAGAGTCAGCATGTACAAGGAGAAAAGGGCATTCTGAGTTCACCCGACGTACAAAACACGCCCTAACAGTTCGGGCCGCAACCGCCCCTCCGCACGGTTCATGTACAGGCTCT
Organism: Avena eriantha; assembly: GCA_910589775.1. Classification (NCBI taxonomy): domain Eukaryota; kingdom Viridiplantae; phylum Streptophyta; class Magnoliopsida; order Poales; family Poaceae; genus Avena; species Avena eriantha. Next base: position 317,859,312 of record OU342745.1, on the reverse strand, counting down.
GGGGTTGTGTTTTCGAGACACCGTAAAGAGCCGAGCCTTTTTAGGGATCCGCCAGATCGAGCATATCGCGATAAACTATAAAGTCGTGTGACTTTTCACACTTGGGGGACTATTTACAGTTGCTATTAGGGATTCGTTTTTACATCCGATAGATCGCCATGATGGTCAAAACAATTACTACCCCAATATGCAGATAAAGAAATGTACGTACGGGAGTAGGCGAAAAGTGGTATCTATTCGCCGTTGTGCTCGTAGTCGCCTATACTACGTACCTGTCGACATCAACCCGGCTGCTATATGCTCGTATCTCTGGAGTTGGCCATAAACAAATATATGCAGCCAAGACCAGACGCACGTGCGTAATCACTTGCGTTGCTGATATAAGAATCGTTTCCCATTGCCATTTCCTACCGACGTCCAAAGCCACGGTAGCTTATAAATACCACCTTGTAGTGCTGATGCTAAGCACAATCATATCTCCATCCAGATCCAGGTTACAATTAGCAAGTGACACAAGAACCGCATAGCCCTCGATCGCCATTTCAGATCGGAATTAAGGTACACACACGGTACGGTAGTGACAATAATGGGTTCTATGGGAGGAGTCGGAGTGGCCGAGGAGAAGCCACATGCCGTGTGCTTGCCGTACCCGGCGCAAGGGCACATCACCCCGATGCTCAACGTGGCAAAGCTGCTCCACGCCCGCGGCTTCCATGTCACCTTTGTCAACTCCGAGTACAACCATGCCCGCCTCCTCCGCACACGGGGCGCTGCCGCGCTGTCCGACGTCCCGGGCTTCCGCTTTGCCACCATCCCGGACGGCATGCTGACCATCGTCGACGACGACGACGACGGCACGCAGGACATCCCGACGCTATGCAAGTCCACCACGGAGACCTGCCTCCAGCCCTTCCGCCGCCTCCTCGCCGAGATCAATGCCTCGGCCTCCGTGGAGGGACACCCACTGACCCACCCGTGAGCTGCGTGATCTCGGACGCCATTATGGGTTTCTCCATGGACGCCGCAAAGGAGCTTGGCCTCCCGTACGTCCGGCTCTGGACGGCCAGCGCCGTCAGCTACCTCGCGTACCACCACTACCGCCTGCTAGCTCATCGACCGTGGCATCTTCCCACTTAAAGGTACAGGTCTCCCTCAATCCAACCAACATAGTACGCACATTTTTGGAGACGGCGATCGAGTTCGACACTGCATTACGCCCCTGCCATTAACACTAGCAGTTCCTTACTGTAATTCTTGACTATCTCAACGTGCATTGCATGGGTACGTACATACGAGTAGATGTCAAGCAGCTGACGGATGGATACCTCAACATGCCGGTGGAGAACGTGCCGGGGCTGAGGAGCATGAGGCTGAGGGACTTCCCGAGCTTCATACGCTCCACGGACCCGGACGAGTTCATGGTGGGGTACGCCATCAAGGAGACGGAGCGCGCGGCCAGTGCGTCCGCCGTGATCATCAACAGCTTCGCCGACCTCGAGGGCCAGGAGGTGGAGACCATGGAGATGCTCCTGGGCCTGCCCAAGGTCTACACGATCGGCCCGCTCCCTCTGGTCGCCGCGCCGCACTCGGCGGCCATCATCAGCGGCCTCAGCCTGTGGAAGGCGGAGGCGGAGTGCCTGCTGTGGCTCCACGGCAAGGAGGCCGGCTCCGTTGTGTACGTGAACTTCGGGAGCATCGTCGTCATGACCAATGCGCAGATGGTGGAGTTCGCATGGGGGCTGGCCAACAGCGGCAGGCAGTTCATCTGGATCATCCGTCGTGACCTCGTCAAGGGCGATGCGGCGGTGCTTCCCCCGGAGTTCCTGGCGGCGACGGCGGGGCGCGGGTTCATGGCTTCCTGGTGCCCGCAGCAGGAAGTGCTGAACCACCCGGCGGTGGGCGCGTTCCTGACGCACAGCGGCTGGAACTCAACGCTGGAGAGCATGTGCGGCGGCGTGCCTATCATCAGCTGGCCCTTCTTCGCGGACCAGCAGACCAGCTGCCGGTACCAGTGTAGCGAGTGGGGGATCGGCATGGAGATCGACAGCAACGTCCAGCACGATGAAGTCTCGGGGCTTATCACGGAACTCATGGAGGGGGAGAAGGGTAACGCCATGAGGAAGAGGGCGGAGGAATGGCGTGAGAAGGCATTCAGGGCGGCCGAACCGGACGGTTCGTCTCACCGCAACTTCGACGGGTTGGTCCGCGATGTGCTGCTGGCCAAGCACTAAATCTTTCTCGTTGTGATTCTATACTTGACTTCATATGTTTCAACTGGATGATTGTTATGTAATGTAGTACCCTGTACCATTGACGTTTCGTCTGCAATTTCAATAAGTTTATGGGTTTTGATCTGGTACAATGCCCCCCCTCCCCCCCCCCCCCCCCCCCCATACGTCCCACGTAATTCCGCCAGATCACCCCCTGCCCACAATCCCGTGGCGATCGCCGCCACTGCCGGCCATCGTGACAACCGCCGCTGCAGCAGTGCTCCTTCTCCGCCACTATCGCCACGTCCTCGTCGACCGTTGACACCGTCGACACTGCAAATCGGATGGTTTTGTGTAACCGGACAGTCCAACGCCGACAATGCCAGCCTGTCCGGCAGCCAGAATGTCCGGCGCCGGTGAAGCCAACCTGTCCGGCAAGGACTGACTGTGGACGCTAGTGTCAAAACCATACGGGTTCATTGCCGAGAACCACGACAAACAAGAGCGACCTTGCTGCTCCGGCGCAACCCTGCCCAAGGCGACAAAGTCCATGTGATCGTCCACGGAGACCGAGGCATCCCGGAATACGTAATACCTATGCCAATTACCTGTGTCTTGTGACTGAAACTAATTTTCTTATCGACGAAGGCAAATATACAAGAGATAGACAGCAAATATGACATACTCAATGAACCTAACAATTCTTTTACAAATCTACGAGCTCATCCTAGGTACCCTCATTTCATATAAGCTGATAGACACCGATCAGTTCATTTACACGCATAAGGGAGAAACGACCACACCAACAGCTGGTAACCAACATAATTCAGCAAAAGCTCCATAGCTGTAAAACGAATCACTATTAATCTACTATTAGTACCAGGCAACAACTAAAAGAACTACAATTGTTTTCATCATGATACATTCAGACCACAAAGCTGAAGCTCATTGCAAGTAAAAAAATCATACCGGACAAGTCCGGCCTCTTGTCCAGAAACATGTCCGGCGGCCGTTAGCTTCTGTTAAAATTTCATAGCTTGAACTTCACGCTGGACAAAATGCCGAGCTGTCCGGCCTGTCGCCCGACATTTGGCTGGACTGTCCGTCCGGCTGCCCCAAACACTCGCTCGCCGCCGCCGCCGCCAAACTCTCGGCGCCCTACCTCCGCCGCGCCGCCGCCAATCTGCATGCTGCTGACGCCATGCCAACCCTCCGGCACACACCTACAACGCCAAGCAGAGGCGTGCGTCGGCAAGGAGAGTCACACCGCGAGTGGATACGGCCGTCGCCGGTGTTGATCCAGCGTACAACGGTGCCTTTTATCCGTTTGCGTAGAGACGTACTAGTATAGATACTACTAGAAAAAGTTAATGTTGTTGAGTTATATGTGTATGAAGCGATCTGAGCCGTCCTTGCGTTTGAGATTATACGAGTTTAGGGGGAGGGGGTTGTACTAGATCAGAGGCCATGAGTTTAACGGATCGAAATAATCCCTTGGAATAAAATTACATTTGCATAGGCATAGCATGTAAATCAGAGTAAATAATAGATTGTTTTAGCTCAAACTACTATCCACGTATTCCGATTCTTTTCAGCCGTGGGATGGATGCTAGAAAAGACACGAGGCGACGTCGTAACAGAGTCCTACTATCCCGTGAGGTGGGCCCCACTACGGGCCATGGCAGAAGATTCCAGACCACAAAGGTGTCGCCTGCATCGTCGTACCCCGTGTCGCCGGACGGTGGACCACGTGCACGGCATGGGCCGTCGTCAGCGTACGCGGAAAGCACCGCACTCTGTGAGAGGCGTTACCTGCGCGACACGCTTCCGCACTCGCCAGGTGGTGGGGCCTGCCGAAATTCGACTCGTATCGCCGTGGGCACTGGCCGGACGCGTTTTTCACGGCGGAGAGACGAGCTGGTAGTTTGGTTGATTCAACCATTAAGGAGGAGCAGGTGCCCAATGCAATTACAGTGCTCCAGTGCATTTGGTTGAGCTGAAATAAATTTGTACACGGCGCGAGGAACAATACAAACATCTGGGGTCGATGCAACTAACTGAGGAGCAGCTAGCTCTCTTAGAAGTGCCATCAGCAAAACCAAGGCTCCAGAAATAGTGTAAGAGCATATCCTCTAGCATTTTCAGGAGGGTCTCCCAGACCGTTTTTTTTATCCGGACGACAAAACTTCTCCTAGTCATATTCCTAGACGCTCAGTTTTCGTTAGATTCGGTCCATTTTACATCCGGGGTTTTGAGGCCGAACCAGGAGCGGCATGAGTCGCCTGGGAACCCCAGATGAAGCGGAATCGATGGGAATGAAAAAAATCGCGGTGTGGCCCTATTCTGTCAGCGTGTGAACCCAGTCATCCTCATCCCGTCGCCTCGGCTCCCGTGATGGACAGCTGGGAAACGACCGCATGTCCTTGGCTCCCACACGTTGCTGTAATGGCACGCCACCACCCGCCCACCTTCCCGCCGTTTCCACTTTTCCTGCCCATGCCGGTTCACCCCTCCCGCCCTCGCCGCCCTTTCCTCTTTCGGCTATAAATGTCATTCACCCTCGCCGTCCACAGAACAAACACGCTCGCCTCCCATTCCCCCAACCCGAAACCTCAAGTTCCGGTGAAGAGAAGAAGAGTTCGACAACTGCCATGGCGGAGCGCTCCCTACAACCATGGGAGGCACGGCTGCTCCACGATGCCAACTACTCGGCACCGTTAGACCTTCACTGCCCGTTGACGCGGAGGCTCATCGCAGGCTGCGTACCCGTGCCGCCGGTGCCCGAGGCCTCAGAGCTCGTCAAGGAGATCCAGGCGGTCATCGCCGACATGGAGGACCCCGAGCTCGCTGAGGACCCGGGGAACCTCTCTTACTAGGAGCAGTTCTTCATCGACCAGTGGGAGCAGGAGCTGGCTGCCTATGATGGCGCAGGCCCACCGCCAGCGTGAAACAACTCTGCAGGACGGCGACGGTGGTGGAGCGCACCCGACCGCACCCTCGCTGCTATCCTCGAGCTCATCAGCGTGGGGAACAACCCACTCCTGGGCTATCCCCACGCTCGCCACCGACGATCGCCTGGTGTCATCGGGCGAGCAGCTAGATGTCGAGGAGGATGGAAGGCGGGTCGTCTGGCTCGTGTTGTCGGCCTCACGCTCGTCTGGTTCGGCGTCACCGAGCTCGCCGGTGCCACTTTGGCTGGTGAAGCGGGAGGCGAAGTCGCCGCTGCGCACGAGTTTGCACGATGTTGTCATAAACGAACGCCGCACACCGTCGCTCCCTAGTGTCTACCTTTGGCTGGCAAGGCCGAAGTTGCGCGCGCTGAAGAAGGAGCCGGTGGACTAGGCGGTGCCTATCGACAAAGATGAGTTCCTCCTGAAGATGGCGATGGAGGCGTGTCTCAATGACGTGCCGCTGATGTAGACCACCGACACTTGCGCCTAGTCCAGGGCAGCCACTTGCGCCGGGTCTACACGAGCAGGCCGAGCACCAGGGCGCACACGACGCTCACCCGACAGAGCGCCTATCAGGACACACCACTCGTCGTCCTCGATGAAGAAGACAAGTTCGGGCCCTCATCGTAGTCGTGGCGATGCGGCAACGCCGGCCAGGGCAGCTCTCGGCCACCACAGCCGCCTAGCAACGACGATGGGACCTAGGACACTGACTACACCTCTTTCTATCGCCACTTAGGCATGTGATCGGCGTGTCGCCACCGACATTGGCTAGATATAAATGTTTTCGATGTTTATTAAGTTTTTCTTAACCTACTATAATCAAAATTCAGGTATATGTCCGAATTTTACTAATATGTATGAACTCACCTATATTTTAATGCAATCGCCTGAAATCATCTAAAATTCGCCGTGTTTTGTCAAAATTTGGCCGAAGTCGAGAACTCGGCCTGGGAACACGAATGGGAAAGCAGTCATTCCTAGGCTGAAAGTTACATACATCTAGCACTAAATAGTATCGGATTTGGGCTTAGGAACGCCTAACGAGTGGATATGCTCTAAATGGGACAAAGCACTGGTTGGGTGGTTGATGGCTCCAAAAATGGCCATCTTCCACCGCGTTTAAACATTGTTTTTGGCTCAAGCTTGACAAGAAACTCTCAATTCTTTCCACTAATGACTAATAATTGCAAAGATATGCAAAATCTTTCTTTGAATTATGTTGTGCAGGAAATCACGCTTTTTAATGCTAATTCAGGAGTCATAATGAAGTTTTTTGAGGAAGTCCACATGGCCAAGTAATTGGGAAGTCATTCCCTAGCGTCTGCAAGATTAACTACCACTGGTACAGGCAGGCCCCGCCCGTACAATCCGCCCATACCATGTGGCGATGGCTTCATCTCGTCAAACCCTATAACTTTCGTGAAGACGCATATATATATTTTGAGGCTCCAGCTGCCGGCCAAAGAGCCGCCATTCTCAGATTACATCACAACACCACCAAAGGAGATCCACGCCATTCTTCATCACTTCCATCATCCATCCCCTCTATTAGCCATAGCCATTGCTATGTACTTTAGATCTCCTTGTGATTTGGCGGCCATTGTAAGAATATTTGATTTCAATTTAAGTATTTGCATGATGTTTTCTATCTCCGATCTATTTGTTACGAGTGAGTAGTCCTCACGGGCTACGGGTTGGGGAGAAACCTCGCAACAATTATGTGCATCTAATTCATGGGAGTATTGTGTTTTGTTTGCAAATAGAGAATTGTCTCTTTTGTTTTTTGTCTCTTGTCTCGATATGTGGACTTGTAGGTACCCAAGATACCATAGATTGATAAAGGCTTGAGGTGAGATACGTGGCTAGTGGCGATCTCATAGGAACCCCAATGACAGAAAGGGTAGTACAGTCTTCGCTTAGCGACCCATTCCGGATCACAACAACATCACCACTGAATGCTTTGAACTTTTTTTACACTTAATAATTGGTTGTAGCATGTTGCTTCGTGGTGCACTCAGTTGGATTAAAAGAATATTTTAATGCCTGCTGCATCATAGGGGCTCTAGTATATTAGGATGTGTTGACCATGAGAGATTATCCCTATTCAACCATTACACAAGACTATGCTAATTATTATCTTTTATCCCATATGATGTGCAGTTGCAGGTGGATCTTCAACCTTGTCCTATCTCCATCCATTGATTCAACACATTATAAAAAGTAAACTAGATTGGTCCAGTAAACTAAGGTAAAATGAACAAACAAAGTCTTGTAGACGTGTCCTTTTTATTTCCTTTTATTATTTTTTTCCAAGTTTTGATTAAACCTAGGTCTTCTAGAGAAAATCTATTATACTACATCCGTGAATCCGGATCGAAGGTATCAACCCTTTTTCTGGCGCCGTTGCCAGGGAAGCAATTTCGTTATGCTAGTGAGGTCACTAGGGACCTTGTTTTTAGTTTATTATTAGTTTGTAGTTTATTTCTTGTGATTAGTTTAATTTCTTATTATATATTTGAAAATTCAAAAAAATAGTTACTCGTTATTTATTTTCATTACTTAAAAATTACCAAAAATATAAGAGCCATGGCTCAAAAGAAACTTGGGGACTATGTTATCCCATTGATGATTTTATTCGTGCACCCATCACTCAGCCCGCTGTTGATGCGGAAACCTATGAAATAAACCCTAACCTTTTAAGTTTGGTTCAACAAAACCAATTTGGGGGCTCATCTTCTGAGGATTCGGGTTTGGACTTAAATACTTTTACTAAAATTTGCGACATGATGCATATTAAGGATGTAGATCCAAATGATGTTATATTAAGATTATTTCCTCTCTCTCTCTCTTAGAGGAAAGGCTAAGGATTGGTTGCTAGCTCTACCAAAGGGCACTATTAAATCTTGGGAGGAATGTACTAATTTGTTTATGACTAAATTTTTTCTCCCAGCTAAAACTATGTAGCTAAGATCCAACATTACAAGTTTTAGACAAGAAGACCGTGAGCCACTAGCGTTTGCATGGGAAAGGATGAAAGAAGACGTAATGAACTGTCCTAGGCATGTAATAGAAGAGTGGCTTATATTACATTTGTTTTATAATGGTCTTAACCCAATGTCTAAGTTTATGCTAGATACTGTAGTATGATGAAATTATGGGAAAGCAAGTGAGTGTTGCAAAGAAGTTACTTGATGATATGCAAAATAATCATGCCCAATGGCATGTGGAGAGAACCTCGAAGAGAGTAAGTTCAATTACCGAGGTAAATAATGAAGAGCTTACATGTAAGGTAGACGAGCTACTTAATATAGTAAAGGGTAAAGAAGATACCCAAGTTAATGCTATCGCTAGCGGTGTTAATGAGATCAATTTTATAGCTCGCACTCCTTTTAATCCTGCATGCAAAAATAATAATTATGCTTCTAATGTTCAAAAATATTATTCTAATCCTGCAGGAGCTCCATACAATAATTATGAAAATAATAATGGAGCAAATCATGGCAATCTATCATTTGAGCAAACTGTTAGAACTCTTATACAAGCCAAAAACGAGCAAAATAATATGTTTATTAAAATCATGGAGAACCATGAAAATAGTATAGAAAAATTATCTAACCAAGCCGTTGCAATTAGAAATGATGTACATGCTCTACAGGAAAGGACAAAGACTGTGGAGGCTCAGCTAGTAAAAGTAGTTTAGAGACAATCTCTCATACTAGCAAAATTTGCTGGAAAACCCGAGCCAAATCCGGTAGAAGACCTCAAGATGATGAGGGTGATAACCAATGAACAAAAGCCTGAAGAGCTAGATTATAGCAACACGTTGACACCAGAATATACCATGGAAGATCTTCTAAAGATGATCACCGTGAAGAATCCAGGTATAAAACAAGATAATGATGCTATGTACCAACAATTTATACAACAAGTAGTATCTAAAGTTCAAGATTTAGAGATGGAGTATAAGAGACTAGCTGATAAGCTTCCTTCTAAGCTAGATGATATATTTGAGCCCACTATTAAAATTAAGTTAGGAGTTAATGAGATATCCGCACTTTGTGATCTTGGTGCAAGCATCTCAACAATTTCTAAAAGCCTATTTGATAAATTAAACTTGGGGCCATTTGTAACCACTGAATTAAGACTCCATCTAGCAAATTCAACATATAAGCAAGCCGTTGGGATAAAAGAAAATATAGTTGTAGAAATCAATGATAGTCCCGCTCTTATTGATCTTGTTATTGTGGACATGCCTGAAGATCCCATAACACCTATAATTTTAGATAGGCCATTCCTAAGAACTATCAAAGCTTTAATTAATCTACATGAGGGGAATGTGAGAATATGTCTACCATCTAGAGATCCATTTATAGTCCACTTCTCTAGGAAGAAGAAGGCCAAGCCTAAAGATGACGATGGTATAATTACTTTGAAAGACAATTACTTTGGAGTGGGAATTCCACTCATTAAACCTAAATGATTGCCATCAGGGTCAAGCTAATTGACCTTAACTAGAAGCGCTTCATGGGAGGCAACCCATGTGAAATAAAGTTTTTTACTTTTGTGTGAGTCTTGTTAGATTTGTTTTGTTTTTCTTTTGCCTATTAATAAAGAGTGTTCAGGAAGACCTTTGGAGAGAGGAGAAGAAATAAGGTAATCCTCGATCTTTTATTTTACTAACACATGGCCTAAGAGGTATTGTTGATCTTTATATAGTATACTTGCTATTATCTTGTCCTTTGATAAGATGTGCAAAGACGCACGAAGCTAGTGATCAAATTCTTTGAGTTTTGTAGCTCACAGACCGTTTAACTACTGCGGTATGGCCGGAAGGGACCGTACCGTGCTCCCATACCACATCAAGGCTCGAGAAGATATAAATTCTGATTCTTGTCATAGGAAACAGTGCTCTTAGCGACCACCAGTACGGTCGGGACGCGCCCGTACCGTACCCTCAAGCAAAACATCAGATTTTGATTAAAGGTACCTAATGAATAATGACCAGCAGTATGGACACGTGTGGCCGTACCGTGTGCCCATACCGAGTGCATCGCCAGAATGGTCATCACCCCCAAGGTATGTTTCCCGGTATGGGAGGCTCTGGTCGTACCACCCGCCCGTATCTCTGGTCGTACCACTCGCATGTATCACGTACGCGGCTGCCGTAAACACCATGAGGAGGTAACTTAAAAATCCCAAAACAAATCTTTCTCTTTCTTCTTCCTCCAAATTCCAAACCACCTCCATTGGATCTTCAAATTTACTCAATCTTTCTTTAGTTTCTCACACTCAATTGATCTAAGGTATGATTCTCCCGCGATCTTCAACTTATTTTTGCTAAATCTTCACTCAACCTTTCAACATTGTCAATCTAGACTCAGGTCTTGTTCTTGATCTAATCTTGATATTGAGCATGCTTAGTATTGTTTTAGAGGAGTTTCTTTTGTAACTAGTGTAGAGAATCATTTATTCTATGTTTCCATTGGATTAAAATCTTTTATTAGCAATATTTATTTATTTTGTTTTATTTTATTTTAGATGAACACGAGGATCCATACACGGATGATGGCTGCGGAACCTTCTGCACCACCCGTTGATACGTTGACCCCCCGAGTCACTTGGTATCGAGCTCATCGAGGAGTTTCAGCTGAACCATTTCAACCGTCTCAAGCTCTGAGAAATCAAGTCCATCAAGTGGGCATGTCCCTATATCCTGAACCAACTTGGCATTCGTGCTGATTTTGATTTACTTCGCAACAACATTGGTTTGTATGACTTTGTCTTTCAGGATGTCGCCACATACCGCCGCTTGACACTTGAGTTCCTCATCACCTTGACACATACGGTGGAGCCTCACTATTGTTCCAAGGATCAAAGGGCTGGAGTTGATCGCATCAACTTCCGTCTCATGAACCGTGAGTACTGCTTGACACTCAGACTAATGGGCTCAATATTTTGGATTTGCCAACAATGTCACAGACATACGCTCCACTACTTTTGATTTAAATCTTCACCTTTACAACACTTTAGTTTAATGAGAATTCATGGAAACACACCCAAGGGGAACCAAAATGATCATCCTACTATTTGCTATTTGTTTTATGTCATTGCTAACACCTTGCAAGAACGTGGTGAGTTTACTAGAGTTAATGAGGGGGACATCATGATCCTTGCAAAATATGCTATTATTAATTGTAACTTAATGCCAAATTTGGGCGCTCTTCTAATGTTTTACCTTAAGCATTAGGTTGTTCAATCTCGAGGATCCATATGTGGATGAGGAGTTGGAACCGTTCTTGCATGTGCACTTCACATCAACCTAGGTAATATCCAACCGTTGACAGGAAGTCATCGTCTCGGTCTTTCTACTCTAAGAGCATATGGTATGATTTCTAGAACTAATGGTAGATACTTCCTTAATATACATGGAGTGGATCACTTGATCCCAGCTCCTTTACCTGATGGTCTATTCTCTATCGAGGATGGATGTTTGCGTTTTGACACAGGTTGAGGCAAATCTACCCCATCAAGAAATACCCGTGGGAGAAGGAGGAGAAGATGAAGAAGTAGAACAAGAGGGACCTGAACAAGATGTGCAGCCACCAAAGTACTACACCACCTATGAAGATATCTATGCGCTCAAAGGGAATATTCAAAACATGAACAACCTCACCATCAACCTTCGATATGCTTCTGCAAACCTTGCCACCCAGTTCCATGATTGGAGCAGCCAATGGGACATGGGAGACTATCCACCACCACCACAATGAGCAACAAAAGGGCTTGCAAAAGCCTGAGCTTGGATATATGTTCCCCCGGCAAATTTATTTGTGTAATAATGAGGTTGTACTCCAGCTCCTTGGGAGCTTTAAAATACTCGTGTTGGCTTGTTCCAACACTTTGCTTATTAGTTTTCTTTCGTTTTTAGTTTGGTTCTGTTTTTTTGTTTGTTTTTCTTTTATTAGTCCCTTGCTTGGTCGCAAGTTCTTTTCTATTCTTTAATCCTTATCTTCAAAAGTACAAAAGGATTTTTTTCTGTTTTCCTTTTTCTCGTAATTGTGGATTCGGACTTTGCCTCTTTGCTTTAATATTATTATGAGAGTAATCGTGTTTGAGTTTTGAAGGAACACATCCCTCTAAGGAAGAGGATCATGAAGTTACTTATGAGAGGTATGTTCTATGTCTCCCACTATTGAAGTTTGAGTTGTTTATCCTAGTTGGTCGATTTGCTAAGATGACATGCTAGTGGGAGTAATTTAATATGGTTAGAGTAGAGCTTTTTATTAGTATAATGATTAGCTGTTGAAGCTTTTGCGCTAGTTCTTTTAGATAACCAAGTCTTCCTTTGGAAATAATATTACCAAACAAATACAATAAGAAAAAGTATGAAATTTACGACTTGTTTGATGAATGATTTTCTTGAGAGTATACCCTTGAATATACTTAACCCCATATATGTTTTGATATTCTTGACGACACTCATGAAAGGAGTTGTTTGGTTGAAATGAAGTCTAGTGGTAATTGTGATGCATGCCAAAGCTAACCTTGTGGATCAAACCGTGGTACAAGCATAAAAAAAGAGAAATAAAAAGTTCTATGTTTCTCATGCACACATTTGGGATGCCAAAAACTCTGCTAGCTTTTGAACAATCTATTTGTATAACCCTGGATTTCGTCTATGAGTTGATGACATGAGTGGCATACGTGTCAATATATCGGCAAAAGTATTGGTACTCTCAAAGGTTGTGCAAGCACTTGTAAAAGAAACAACCAATGATCCTTGAAAGAGGAAGAAAAAAAGATTGATGAGAAAAAGACAAAAAGATATGTATGAAGATCCACATAAGAAGTCCTTGGCATGATATCATTACTACTTTATGATTTTTTGTGAAAAACAATGATTGGATTAGAAGTGTTTTAGATAGACTTGATTTATCAATGTGGGTGTAAATAAGACACTTCTCTGTTATGCTACTTAGGACATGAAACTCTCTTACTCAATTATGCTATTTAAACATCCTAGTGTTCCTTGGCAAGCTGAGAGTTAACTAGAAGAATTGGACTAATTGCTACACTTCCAGTTGCTTATACTTATATTAAACTTTACTTTGATTATATTGACTTACCGAAAGCTTGTATAGTACTCTTGTCATCTCTCTAACTTTGATAAGCCTCGCAAATGAATGAAGTGCTGAGTGCATATGACTACCAACCATAAGTGAATTCTTATTCTCATTGTTTCAAGTTTAAACACTGAATTCCTTATAGTTATTATGTTTCTTCTTGCTCGAGGGCGATCAAGGTTTGAGCTTTGGGGAAGTTCATGGCTCCAAAAATGGCGATCTTCCACCACGTTTAAACATTGTTTTTGTCAAGAAATTGACAAGAAACTCTCAATCCTTGCCACTAATGACTAATAATTGGAAAAATATTCAAAACCTTGCTTTGAATTATGTTGTGCAAGAAATCACGCTTTTTAATGTGAAATCAGGAGTCATAATGAAGGTTTTTGAGGAAGTCCACACGTCCAAGTAATTGGGAAGTCATTCCCTGACATCTGCAAGCTTAACGACCAATGGTACGGGAAGGGCCCGCCCATACCGTCCACCCGTACCATGTGGCGGCGACTTCGTCTCGTCAAACCCTACAATTTTCATGAAGACGCTTATATATTTTGAGGCTCCAGCCGCCGGCTAGAGAGCTGGCATTCTCATATTACATCACAACACCACCAAAGGAGATCCACGCCATTTTTCATCACTTCCATCATACATCCCCTCCATTAGCCACAGCCATTGCTTTGTACTTTAAATCTCCTTGTGATTTGGTGACCATTGTAAGAATATTCAATTTCAATCTAAGTATTTGCATGGTGTTTTCTATCTCCGATATATTTGTTATGAGTGAGTAGTCCTCACGGGCTGCGGGTTGGGAAGAAACCTTGCAGCAATTATGTGCATCTAATTCATGGGAGTATTATGTTTTGTTTGCAAATAGAGATTTGTATCTTTTGTTTCCCTGTCTCTTGTCTTGATATGTGGACTTGTAGGTACCCAAGACCCCATAGATTGATAAAGGCTTGAGGTGAGATACTTGGCTAGCGGCGATCTCATAGGAACCCAGTGACAGAAAGGGTAGTATGGTCTTCGCTTAGCGACCCATTCAGGATCACAACAACATCACCACTTAATTCTTTGATCTGTTTTTTACACTTAATAATCGTTTGTAGCATATTGCTCTGGTGTGCACTCGGTTGGATTAAAAGACTATTGCTATGCCCGCTGAATCACGGGGGCTCTATTATATTAGGATGTGTTTCCCATAAGAGATTATCCACTACAAGAAAAGTTGGCTTTTACAACAGACGAATTTCGTGGTTGAAGGCCCATTTTTCGTGGTTAAAAAGTCTTCTACGAAGGATAGCCTTCGTGGTAAAAGCCCCGTCACAAAAGAATCTACCACGGATTTTTTTGACCGTGGCAGATCGCACCCTTCATCCATGAAAACTTGTTCCATCGTAGATCTATTTGCCAGCTGTGTTGACTGCTAACGTCATGCAAATGGCCACGTGGCACCCACCGTTAACGGCCGGTTACCACCAATAGCGATCAGAGAAACTGTGGCAAAAGCTAGGCCCAGTCAAGTCCTGCTAAATATTAAGTGGCCGGCCCATGAGGACAGCCCAAAAAGAAGAAGGCCCGTTAGTGTTTCATCATGCACTATTTGGAATTGGCCCATTAGTGCAGCCAGCCGCGACCCTTGAACTTTTAGGCCCGACACTGTTTCAGGCTACAGAAGGCCCACCTTGGTCCAATACTGTGCGACCCATTCCCTGCTAGGGCCGAGTCTGTTCGTTACTATTAAGCCTTGCGGTTGGCCTATCACTTTTCTCGCACCCATCATGGGCCCTTACAGCCATCTACCATTACGGCCTTTTACTGTTCTGGACTTTCACTATTTGGGCCTTCTACTATTTTTTCGCATAAATGGGTTGCTAAGTTTTTGGCCTGCTAAATTTCTGGCCTACTATTGTTCTGGTCTTGTTACCATTTTCGTCCTATTACTGTTTAGCGTCCTACCGTTTTCCTATACTGGGCTTTTACTATTCCGCCCTTTTACTGTTCTAGCTATTTACTATTCTGGCCTTTTACTATTCTGGCCTTTTATTGTTCTCGCCTTTTGCGGTCAAATTCTACAGTATAATGGTGTCGGTGTAGGCCCGTCACTATTGATTAGAGGCCCATCAAGGAGTGATACAACCGTTGTAGGCCTACTACTGTTTAAGCCTATCTAACTTAGATCCATTGCCAGGACATAAAAGTGGATAAACAAAGAACACAAGTTCTCTAGAATGCTAAATAAATTCTCGAATTGTGGAAAAACCTACAACTGGAAAAATAGTAAACTATTACAGTCCTGAAAAATTCCGTACCTTGTGAAGCATCATCAAATTACAACACAGTTGATAAATAATATAATCTCAGTTTCAAAAATGTTCCTTTTAGGAAGCTCACAGCACCTCACATGTAACGACGGGATTACCACGAGACTTGTTGAGGATATTATTAAGTAGATTCTCCGTCAAAGCTTGCCTATTTTTCAAATCAGATAACTCCTTCCTTGCTATGGAGACTACTCCATATGTTCTGTTGGCTTCCTGTCCAACTACATCAAGTGCATCTTGGAGTGCAGCACCAAAAATTCTTACCGCTGGAATGTATGGAGCAGTCGAGATCGTGTACCTACGTGAGCAATACACACTGTCACTAATGCTCTGTCCAAAGAGATCTACACATGAGGTAGTTGTTTTCTGTTCTGCCTTCATATTTATATTTGCAACCTAAAACAAAAAGAAACGTCATATAGCATCATTACCAAGGAAAACAAAAAACCAACAAATTTCAAATCATTCCTTTTGCTAAAAGGAAGAAAGCAATTAGTAATAGCAGGGAATCATACATCTCTTTCTTCTAGAATAACTGGAACAATAGACTTCATAGAGAGATGCCATCGTGTGCACCTGTCACTTCTGCCATGTGAAATGACTGCTCTACTTGATGAAGGCTGAAACTAAGATAAAAAAGTTACGACATCATACAAAGGAACAAAACTACCATGTTCATTCTCAACGGTTTTCAAAAGATTATTTGGTCTATTATAGCAATGTTCGCACTCAACACAAGGACCTCATGCAGACTAATCAAAGTAGAATGCACGAATTATGAATGCAATGAATCTGGCAACTGAGAGCATAACTAGGCAGGCACAGGACAACAGAAATCTAGCAAATGCAGTTAAAAAGAAGTGCATGCCCTGTCTAAAGCTCCTTAAACTAATAGACAAGAATTTACCAGAAAACAAAAATAAGCATTTAAACTGTGTAGCTGATATTAACTAGCATACTCAATGTGAAGTTGGATGAGAAACTTAGGTCGGTGGTATTGTTGTAATCATCGACAAACTATTATAGTGCCTCAGTCAAATGAGAAATAGATGTGTGCCTCTAACAGACTTGCCAAATCATTTTAGAGAAATGGCCAAACAATCTATCAAATAGTCAGATTGTTTAATTGTTTTGATTGTCTTCCCAAAGACAAAGTGTGCTATCATGTGCCTTGTATTAAAATAGCCATACACATGGAAGATACCAGAGTGAGATTTGAAGTGTGCGGTTTCTTATGATCCTTCCGTTTCTGTTATATTGGATTCCGTTGCATGTCTGGCCTTGTTATAATCACGCTAGTGCCTCCGACAAAAATAACAACTCAACTAGAGTAAATGGGATGACACCAGGGGACTTAAACCTTAAAAAAGGGGGCATGCTTACAGTAGCTCTATGTAGAGTCTCAGGGTTGCTGATCTGGTTATAGGTATGTTCGTCGACGACGTCCGCTGCATCAAGTAATTGGACTGGTGGTCTCCATACTTCAGTGTTGGGCCTCTGCATAATGGTGCAGCGAATAGTAAACACAAAAAGGTTCCAGTCTCACGGATGTTAGCATGAAGTGATGCAAAAGCAATAGATACTTACGAGATTATAAGGGCCATTCATTCTATGATTTCTAGTGTAAACTGCACCTATTCATTGCGTAACAACAACAAACTGTTAGGAATCGTGGGGTAAGAAGAAGCAAATAAAACAAACATCTTAGTGGAAGCAGTATAACAAATGTAAACGTGTACTGCATAGATAGGAGAACAGCATCAAGCAGGAAATAACAGTTAGTGCCATAGCCTATGCCTAGCTAGATAGAAATTATTGAAGGAAATATGCCCTAGAGGCAATCATAGAGATGATTGTATTTCATATGTATCCATGAGTTTAGGAGTTGGCACGTCCGAATGATCTTTATATGTGTTTAGGAGTTGGCATGTCTTACTAGAGGCCGCTACCAACTATTGACGGAGTAAGTGTACTCGTGTCATGTCTATATGTGTATGAACCTATAGGGTCACACATTTTAGGGGCTAGAAGCCTGATGAGGATTGGATCCGAATTAGACCGGGCTTAGGCTGCTAATGGGTTGCTAATGTAGAAGCCCACCAGGGATGCCTATATAAGAGAGAGTGAGGCAAGCTGAATAGGGTTGACTTAGGCTGCTAATGGGTTGCTAATGTAGAAGCCCACCAGGGATGCCTATATAAGAGAGAGTGAGGCAAGCTGAATAGGGTTGAGCATTCCTCCCAGCCGCCACTCCTCTTTCGCATGTGTTGCACGAGCAGACCTAGCAGTCTGGTGTGTGACGGCTTCCACTCAGGACGTGTGGATACCTTAGAGGTGCTGCAACTGTAGCACTTGGACGAGCCGCACAAAGGGGAGCTGCTCATGGGACGAGGACAAGTATGAGACATAGAACATCTACACTTCCCCGACGTGCTTCATCGAGTTCCGCAATTGCGCGTCTAGTGGTAATCCCGTGATCTATGACATCAGTATTCCTGGTTGACGCGGTAGAATTTTTTGTTTTTCGCTAGTGTAGCCTACCGTAACCCTATAGTGGTAGCAGAGCCGATGCTGTTTAGTCATAGGTTCGGGAAGTTTGCATATGATGATATGCAGATTGATATGAATGATGTGATTGTTTGTATGGCGGTGGTTGTGGATTGATCTATGATCTTACTTTCCGTGATCGTGATTCTAAGGTCGTCGAACGACTTACCCCTACCGGTCGGTTTCCGCCACCGGGGTAGACAGTGACACATAAATCTAGTTGAATCACGCAAAGATCAATATGATTGATCGAATCGGGAACTAGATCTGAATCGATGTACCGTGATCAAAGGAGTTTGGTCGAATCGGAACAATAGTCGGTTTATGGTAAATTTTATACCCCGAGGGGCGCTGCCCCTTCGAACCCCGTAGGGGGAGACCCCCTTAGTCATAGCCCCTTTTTGTATCACGTTAAGGATCATAGGTGCTGCGATTTCACATGATCTGTTAGAATGCGATTCTATGCACAACTTGTTTTTGCAGGATGTATGTGATCAGTATGGCCCAAAAATGTATGTGATGCATGTATGTATTTTTCATGACCTGCGTGTCGTGAGTAGGGCAACACGGCTGGAGCCATATGTGTTATCAATTATTGTAATGGCTTGCGTGCCAACTTGTGATGATCCCAATACCATGTAATTTTGATTACTAGCTGTCAGGAGTAATAGCTTGTATTAGTTCTTGGAGAACTCATCACTTGGTGGATGGCTCGCGTAGAGCATGAAGATGGAGATCATCATGGTGGACAGGTTCTATGGCGAGGGAGATCACCATGATAAAATGGGCCATACTGTATCACATCTATGTGAATGCTATTCCTATACGTTTTACTAGTATGCATGCTTAGCTGATATAAGTAGAACGATCCCTCACAAAGTTTAAGTTAAACCATGCCCTCCCAACCAAACCTTGCACCATCCTATGCCCTATACAATCGTTGGTGGGTCTATGAAATTAGGGTTCCGCGGTTTTCCTTGGCTGGATGGGTCTGTATCGGATACCTACATGCATAAGGGTTGGTGAGCTTAACAAGGTCATCTTAACAGTTCAGGACCTTTGGGCATAAATGTTGGGCGCGTAGTTTTGACATAGAGATGTCACCCAACAACAAGAGTCATATGTGATATGATTAGCAAAAGTTGCTTACCGATTTACCTTGTCTTCTAGCAGTGATGCTAAAGCTCACTAGTTGACTTGTTAATTATGGATCTTGAATCACTTAGTATCAATAGAGGGATGTTGATTTAAGTGGGAGTATATGCTATTAAATTGTTTAATATGTTTTACTCTTTCATGGTTACATGGCTTAGTTTTTTGCATGTATTTATGTTGTAGATCAATGGCAATGAACACTTCATCACCTTTTGCTTTGCGTTCCATTCTTGAAAAAGATAAACTAAATGGAATAAACTTTTCGGACTGGGTCCGTAACGTGAGAATTGTTCTTAGGTCTGATAAAAATGAAATTGTTCTGGATACCTCAATCCTGGATGGACCTGCTGATAATGCAACCGCGGCCCTTAAGAATGCCTACAAGAAAGCATGTGATGAATCTCTTGAGGTTAGTTTTCTTATGCTTGCATGCATGGAACCTGATCTTCACAGGCAGTTTGAGGATCAGGAAGCGTACGATATAATCGTCGTTCTTAAGGACATGTTCCAGACTCAGTCTAGGACTAAGAGGTACAATGTCGCTAAGTCCTTTGTGGAATGCAAGCTGGCGGAGGGAGAAGCTGTAGGTCCCCATGTGATCAAAATGGTTGGTTACAGTCAGACTTTGGAAAAACTTGGTTTTCCATTAGGCCAAGAGTTGGATACTGATTTCATTTTTGCGTCTATTCCATCTAGCTATGGGCATTTAATTTCGAACTACCATATGCATGGGGTGGAGAAGGGCCTTAATGAGTTATGTGGGATGCTGCAAACAGCAGAATGTGACATTAAGAAGAGTGCATGGCATAGCCATGTGATGGCTGTGCAGAAGAAGCCTAGCTTCAATAAAAGGGCACTTCTTGGCAGAAGAAGAAGGGAAAGGCTAAGGATACGATCCCTAAGCCAAACCCTACACCCAAGCAAAAGGCTGGACCTGCAGGAGACACTGAGTGTTTCTTTTATCATGAATATGGCCACTAGAAGAGAAACTGTAGCAAGTACCAGGCTTCTTTGAAGAAGAGTGGAAGTAAGAGTACTTCCCACTCAGGTATGCTTGTTGTAAATGTTGTGGACATCTTTCTCGCAGATTTTTATGTTAGCTCTTGGGTATTTGATACTGGATCGGTTGCTAATATTTGCAATTCGATGCAGGGGCTTAAAAGGACTAGAGAAGTGCAGAAAGGCGAAGTGGATTTTCGCGTCAGAAATAAAGCAAGGGTTGCTGCATTATTCGTTGGCGTCATGGAGCTTCACCTTCCGTCGGGATTTATTATGGAGTTAAATAATTGTTATTACATTCCTAGTATGGGTTGAAACATTTTATCACCTTCATGTTTTATGAGGGATGGATATTCATTCGCGAGTACAAACAATGGTTGTGTAATCTCTAAGAATGCTATGTTTGTGGCTGATGCTCCCATTGTGAATGGGTTATTTATTTTAAATCTTGACGATGCATCTATTTACAATGTTAGTGCTAAATGCCTTCGGCCTAATGATTTGAGTCCTACCTATTTATGGCATTATTGTTTGGGGCATATAAGTGAAAAGCGCATGAAGAAGCTCCATGGTGATGGTCTTCTAACTTCGTTTGATTTTGAATCATACGAGACATGTAAAGCTTGTTTACTTGGAAAGATGACCAAAATGCCTTTTACGGGTTTTCCCGAGAGAGCGATAGACTTGTTGGAACTCATACATACTGATATATGTGGACCAATGAGCACGACAACCAGAGGAGGATATCACTACTTCATTACTTTCACTCATGATTTTAGTAGATATGGCTATGTCTACTTAATGAAGGATAAATCTGAAACTTTTGAAAAGTTCAAAGAGTTTCAGAGTGAGGTAGAGAATCAACATGGCAAGAAAATAAAGGCCTTGCAATCTGATCGTGGAGGTGAATAGTTGAGTCATGAATTTAGCAATCATCTTAAGAGTTGTGGAATTGTTCCACAGCTCACGGCACCCGGAACGCCTCAAAGAAATGGGGTCTCCGAACGGCGCAATCGAACTTTGTTGTACATGGTTTTTTTGATGATGAGCCAGTCGGATTTACCATTATCATTTTGGGTTACACTCTAGAAACAACAACTTTCACACTAAACAGGGTATCATCTAAATCCGTAGTTAAGACACCATATGAGATGTGGACTGAAAAGAATCCTAGTTTGTCTTTTCTAAAGATTTGGGGTTGTGATGCATTTTTCAAGTGACTTCAGTCGGACAAGCTAACACCCAAATCGGATAAATGCATATTCATGGGATATCCAAGGGAAACCTTAGGGGGCTTGTTGGTTTGCGGCCTGAAAGTTTGTGGGCGGGTGCATCACGGTACCCGAGTTGGCATCAATCTCGCGGAGGGGCCGTAGTAGAATCACCAATTGACGAGGGTTTAACTCATCAATGCCCATTGTTATGGACTTGGGTTTTGGAGAAGGAGGGAGCGCTGGAAGTCTCGATCGGCTAGCAAACAAGCACACAGGGACGCAAGGTTTACCTAGGTTCAGGCCTCATAGAGGACCCTACTCCTGCTTGTCTGCTCTTGATTGATGATGATCCGAAGGATTACAATGTCGCCGATGGCGGTAGATGCGCAGATTGGATCTGGCGTATGTGTATGCTACGTGTGTTGTCTAGATCTATTGTGGGAGTCGCGATTGAGAGGGTGCCTTCTCGTTGGACCCTCCTAGCCTTTATATATGGAGAGGCTAGGTCTCAGGTACCAATACGAGTTGGTTACAAGTTAGATTCAAACTCTAGTCTTGAGGTTTCCTTGTCTTATGCGTTTGACAGCCCGTGTCCATATGGGCTTCATATTAGTCGAACCGTCATGGGCGTCATGGACCTGTTCAGTTCGTCGAGTGCGCCTTCCGTCGGGCCACACCGGGTAGGCTGTAGTCGAGTGCCTGTTGGGCATACCCATGTCCGTAGCCCCCGAGTGTCCATGTGAATCGTAGATTCGGATGGAGACTTAGAAGCATTGAGTCTTGCATTAGGATGTCGAAGTCGACAGTTATGTCGAGTGCGAAGCACTTCTCCCGGAAGTTCATCGGGTCAGTCGAATTTGTAGTAGTTCATAGGGATGATGGTAAACGTGCCTGGTGCGCTCGATGGATCGGGACCAGTTAATTGCTCTAGGGCAAAAACAACATCACCTACTCAAACTCGAGTCCCCGGACTCGAATTCGGAAATTGCTGGCATAATTCGACTCATGCTGCGGAGGTCTTATAAAGTTCGATTCGCAGTGTATAAGTGTGAGCACTCGACGCGTCCGTCAAGACATATTCATCGTTCCTGCAGGCACGGATATATCTCTGGTAGTGCACAGCAGATGCGTTGCCAGGCCTTATTCAGGTCTTATCTTCACGCTATAAGCGCGGCATCCGAATTTTTTGTCATCGCGGAGATGATTCGGGTGGCCCAGGAGACGTAATCTCTTTGTAGGGGAAATACATGGCGGAGTCGCCATAGAATTCGAGTGTGGATGTTATCAACACACAGTACGATGTACAAGGAAAAATATCCATAGGGTGCGCGACCAGCTCTCCCTATGGGAGTAGCCCCCAAGTGCCTATTCGAGTCGTAGACTCGAGTAGGGACTAAAAACATTTTGCGACTGCTGTCGTCTTTTTTTGCTTGTTTCAGTCGAATATGCTTTCAGCACTCCCTATGGGAGTAACCCGAACTCCACAATCGAATATTAGATTCGAGTGAAGGGTTTTCATAATGCTTGGATATCTTCACAAATTTCTTCGGGTGCGCGGCTAGCGCTCCCTATGGGAGTAGCCCCTGAGTCCTTAGTCGAATCGTGGATTCGAGTGAGGATTCATAGCGTGTCACTCGAGGATCTTGTATATGTGCGACCAATGCTCCAGCTTGGAGTAGCCCCCGAGTGTCTGGCGGAGTCGTAGACTCAGGCAGAGACTCAAGTATTGTATCACGTGAGGAGAAACCACTGACCCGGAAGTGCATCGAGTCAGCGTCTCACGCATAAGGACCCAAGAGTCGACGATGTAGTCAAAGTCATGCAGTGATTAGCCGGGTGAGTCGACGATGTAGATGGAGTCGATGCAGTCATTTCTGTCGGGTGCGGGGCCAACGCCGCGTGTGTGTAGCATTAAGCAATGCAACCATCCGAGGAGGGACTGGACTCGGGTCTTGAGTCTATGTCGTAGCTAGTTGTTTTTTCGACTCCTGTTGGAGGACCCCGATAGAATAGCTCGACGCAGTCGATGTCCTTGTAAGATGCAGAAAACATATATAGTTGTGAAGTACCTGTATATTGTGAAGAATATTTGCATGTCGACTTGTAAAGTAAGATTCTGATGCCAATCGAGTCGACACTTTTGCACGGTATGCTAGGCCTTTTTGTTAGCCTGATTACCATTAGTCTCAGTACCTTGCCGAGGCACTTGGAGTTCAAGGATTCGACGATCAGGCAGAATCAGCTACTCGGGCTATCGCGTATGAGGTGCTCGAGTGCGTGTAATCGATGGCACATTAGGTTACTCGAAGAGGGCGCAACCCTCGAGTGTTTCGAGTGCGCGTTAAAAAAGAAACAGCTCTAAGTAGAGGGCAAACTTAGCTTTATTAGTTGTTGTTGTGGACGAAGTCGATGCAATCGCCGACGTAGTCTATGCGTTAGTGGATCGCGTGATGGAGTCGAAGACACAACAGGTCGGGAGAGTCGAAAACCGCGGCGGGTCGCTGAAGTGGAGGAGGGAGGTGAAGCGACTTCAGGTTGCTGAGGCCGATGGCGATAGCGAGTTGCCGCATCGGAAGACTCAGCAGGTCAGTGGAGTCGAAGACCGCAGCGGGTTGCCGCAGCCAAGGCCGCCTCGGGTTGCGTGACGGAATCAAAGATCGCAACATGTCGTATCGTGAAGTCGAAGGAGCCCCCGAGTGTAGCGTCGAGGTGGAGGTCGCAGCGGGTCGCTGAAGTTGAAGGACGCAGCAGGTCATCGACACCGAGGGAGCCCCCGAGTCGCTGTATCCCAAGACCACCATGGGTCGCTGGAGCCGAAGATCGTAGCAGATCACCGGAGTCGAAGACTGCAGCAGGTTGTGGCAGCTGAAGACCGAAGCGGGTCGCCGGAGCCGAAGGATTCCCCGAGTATAGATTCGGTGTGGTCGATGTAGCTGAGGCAACATTCGAGAGCCGACGTGGTAGACCGGAGTCGACGCGGCAGCGGGTTGCCGAAGGCGATGCGGCAGTAGTTTTGCTGCAATCGAAGATCACAGAAGGTTGTCGTAATCGAAGAGTGCAGCATGTCATCGGGGTCGAAGACCACAGCATGTCACGCGACGGAGTTGGCGCAACCCACGGGTGTAGAACTGATGTAGTAGATGGAGTCGAAGTAGCGGCGGTTCGTCGACGCAGTGGAGA
The DNA here is from genome assembly GCA_910589775.1 of Avena eriantha. NCBI lineage: Eukaryota > Viridiplantae > Streptophyta > Magnoliopsida > Poales > Poaceae > Avena > Avena eriantha. Next base: position 317,834,609 of record OU342745.1, on the reverse strand, counting down.
GTGGCTCAGCATCGACGCAGCCCCTGAGTGTGCCGCTAGAAGTGAAGGATCGCAGGACCTCGAACGGCCATATCTTGATTTTTCAGTCATCGATCTCCCATGATTTACATCTCTATGTAATATATGGCCCTTTTTTCTTTCACTCTCGATGGGTTGTTGCTGCCCATATCCTTGTGTCATACGCCGTGGAGACGTAGAGTTCCATGCTTGAGTTATTTTATGCCACGGGACATGCAGAATAGCTAGGCTGTGCTCCTGCGTCTAGTTTTTTTATTTCTTTCGCCTGAGGCTATCTTGGTTGACCGCATGAGGTGGATCATACGTGCGCTGCCGCTCCTAGTTCCGGAAGAATCTTTTAATTGTTATGCCGCCGATTGATGTTGTGAGTATTGTATTGCACCACGCTTGCTTTTTTGATCCGGATTGAACAAGGCCTGCCCACCGAATCCTTGCAAGACTAGGAAAGTTGCGACTTGAATCCGAAAGGTCGTACGTAGAACTCGTCGAGAAAAAATCAATTGATTGTAGCAGTAGTCCAGGCTACAAGACAGCATAGATTGAGCATGAATTCCATGGTCTCCACGTGACGCAGTAATTATGGAGGTTGCCCCCGATTCCGTGAATCGGCATAGAGACGTGTAGAGATGCCAAAACTGCGGTCATTGAAACCCTCGCATGAGTTCGCCGCCATCGCTGCCAGCGACGTACAGCAAGCTAACTGCAGGTGAATCGACCAGATAATACAATGACGAGGAATTCAGTCTGAAGGATGATGCGTGGGAGCCGAAGTAGATCTGTACTCCAGTAATTGACGAGTCGTAGATCGCAGGTACTGGGGCCGTCGAGATCGCAACATCAGCGCTCCCAATTCCCACAGACGGCGCCAATTGACGAGGGTTTAACTCATCAATGCCCATTGTTATGGACTTGGGTTTTGGAGAAGGAGGGAGCGCTGGAAGTCTCGATCGGCTAGCAAACAAGCACACAGGGACGCAAGGTTTACCCAGGTTCAGGCCTCGTAGAGGACCCTACTCCTGCTTGTCTGCTCTTGATTGATGATGATCCGAAGGATTACAATGTCGCCGATGGCGGTAGATGCGCAGATTGGATCTAGCGTATGTGTATGCTATGTGTGTTGTCTAGATCTATTGTGGGAGTCGCGATTGAGAGGGTGCCTTCTCGTTGGACCCTCCTAGCCTTTATATATGGAGAGGCTAGGTCTTAGGTACCAATACGAGTTGGTTACAAGTTAGATTTAAACTCTAGTCTTGAGTTTTCCTTGTCTTATGTGTTTGAGAGTCTGTGTCCATATGGGCTTCATATTAGTCGAACCGTCATGGGCGTCATGGACCTGTTCAGTTTTTCGAGTGCACCTTCCGTCGGGCCGCACCAGGTAGGCTGTACTCGAGTGCCTATTGGGCATACCCATGTCACCAATTGTCCAAAAGGGCCAAATTGGGGTGAATACAAATCTAACAGCCAAATGGTCGTTTGAACCAGATGAAAAATGGTTGAACTCAAATACCGCGTTAGGTCAACTCTTCTTCGTTCTCCCTGTCAGTATTCCCCGTTATCTTTTGCGATCGTGGACTAGTTTACCCCTGCGTGGACCAGATCTATTTCTTTGCTCTGCTCTCCTCTTCTCCCCTGCTCCCATCCCCATAATCTTTCCTCAGCTTCGGCTGCTCGTCTCAGATCGGAGCTCGCACTTCCTCTAATTTGCGTCCTCTCCATGTCCGGTCAACCTCCCACGCCCTTAATCGAAGCTTGCAGCCGTCGCTGTCGCATCATCCGCCGTATTGGAGCTTCACGTCCCCAGACTAATATCTCGCCTCTGGTTAATCCTTATCACAAGGTGGAGCGCGTCCCGTCGGGCGATCCTGGCCGTCGACCAGCCTCGAGCAGTTGAGTGCTGCCGCACACCCCAGGCATGGTAGCCCTATCACAGCAGTTCGGTAACCACGCTCTCATGGCCACCGTGCTGGGCATCCGTCCCGTTGTGTCACCGGCAGAGTTGTTGTCGGCTTTCAGGTCTCATTTTGGGATCACACGAAATGAGGTAAAGATTGAGGTATGCATGCCTCCATTCGATTTTTTCGTCCGGTTCGACCACAGCTCAGACACCGAGCATGTTCTGCATTCTTCCCATTCTTTCGAGTGTTGTGGGGATAAAATGAGCTTCATGCGTTGGTATCGCGCCTGTGGGTGGGTCGATCGCGTGGGGAAGCTTCGTTTCTTCTCCAAACTCGGCTTTGACGGCCTCCCATTGGATGGTTGGGAGCTAGAGGCCCTCAAGCAGGTCGTCAGTAGCCTTGGCGGCGAGCTAGTGGAAATCGTGCCACCGAGCGACAGATGGGTCATTGACGTAAAGGCATGGCTGAAAGATCCTAACACCGTTCCTAAGATGTACGAGGTGTAGATTCCAAGCAGGGAAGGGCAAAAGCTTTGCTGGAAGCACCCGGTCATCATCCACCTGGAGGAGGTTCTGGAATCAGTACATGTCATTTAGGACCTCAAAGAGGCGGCCAGAAAGCATCCTTGCCGCCTGCAGTGTTGGCCTGGAAGGATCGATGGCACAGGACCACCACCGTTTCGCGTCGACGCACACAGTTTCGGTGGGGGAACTAGGCTTGGACAAGCTGGTGGTTCTGATTTCCCTCTAGTGAAGCCAAAACTCTAGTGAATTGTTGTAGTATGCGTGGCTAATGAATTTGTAGTATGGAGAGCGTAGCAGGAAGTTTGCATCGACTAAAAAAGTGTAATAGTTTGAATGGATGTAGTATGTGTGGGTAATGAATTTGAAGTATGTGTGTCTAATGCATCTATGTTGAACACATTGCTTTATAATTTCTGTGAATAACCAAGGACAACCTCATGAAAAGAGGGTGGTCTGACAATGAGCAATGTCAATTCTGTGGATGCCATGAAAATGTAGTCCATCTCCTCTTCAAGTACAAGTTAGCTAGATTTGTAACACGTTGAACTACAAGACCATTTTGCAGACAGAACAAGACAAAGAAAAAATGGTTTACAGCACAAACAGCAGACACAAAATCTGTACATAAACTGTCATCTGAATTTTATCTGTCTAGGATAAAAAATGCCAGTTAACTGGATTTAACCACGACTAGTAATTGAAGGAAATAGATACTTGATAGTATTCGTTTACAACAGTAGTACTTCCATACAAAAGGGTCTTATACCTGCACAAAAGTGGGCTAAACTTCCTACTAGTTTATAGAACAATTCGTCAGCATTTCATCTACAAAAGCCATTCTTCAGTCTGAACTTAACTATTCTACACTACATAAACCGCAGATCTCCACCAGAAAAGTTGGCTGGCCAATAGCCTTGAGAGGACGTAAGTTCTTTGATCATTTAACCCAAAATGATCTATTGCCTTCCCGCCAGACTACAAGAAATCTGCATCGTTCATGCACGACCGCTTTGCGTGCACTAGTCCTGGTTCAGTAGGAACATCCGTGCCGCCGCAACAATTTCTTTGAAACTAAAATCCGGCATCTTCTTTTTGGGATCGTAGGTATGTGTGAACTGGAACCTGAATTCCAGCGCTGAGCTGATGCCTGCCGCCGGCTCCAGCTGTCGAACAATCAAACATGCTAAGTGTAGACGCTTGGTCCCTGCCGCGGTATGGCCTCTGACGGTGCGTTGGATGGAGCATCTTTGCCGCAGACGGCGTGTTCCCGGCCTCCCCCATTGTGGTAAGGTAGCCCGCGCTGAAGCATGGACGCGGGAGTTCCTAGACCTTGGCGCTGCCCTGTTTGAGGGTGTGTACCCTCGACAACATGCTGTCATGAATGATTTGTTACGTACCTTGTCCCCCTGCCTAGAGCATGCAGTAATGCCGCCGCGCGATTTCTCCACATCGCTCTCTTGGCCCTGCTCGCCGCATCCGGCACCGACAACGCCAGCACCGCCTCCGCAGCTGATTTGGCACATTCGGCGAAATCATCCGCCTTGTAGGGCAATGGGAGACCGGCCTTGAAGTAGAGCTTCATGGCCTGCCTTAGAGGGCTTAAATACCCTAGTTTCAGCGGCTATCGCGGCGGCGGCGGCTGCTACTTAGGCGGGGCCATGTTACCCTAGGTGGTGCGGCGTGGCAGAGCTGCACAAGGTGAACTATGGTTTGTCGAAGAAGGGGAGTGACAGACTGACAGTAGATTTGGACTATGGGCACGTGTGAAAATAATCATCTCCCATTTCCTGAGAGGGTAATAATTCAACACTCATTGCATTAACCGCTTAATCTTTATTTCCCTTCTTAGCATAAGTGTGCGCACATATTAAAAAGATCGATCGTGTCTATCCACCTCATCAGGCAATGTACCAAGACATGTAGGAGACCAGGTTCCATTTTAGAAATGTTGACGACAGTGTCCTTATGTTTATACGATATTATTTCTATGCCACTATGTACCATCGAATTGTCACAACACCATCAGAAACAGGGGATGACGATGTGCCATGTTTTCTTTTTTAAAGGGCATCAGAAACAGGGAAAGGCGATGTGGTATGTTTTCTGACTGGCGGGCCTGCCTCCTCTACCTTCAACGGTGCGCATCCCAGGTTCGAGGACTAGTGCCGCCCACCAACACATTATTGTGCAATTTTCCATGTTTTGTCACAACCAGCTCCGCTCCGCTCCTCTGCTCCTGCCGCCCCCACTCCGTTCAGTCGTGCGTCGCTCTCGTCCTCCCCTTGGGCCGTCATCCTCCCGCCCTCCCCTCCCTGCCACTCATGTCCCCTCCCCTCCCCTCCCTTCCCTGTCTCCTTGCTGTCGTCCATCGCCTAGGCGCATCTGGAAATGAAAATTGAGAGTCAGCAGTTGGATTAGGCGCCCAACGATGCTAGTGATCCGGAATCGCTAGAAGATGGATCCTGCAAGGCTTGAGAACACGGAGATGGGTCCTGCGCGGCTGGAGAGCACAAAATCTCATTCAAGTCTGGAGAGCACAGAGGAGAACGAAACACGGGAAGAGGAAGCTAGGTGTAGAGCTTTGTAGGTATGGATCCCGGAGAAGGTGTCGTACATCCCCATTGGAGGGTAAGAACTGTGATTCCTTTTCTGCATACCCCAATTAGCATTTCTAGTCCTGTGGTGATGGCAAGGATATGTGTTGGTAACCGTAGGACTTCTATACAGCTTGTCGTTGAGCATGACGCTTTGTCAAGCGAGCATGAAGACACTGAAATGTGTGCAGTGCGGATGATGATGAGAAAGCATATCCAGACGTGGCTGCTGACTCTGATAGGATGGAGAGTAGGGAATATTTGGTTGATTTGAACTTTGAGCCTGACTATGGGACTAATGAGGAAGAGGAATGTGAAGATGTGTGTAAATGGAGATTACATGCATCTCCAATGCGGGGTGGACACCCATTTCAAGTTGCAATAGCTACATATAGTTTTAGTATTTCTCATATTTATTCTACTGATAATTACCTCTAAATTATTTGGATTCTTATCGAATGTAGATCAAAGTAAACACAAAGAAACACAACTGTCCTAATAGTTCTTTAAGAGATAAAATTATACCGGTGACTACCAAGTGGATTGCTGCTACTTGACTTGACTGGGTGAGGCAGGATCATAACATTGGACCTGCTGAACTTAGAACAAAGATTAGCAAAAAGTTTAACATTCTAATTCCTTACCACAGATTCTTTGAAGGGAACGAGATGGCTCTAGACTTCATTCAAGGTAAGTGGAATGACAGTTTTCACATGTTGTATAGTTTCAAAGCTCAGGTAGAGAAAACATCACCTGGTAGTGTTGTTGACATCGATTACGAGGTTGTGAAAGGAAGAGAAAAGGTCTCAAGGGGAGTCAGGTATAAGTAGGTAGATAAGAAATGCTTTCGGAGATGTTTTGTCTGCCTAAAGGCATGTTGGAAGGGGTTCCTAGACGGCTGCATGCCATACTTGGCAATAGGCGTAACTTCTTTAACGGGGAAGTTCAGGGGACATGTTGCTTCTGTTTGTGCTTTGGACGCGCATAATTGGATTCTACCCGTAGCTTATGCTGTTCTTGAGGGTGAATCAAATGAAAGCTAGAAATGGTTCATGCAGAGACTACGGGTAGTAATTGGTCACCCTGAAGGCTTGGTGATACACACTGGTGGATGCAAGGGTGTTGAGGATGCTGTTGATGCTGTGTTTCATGGGGTTGAGCATAGGGAATGCATGCGGCAACTCGCTACTCACTTCACGAAGAAGTTCAAAGGAAAGATCTTTGAAGAGGACTTGTGGCGATCAGCATACACATACACCCCAAGCACGCATGCTACTTACTTGCAGAACATGTATGTAGTGCCAAAGGTGAAAAATATCTTGAAGAACATCACACCAAGCTATGGGCCAGAAGCAAGTTTGGTGAGTTAAGCAAGGTGTATTTTGTTTGCAATAATTTGGCAAAGAGTTTCAATGATAAGATTTTCAGGCATGAAGACACTTGGAATTGTTATTTTGTTGGATGCAATAAGACAGTGCATAATGGTGAAGATAGATTTAAGACAAAGAATTTGTGCAAGAATTTTTTTAGGCCATAAAATAGTTCCAAAGGTGGTTACGTTACTGAATGTAAGAACCAAGGCAATGAGAACGATAAAGATTAGGATGATCAGAAGTTCTAGAACATTGCCTGAGGTTTATGCAGAATACAAGCGTGGAACTGAATGGAGGTACACTGTAGACATTGGAAACAAGACTTGTTCATGCAGGCAGTGGCAGATTACTGGTATGTAATGTCACCATGCACTGTACTTCTTCTTAAAGCTTAGAGGTAGTGGAGCTGAAATAGAGAACTATGTTGACAACTATTTCTCCGTGGACAAGTTTGCTGCAACTTATGCAGAAAACGTACCTCCTATGGCTGATGAAGATGATTGGGAGATTGTCGATCCAGGGTTCAAACTACAACCACCAATTCTTAGGAGGCCACCTGGGAGGCCTAGAAAGCTAAGGATCGAAGCCTCCACCGATAAAGGTTCAAGGCTGGGAGCTAGGAAAAGGAAATGCAAATGTTGTGGAGGATTCGGCCATATCAAGAGGTTGTGCAAAAACCCAGTTACACATGATCTTGTCCCTGTTCACACCCCGGTGGCGGAAAATGAGGCTTCTCAGCCAGAACTGGAGGAAGAGCAGCGCGAAGACGAAGAACTTGAGGAAGTGCAGTAGGTGGAGGAAAACTGTGATGAGCACTCGGAGGAAAACGTAGGTAAGAAGCAAATTTATGAAGAAGTGGAGGTGCCGGTGAGAAAAGGGTGTGAAAAGAAACAAAAGGGTAAGCAGAACGGGCAGGAAAGGGCAAATAATGGAGGTGTATTAGAATATGAAGAAATTGCAGGGGTGGTTGAGGATTTTCTTGAGGATCTTTCGGTTAACTGTATGAGAAATAATAAATCCCTGCTAATTTCATCTTTGTACGATTATCCAGATGAAAGTTAAGCTTAAAATTGTTTTATTTGCCATTTTATCATTTTTTCATCCTCATCAACTGTTGCTTAAAGTTGTGTGGGCTAGCAGACTAATAAGATGAGCAGAAAGAAGCGGGCACAGTAACGTCGTATGTTGAATTATCATTGAAACTAAACCCGTCGTGTCGTCTTTATTTATATCTGGCGTGTGCAACGTGTCTGTGATGGGGTCATCTGGACTAGATTACCTTTTTTTAAATACTATTACATTAATTTTTTACCTACGTATGGACACAGCTACTAGTTCCCATCTCCCTTGGATTCTCATCTCCTCTAGTGCACTCCAGAATTCTGGTTGTGCCATCAAGTGCTGGTAGTAGAGCCAGCATATTGTCCCATCAGATGTGAACGCAATGACTTTGTTTGTTCATAATTTGACGACTTTTGATTAGTTTGAAAGATAGAGAAACCTAAAACATGGCCAATATATGCCATTAGAAAATATTCCTCAAAAAATATTATTACTCCCTCCGTCCAGAACTAAGTGACATGAATTTGTGTAGATTCGTATGTATCTAGACATGTTTTGGGTATATATACATTTAAATATCTAAAAAAGCTAAGTCAGTTATATCTAGACAGAAGTAGTACACTATTACAACAAGCTTGACCCCTTCTCCTCTAGCGTACTCCAAATTATGGTTGTGCCATCAAGTGTTGGGAGCAGAGTCAGCGTATTGTCCCATCCAATATGCCAGGAACACGTGAACTTTATTTTCAAGATCGGATGAGTTTCAACTAGTTTCAAAGACAAAGACACCTAAAACATGGCCAACATATATAGATTATGACGGTAATCGACTATGACTCAAGTGACCCGGGTCCAAATAGGGCATTAAGATACCGTACATAGATTTAATTTATGCTTAAGTGACCCTAATCGACTATGACGCTCCCACAGTCTCCATCATTGATGATGTTGTCCGCGTCGCCATCAGCCTCCTCCGCGTCGGAACTGATGCCGATGTTCCCAGCAGTGTTCCTCCTCCTCATGGATTCTTCACGACGTGCCGCATCGATAACGGTGGAGGTCGTACGCCCAGTCACTACCCAGAAGCGCTGCCTCCCTTTGGGTTGTGCAGATCCAGGTGGATCTCCCGCCGGTGGGTTCCGCACAGCTCAATCAACACCACCCGCTCCTTCTTGAACAACTTTCACCAGTACGCACTCGTGCGCGAGTACCGTGCCATTGCCCTCTTCTGCTCCGGAAGCTGGCGGCGGCGCTCCTTGATCTGCCTCGCCAACACATTGTTGCGCAAGAGCGGCGCGACAGGAACCCCAACGTAGCTGAGCTCAAAGCCGGCCAGAAGCCTCGCGAACGGCGGCGCGAGTATGTCGTAGTGGGCGAACATCTGAGCCTCGTGCAAGCTGACTTTCGGCCTCCCCCTCTCCATGGTGATGAAGGAAACATGATCTGAGCTTCAGCCCCGAGGTTAAGGGGATAAGGGCAAGGACGTAGGCCCAGTCGTGGATGCTACTACCAATCAGTTCACAGAACAGATTTCTCGTGGATCGCCCTCACGAAGGAAATCCTTATAATCCACGCACCCTGATCCAACAACGCCTAACACTCAGGGATCGGGTCTTCTAGAAGCCCGGAGAGGTTGCTGGTTAGCTCTCCATCCCGATTGTTTCTGGCCAACGGCTGTCATTCAAAAGAACACACGTGCAAATGACACTGGTGGATCCATGTGGTTTATGAGAAGGACACACATGCAATGACAACTGGTGGATCATGTGGTTTTATGAGAAGGAAACACATGGACTGACTCTAGTGGATCTAGGTGGTTTATGAAAAGGACACACATGAAATGACATGTAGAGGATCCAAGTGGTGGTTTATGAAAATAACAAACATGCAATGACTCTGGTTATGGTTTAGGAAAAGGACACACATTGTAATGACACTAGTAGTGGATCCATGTTGTTTATGAGAAGGACAAACATTCAATGACTCTGGTGGATCCATATGTGGTTTGTGAGAAGAACACACGTGCAATGACTCTGGTGGATCCATATGTGGTTTATGAGAATAACACACATGCAATGAACTCTAGTGGATCCATATGTGGTTTGTGAGAAGAAAACACATGAAATGACAGTGGTGGATCCATGTGGTTTATGAGAAGGACAGACATGCAATGACTCTGGTGGATCCATATGTGGTTTGTGAGAAGAACACACATACAATGACTCTGGTGGATCCATATGTGGTTTATGAGAAGAACACACATGCAATGACTCTAGTGGATCCAGGTGGTTTATGACAATAACACACATCAAATGAACTCTAGTGGAACCATGTGGTTTATGAGAAGAACACATATACAATGAACTCTAGTGGATCCATATGTGGTTTGTGAGAAGAACATACATGAAATAACAGTGGTGGATCCATGTGGTTTATGAGAAGTATAGACATGCAATGACTCTGGTGGATCCATATGTGGTTTGTGAGAAGAACACATATGCAATGACTCTGGTGGATCCAGATGTGGTTCATGAGAAGAACACACATGCAATGACTCTAGTAGATCCATGTGGTTTCTGACAATAACAAACTTCCAATGAACTATAGTGGAACCATGTGGTTTATGAGAATAACACACATGCAATGAACTCTAGTGGATCCGTGTGGTTTATGAGAATAACACACATGCAATGAACTCTAGTGTATCCATGTGGTTTATGAGAAAAACACACATGCAATGAACTCTAGTGGATCCATATGTGGTTTGTGAAAAGAACACACATTCAATGACTCTAGTTGTGGTCCATGAAAACAACACACGTGCAATGAAACTAGTGGATCCATATGTGGTTCATGAAAACAACACACATGCAATGGCTCTGCTGGATCCATATGTGGTTTATGAAAAGAACAGACATGCAATGACTCTGGTGGATCCATATGTGGTTTGTGAAAATAACACACACGCAATGAATCTAGTTGTGGTTCATGAAAACAACACACATGCAATAACACTGGTGGATCCATGTTGTTCATGAATATAACACACATGCAATGACTTTGGTGGATCTATATGTGGTTTGTGAAAAGAACACACATGCAATGACTCTGGTGGATCTATATGTGGTTTAGGAAAAGAACACACATGCAATGTACTCTAGTGGATCCATGTGGTTTGTGAAAAGATTAGACATGCAATGACTCTAGCTATGGTTAATGAAAAGAACATCCATGCAATGACTATAGTGGATCCATGTGGTTTATGAGAATAACACACATGTAATGACTCTAGTGGACCCATATGGTTTATGGCAATAACACACATCCAATGAACTCTAGTGGAACCATGTGGTTTATGAGAATAACACATACGCAATGAACTCTAGTGGACCCATGTGTTTTATGAGAATAACACACATGCAATGAACTCTTGTGGATCCATATGTGGTTTGTGAGAAGAACACACATGCAATGAACTCTAGTGGATCCATATGTGGTTTGATGAAAGAACACACATGAAATGACAGTAGTTGTGGTTCATGAAAAGAGCACACATGCAATGACTCTGGTGGATCCATATGTGGTTCATGAAAATAACACACATGCATGTCTGGTGGATCCATATGTGGTTTTGGAAAAGAACACACATGCAATGAACTCTAGTGGATCCATGTGGTTTGTGAAAAGATTAGACATGCAATGACCCTAGCTGTGGTTAATGAAACGAACACACATGCAATGACTCTGGTGGATCCATATGGTTTATGTGAAGAACACACATGCAATGACTCTAGTGGATCCATGTGGTTTATAACAATAACATACATCCAATGAACTTTAGTGGAACCATGTGGTTTATAAGAATAACACGCATGCAATGAACTCTAGTGGATCCATATGGTTTATGAGAAGGACAGACATGCAATGACTCTAGTGGATCTATATGTGTTTTGTGAGAAGAACACACATGCAATGACTCTAGTGGATCCATATGTGGTTTATGAGAAGAACACAATGCAATGAACTCTAGTGGATCCATATTGTGTTTGTGAGAAGAACACACATGAAATGACAGTGGTGGATCCATGTGGTTTATGAGAAGGACGGACATGCAATGACTCTAGTGGATACATATGTGGTTTGTGAGAAGAACACACATGTAATGACTCTGGTGGATCCATATGTGGTTAATGAGAAGAACACACATGCAATGACTCTAGTGGATCCATGTGGTTTATGACAATAACACACATCCAATGAACTCTGCTAGATCCATATGTGGTTTGTGAGAAGAGTACACATGCAATGACTCTAGTGGATCCATATGTGGTTTATGAGAAGAACAAGCATGCAATGACTCTAGTGGATCCATGTGGTTTATGACAATAACGCGCATGCAATGAACTCTGGTGGAACCATGTGGTTTGTGAGAATAACACACATGCAATGACGCTAGTTGTGGTTCATGAAAAGAACACACTTGCAACGAAACTGGTGGAACCATATGTGGTTCATGAAAAGAACAGACATGCAATGACTCTGGTATATCCATTTGTGTTTTGTGAAAAGAAAAAACATGCAATGACTCTAGTTATGGTTCATGAAAACAACACACATGCAATAACACTGGTGGATCCATGTTGTTCATGAAAAGAACACACATGCAATGACTCTGGTGGATCCATATATGGTTTGTGAAAAGAACACACATGCAATGACTCTAGTTGTGGTTCATGAAAACAACACACATGCAATGACTCTAGCTGTGGTTAATGAAAATAACACACATGCAATGACTCTAGTGGATCCATGTGGTTTATCAGAATAACACACATGCAATGACAGTAGTTGTGGTTCATGAAAAGAGCACACATGCAATGACTCTGGTGGATCCATATGTGGTTCATGAAAAGAACACACATGCAATGTCTCTAGTGGATCCATATGTCATTTAGGAAAAGAACACACATGCAATGAACTCTAGTGGATCCATGTGGTTTGTGAAAAGATTAGACATGCAATGACCCTAGCTGTGGATAATGAAAAGAACACACATGTAATGACTCTACTGGATCCATATGGTTTATGAGAAGAACACACATGCAATGACTCTAGTGGATCAATGTGGTTTATGACAATAACGTACATCCAATGAACTCTAGTGGAACCATGTGGTTTATAAGAATAACACACATGCAATGAACTCTAGTTGATCCATATGTGGTTTGTGAGAAGAGCACACATGCAATAAACTGTAACTACCTCGGTGAATTACGCTCTAAGTTGCATGCCTGGATGAACGAAAGGGGTTAAAATAGTACGGTGGGGCCCAGGGGCCACTCACAGGTAGACCTGTCGGCCGTCCTAACCACTTCCAGAACATCGGGACAAGAACGAGCGGCGTAATCGGCAGGCGAAGGGATCAACTGCATACACAAGTGAGTATGTATGCAAGCCACCATACAACTGTTCACAGAGCCATTCCATCTAAAAGAAATAGAAATATTGCAACGCCATACGGCAAGATCCAAATATCCTAGATATAGATAATAGTTTAGGATAGCTCCTCATACATCAAACAGCAGAGTGTCAGGAGGAAGTGGGAAACAAGATCCGAGTACGGATAAGAAGCAAATCGGCATAAGATGCCACATAAATAAACACATACCGCTCACAGATCTCACGGATCCCCATCCTCGGAATCTCTACACCGAGTGATCGTTTCCAACATCATCTGTCTCCTCCACCCAATATCCATCTTGCGCGTGCACCTGTTCATCTGAATCAAACAATTTATCGTGTGAGACCCTAGGGGTACTCAGCAAGTCTTAGTGCCTCTAAAGGGGACATAACTGGGATGACGCAATTGCAGCAAAAGATAATAACTAACAAGTCTATAGATACTCGCTAACCATCCGCCTAACCAATGATAGATGGATGTCCGTTAATTAGGAACAACAGTTATAACAGTATAATTAACATATCCATCCTCCTTCTCGCTTACCAACGAGAAAGCAGACGAACAACCCAACCGTTGGCAGTTTTATTAACCATTCCATGAGTATTGCTCTATTTACTAGGCAGGTATTTAGGAAAATTAAAAGCGGTACTTTAGTTATACTTGTCTATGATCGAGAAACTGTGCTCCAAGTCGTCCATAACCGCGGACACGGCTTTCAGAAAGATTTACCCTGCAGGGGTGCACAAATAGCAACACACACTCGATCAACCTCGGAAAAACCAACTCAAAACCCAACGAGGCATTCACGACAAAGCGATCACAGGATTCAGAAATATTTCAGGGGGCCACCCCACTAAGCTACCCGCCATGAAGTTGGCCGGCTCCGGAACAGACCCAGGGTTTGTGTGGACGGCGGTAAACGACTGAGAACCCGAAAGTGTGACTGGGCTTGTCGATACAGCGAAAACGTGTAACGATCCAAAACAGTACAGGTGCTCCATGCACAATCGTAAATAAACAGTAAAGCATGGCATAAGTACAGGATAGTAATAAAACCCCAAACTAGTTGTGGCCCCAAGAAATAGTAAGGAATCAAGCTTTGGCTCAGGGGGGTCCATAAGGCCTCCCGGATGTGGATAGTGCGAATAGTCAAGGAACAGGAATCAAGTACTCGGGGTCCTATGGGACACAAGTGAGCATGAAAAACCAAATAGCAGATATTGCTCACCGGTGCCTCTTTCATTAGTTATCCCTTTACTACTCAGGTAAAGTTGTTTAGGTACCTCGTTATCCATCAGACACTCACATACCCTACACATGTTGTTCTACGACTCGCATGGCTCAAACAAATCCTGTAGTAATGGCTCATGGGATGGAGGAACAAGCTTCGGTGGGGTTTAAAAGTAAAGGCTATGCAGTACTTGGGATTCAATTTCATGCAATCGCGACTCGATGATGCAAGAATAAGATAGAGGCAATAGTTATTATATGTATGCAAGCATGTGGTAGTGCTTGCCTGGTAGCTCAGTTGGAGCGAGAGATGGATCTGGGTAGAACTCCTGTGATTCCTGATAATTCTCCTGCTGGGCGTCTATTCGAAGAAGAACCAAACAAACAAGGGCCAACATAAATAAAGTGCACAATCATACGAATTGAAATGCGCAAGCAAACAAGCATGCCATGATGAATGATGCACAATTTACATGGCAATAATGTAGCATGGCATGGTGAGGTGTGGGGTACAAGAATAAAGCCTTTTTATTGAGTTTTAGTCAAGTTTTATTGCCATAAACAGTTCTGGTTTTTCATAATGACGTGATGCATGCTTCAATTCAGAACAAGGAATGCATAGTTAGAACGGGCTCGTCGCGCTGATCGATTTAGACATATTATTTGTCAAATTTGGAGTTGTAGATTTAAAGTTATTAATTAATTAAGAAAAGGCATTTTATTGCAATTTTAATTAGCTCGAAAAAATTAAAGTGCTCAAAAGATATTTTGAATGGCATATTTGAAATCCTCACATTTTTCTGATTCAAAAACATATATCATTTGTATTATTTGGAAATATAATTCAAAAGTTATTAAAAACATATTTAAATCAGATTAAAACATTTCTGAATTTGTTTTATTTAAACAGAAAAACCGAAAAGCTTTTTATACTCAGCCACTCCTAGCCATAGCCACAGACAGGTGGGGTCGAAGCGGACTGGGCGAAGCTGCGCGGCGGAAACAATTATACCGCGGCTCAACCAACCACAGACGCTGACAGCGGGACCAGCGTTCGCGTGGACCCACACGCGGGCGGGCGAACGGGGCACAGCCACATGGCTCGGACGGGGACGGCGGGTTGAGGTTTTTGGAACCTGGGGTGCTTTTCTGTAAAAAGGCTGATGGGGCTGACAGGTGGGCCTCGTGTACCACGGGTTGAGGAAAAAGGTTTGGGGGGTATTTGCAAAGAGCTAGGGTTGGGGATGACTTGGCTCGGTCTAGGGTTGGTGAGGGTTTGAGAGGGGTAGTTAGGGCCAGGTTTGGGGGTAGCCGAAGCTAAAAGATTAGGGGTGGTGACTCGGGTTAGAGAGAAAAAGGGATGAGGGATTAGGGTTTGGTTTTGACATGATCATACAAAGATCAAGCAAGGGAGTGTGGTGGAGTTGAGGTCTTGATGCACACGGCAAAGAAAACAAAGATCAAGATGAGGAGGGTTTAGGGAGAAGAGGATGCTCAAAGAGATGATCCACTCAAAAATTCAAGAAAAACCAAGGAAGACAAGATGGTAGTGGTTGTTGCATGGCCCATGCAAAAGAATTAAATGCCATGTTTTAATCTTGTGAAAACAATAGTAAGGTATCATGGCATTATTCACATGCATTCCCAAAATGTGGAGTAAAGGCCAAGCAAAAGAAAAATAAAAGGAGGTTCCATGGGGACTAGATGGATGATGCTCATATTTAAATATAATTTGGCCCTGCTAGTGTGTATGTTCCACTAGATGAATAATAGCCTCTAAAATATCCCAACATGAGCATACATTCAAACCAATCCATATGGAAGCTAGAAAAGGGGGTACCACTCACAAGGCATGCAAAGGTGGCTCCACATATCAATAATGTGAAAACAACCTGATGCTAGTGTGAGGCATGTGGAAAATAGAAGTGGATCCATCTCAACCCACATGAGCTAGATTTAAATGCCAAAGGAAAAGTGTAAAAGCTCATGGATAATTAGGATGGTGGAATTATAAGGTGGTGACAAGGAAAAGGTGGTGGAGTGGAATAAAACATATGCCCCCAACTCAACTTGGGCATCAAGCATTTATCAAGAACCAAATACAATATATAGAGAGGCAAATACAATTAATAGTGCATATGAGATAAGAACCAAATGGAAAGGGTTTTATATTGTGCTCAAATGCAAGGTGGCATGATGACGTGAGCATGATATAATTATGATGCAACAATTATATGTAGGAAGGTAGCATATATATAGACTAGACTAGTAGCATTGCAATTGTTAGACAATTGGGATTCTACATGAACTCTAGTGGATCCATGTGGTTTATGAGAAGAACACACATGCAATGAACTCTAGTGGATCCATTTGGTTTATTAGAAGAACACACATGCAATGAACTCTAGTGGATCCATATGTGGTTTGTGCGAAAAACACACATGAAATGATAGTGGTGGATCCATGTGGTTTATGAGAAGGATAGACATGCAATGACTCTTGTGGATCCATATGTGTTTTGTGAGAAGAACACACATGCAATGACTTTGGTGGATCATTATGTGGTTTATGAGAAGAACGCACATGCAATGAACTCTAGTGGATCCATATGTGGTTTGTGAGAAGAACAACCATGAAATGATAGTGGTGGATCCATGTAGTTTGTGAAAAGATTAGACATGCAATGACTCTAGCTGTGGTTAATGAAAAGAACACGCATGCAATGACTCTAGTGGATCCATGTGGTTTATGAGAATAACACACATGCAATGACTCTAGTGGATCCATATGGTTTATAACAATAACACACATCCAACGAACTCTAGTGGAACCATGTGGTTTATGAGAATAACACATATGCAATGAACTCTAATGGACCCATGTGTTTTATGAGAATAACACACATGCAATGAACTCTGGTGGATCCATATGTGGTTTGTGAGAAGAACACACATGCAATGAACTCTAGTGGATCCATATGTGGTTTGATGAAAGAACACACATGAAATGACAGTAGTTGTGGTTCATGAAAAGAGCACACATGCAATGACTCTGGTGGATCCATATGTGGTTCCTGAAAAGAACACACATGCAATGTCTCTAGTGGATCCATATATCGTTTAGGAAAAGAACACACATGCAATGAACTCTAGTGGATCCATGTGGTTTGTGAAAAGATTAGACATGCAATTACCCTAGCTGTGGTTAATTAAAAGAACACACATGCGATGACTCTACTGGATCCATATGGTTTATGGGAAGAACACACATGGAATGACTCTAGTGGATCAATATGGTTTATGACAATAACATACATCCAATGAACTCTAGTGGAACCATGTGATTTATAAGAATAACACACATGCAATGAACTCTAGTTGATCCATATGTTGTTTGTGAGAAGAACACACATGCAATGAACTCTAGTGGATCCATGTGGTTTATGAGAAGAACACACATGCAATGAACTCTAGTGGATCCATTTGCCTTATGAGAAGAACACACATGCAATGAACTCTAGTGGATCCATATGTGGTTTGTGCGAAAAACACACATGAAATGACAGTGGTGGATCCATGTGGTTTATGAGAAGGATATACATGCAATGACTCTTGTGGATCCATATGTGTTTTGTGAGAAGAACACACATGCAATGACTCTGGTGGATCCATATGTGGTTTATGAGAAGAACACACATGCAATGAACTCTAGTGGATCCATATGTGGTTTGTGAGAAGAACACACATGAAATGACAGTGGTGGATCCATGTGGTTTGTGAAAAGATTAGACATGCAATGACTCTAGCCGTGGTTCATGTGGTTTATGAGAAGAACAAGCATGCAATGACTCTAGTGGATCCATGTGGTTTATGACAATAACACACATGCAATGAACTCTTGTGGAACCATGTGGTTTGTGAGAATAACAATGATGCAATGACTCTAGTTGTGGTTCATGAAAACAACACACATGACATGAAACTGGTGGATCCATATGTGGTTCATGAAAAGAACAGACATGCAATGATTCTGGTATATCCATCTATGGTTTGTGAAAATAATAAACATGCAATGACTCTAGTTGTTGTTCATGAAAACAACACACATGCAATAACACTGGTGGATCCATTTTTTTCATGAAAAGAACACACATGGAATGACTCTGGTGGATCCATATGTGGTTTGTGAAAAGAACACACATGCAATGACTCTAGTTGTGGTTCATGAAAACAACACACATGCAATAACACTGGTGGATCCAGTTTGTTCATGAAAAGAACACACATGCAATGACTGGTGGATCCATATGTGGTTTGTGAAAAGAACACACATGCAATGACTCTGGTGGATCCATATGTGGTTTAGGAAAAAAAACACATGCAATGAACTCTACTGGATCCATGTGGTTTATGAAAAGATTATACATGCAATGACTCTAGCTGTGGTTAATGAAAAGAACACACATGCAATGACTCTAGTGGATCCATGTGGTTTATGAGAAGGACAGACATGCAATGACTCTGGTGGATCCATATATGGTTTCTGAGAAGAACACATATGCAATGACTCTGGTGGATTCATATGTGGTTTGTCAAAAGAACACAAATGCAATGACTCTGGTGGATCTATATGTGGTTTAGGAAAAGAACACACATGCAATGTACTCTAGCGGATCCATGTGGTTTGTGAAAAGATTAGTGATACATTGCAATGTATCTATAATTTTTGATGTCCCATGCTTGGTTTTATCCACTTTCTTGTGTCTTGTCCACACTTTGGAGTACTTTTCATATGATTTCTTGGACTAACCTATTAAAAAGAGCCACAATGCTTGCTGCCTGTTTTCTGGTGTTTTTGGTTCCAGGTAAGTCAGAAAATGAATATTCTCGGAATTGGACGGGGCAAAAGCGAAAGTGCCTTTTTTCCGGAAGTCATCAGATGCCAGAATACGAGACAGAGAAGGGCTGGGGGCCTGCCACACTACCTGGCCAGGGGGTGGTCTGGCCGACCCCAGCACCCCCTCGGCCTCTCCTTCCGCCTATAAGATGCCCTCGGGACGAAAATCCTAAGACCCGATCAAAAATCCACGAAAGAGTCGGTAGCCGCCGTCGTCTCTGTCCCTAGATCGGGAGGGATCTGAAGCTCTTCCCGGCACCCTGCCGGAGAGGGGAATTCACCCTGGAGGCCTTCTTCATCACCATGCAAGCCTCCGGTGTGATGCGTGAGTAGTTCATCCTTGGACTACTGATCCATGTAGTAGCTAGATGGCTGGTTCTCCTCCTTTGTGCTTTCATGTTTAGATCTTGTGAGCTCCGTTTATGATCAAGATCATCTATTTGTAATTCTGCATGTTGTGTTTGCGGGGATCCGATGGATATTGACATGCTATTTCAGATTGATTATTGATTCTATCATGTATTTATTATTTATGATCTTGCATGCTTTCTGTTGTTAGTAGCTATCTTGTTACTGCTTTGTGTATTCTTTCTACAAATTATTACTTCCTTCCATTCGATACGTTTAATCCTTTGTTTTCAGCAAAATACGGTGAGATTGACAACCTCATCGCAAGTTGGGGACAAAGTTCTGTGGTTGTGTTGTGCAGGTCTCCACGTTGCTACTAACACCGGTAGTGCGCCCTGCCAAGGCTCAGCTAGCAACACCTTTGGGGTGTTTCCTTGCTCCTACTGGTATGATTAAACCTTGGTTTCATAACTGAGGGAAACTTGCTGTTGTGCTCATTATACCTTCCTCTTGGGGTTCCCAACGAGCTCTACATCAACACCGAGCCATCAAGCATTTTTCTGGCGTCGTTGCCGGGGAGTCAAGGACATCTTCACAAGGGGAGTCCATCATAACCAATCCCTTTACTTTGTTTTTTTGTTGTTTTGCTTAGTTTATTTTTTTGCTTTGTTTGATTGTTTTGTTATCAAAAACACAAAAAAATAGTTTTACTAGTTTGCTTTCTTATTCAAAAACACACAAAAATGACTACTCTTGAAAACACTAAGTTGTCTGACTTCACTAGCACCAACAACAATGGTTTTATGAGCACACATATTGCTCCACCTGTGCCTGAAGATACCTTCTTTGACATAAAACCTACTTTACTCACTAGTAGGGAAAACCTTACCACCGGCACACCAAATATGCCTACCACCGGCGAGTTCGGGCTCGCCGGCGACGACCTTGCCGGCGGTAATGCCTTACCGCTGCCGTACGATCCTGTTCGCCGGCGGTATTTTAAGTTACCCCCGGTGCACAGGCTTGTTCGCTAGCAGCATCTTAAATTACCCCCGGCGCATAGTCCTGGTGCGCCGGCGCTGAGTTTATATAGGATTAAAAAAAGTGGGTCCATGCAGTTGTCTCTATTTATGTTATTTAAACTGGACAAGTACTATATTACAACGCATGATGTTCATAAAACACAGACTAGCATGCTGCGCGCCTCGCTCCAGCGCTTGCTGCCAGCCGGCCGACTCGGCCGACCTACTTGCTAAATCGACGCTAGCCTGCTTGCTGCTCTGCTGCCGGCCAGCTGGCATGGTCACCGGAATCGCCACCGTCCTTCTTGTTGCTCCGCTCCTCCAGCCAGCTCCTCCTGCGTGCTCGGACTCTGAAGCCGAGCTCCTTGCACATGAAAGTATCCTGGGTTGAAAGCTAATTGGTTGAAGAATACCACATGCATACTAACAATTATAATCCTTTGGCTTGAGTTATCTTACTCGTGACCATCAGATAGACATACTTTCTTGCAAGAACTAAACATATCAGCTTACAACTACACAAAGATTGGTGTTAACAATTTACACTAAGTGCAACAATCATATTTTGCTAGATTATGACATCTCATTACAACTACTATAGTCTACAGTATACATAAGTAACAACAACTACAGAGTGGTCCACTCATTGCATGAATACTGATCTGATCTCACAAAACCCAGGTTGTAGTACAGGGGGAGGCAAGAGTGGGCATCACTCACCAGCTGAAGAGATCGACCCTGTAATCCATCTCCACCAGGTCCGGGACATCGGCAGTGTCAGGGACATTTGACTCTAACGTCAACATGAGTAATTAACAATGGAACTGGATAAACACAACATCAACATAAGTAAATTAGCAGATACTCCCCTTATGACTTTTTGGATAAACATGAGTAACAACGTTCTTTTTATATACCCCCTGACTTTTTGGATAATAATATGCATCTATTGTCAATAATGTAAAGAAAATACTCCTGTTATTTATTCTATACAAGATCAGGAACAAAAGAAATCTTTACATACTTGAAGTGGGTGTAAGCCTTCCATTGGTTCATATTTATTTATAAGACCATTAATTTATTTTCTAGCAATCTTCTGCTACTAATCATTAAGGAAAGAAACAAAAAACAGAGAAATTAAGAAGATTAGTAATCGAAGGAGACATACCAATGTCCAAGGTAAACAGTGCGAGTATTCACACATATCCTGGGTGATCATCCCCATTTCTAAAAAAACTCAACACATATCTTTCAATTCATATGCAACAGTAGAACAAATCAGCACATGACACAAAGAAAAGTAGTATGATCTGGAGTGTTGACGAGCTTCTTCCTGCTGCATTCATCCGGAACAGTTGGATCAGAATAGTAAAAAGTCAAAGGAAGCATAATCATCAATCAAGGAGTAATAATCTAGTGCAAGTGCAATTGACCTTCTTCCTGCTGCATTCCAAGTGGTTGACGATGCCGTCTTGACGAGCTTGACCCTGACGAAACGGTCTTGTATGGGCAGGCGGTGGCAGAGCACTCTAACGATGCATAAGGAGTTGAGCACGACGAGGCCGCCCAGGAGCTTCTCATTGAGGAAGATATGGGACACGCGCACGGCGGCGCCTGCACGCGACGCGAGGTCGGCTTCGTGCTCCAGGAAAACGTCGAGGTTGATCTCCATGTAGGGGACAAACGCCTAGCGGAAGAAGGGACGCACAGCGGCGCAGTAACGGCAGCCCGAGCGGGAGAAGAAGCTGACCCGTCCCTTGATGTGGCTGCCCCCCGAGAAGGTGTACGGGCCGTCCTCCTCCGCGTCGCCCGCGATGGCCTCCTTGAGGCGCACCGTGACCTTGGCGTTGGGGAGGTGGATCTCCGGAATGGATCAAGCCCGCCGCGACATCATGGATGGTGGGGAGGCACCACCGCCGCCACTTCTTCCCTGTTAGGGTTTGGGGTGGGGCTTCGATAGGGAGGTTTCACGCCTTGCTACAAGTAGATGATGATAAGAGGGCTCCGATGCGGTGGTCGGCGGCGGTAGGGGTGGTCGGAGCCGGCCAGGATCTGCCAGCGACGAGAATGGTGGGATGGGACCGAGAGGGTCTGAGGGGAGGGGAGGGGGATTGGTGCGTGTGGTTGTATGTGGCTCCCGAGAGGGAGGGGTAACGTGCGTGCGGTTGGTTCGCCTTCGGTAATAAAGATAGCCCCGACGAATCTCATATAGGTGCACGGGCGGTAAAATGTGCACCTTCAGCCACATGTTATCCCCGGCGATAGGGCGAGGAGGGCCTGAAAGGCCATACCGCCGGTGACCCCGGCATGTATTTGCCATCGGTAAGCAATCCGACTATAAGGTTTTTTCTACTAGTGACTCAATCTTATTATGAGAGAATAATTTTCTGGTATTGGTAATGAAGATGCTACTTCCCATCTAAATAACTTTGTTAAACTTTGTGAGATGGAAAAGCATAGGGATGTAGATGTAGGTATTATTAATCTGAAATTGTTTCCTTTATCTTTGAGAGGAAAAGCTAAAGAATGGTTGAACTCCTTAACTAAGAATAGTATTGATTCTTGGACTTAGTGCAAAGATGTTTTTATTGGAAAATACTATCCTCCTACTAAGATTATATCTATTAGAAGTGAAATAATGAAGCTTAAACAATCTGATAATGAGCATGTTGCTCAAGCTTGGGAAATAATGAAATCTTTGGTAAATAATTGTCCCACTCATGGACTGACTACTTGGATGATTATCCAAACTTTTTATGCAGGATTAAACTATTCTTCAAGGAACCTATTGGATTCTGCTGCTGGAGGTACCTTTATGACCATCACTTTGGGTGCTGCAACGAAACTTCTGGACAATATGATGGTTAATTATTCTGAATGGCATACTGAGAGAGCTCCACAAGGTAGGAAGGTAAATTCTATTGAGGCAATTTCCTCCTTGAGTGATAAGATTGATATTATTATGTCTATGCTTGTGAATGGGAAAGCCCATATTGATCCAAATAATGTTCCTTTGGCTTCTTTGGTTACTCAAGAAGAGCAAGTTGATGTGAACTTCATAAGAAATAATAATTTTGGCAACAATGCTTATGGTAATAACAATTATAGGCCCTACCCTCCTAATAATACTTATGGCTATAATGGTAAACCTGGATTACCTAGTGAAGGAAGAATTTTAGAAGTTGAAAGAGCCACTAAAAACTTCATGCAAATGCAATATGAGAAAAATAAACTATTTACTAAAACTATGGAGGAACAATCTACCATCTTGAAGAACATTAGCCATCAACTTGAGAGTCTAAATAGGGAAATTCCTAGTTTACAATTAAAACTCTCTAATGCTGAAAGAAATTTATCATCTTTGTCTGAAGCTCAATCTTCATTGATTAATAAAATGTCTGCTAAACCTGAAACTAATGAGAATCCCTTTGCAGCTACTAATGCCATACAAGTAAGAATTGATGAAAATGTTAGACTATTAGCTGAATTACATGCTAAGTGGGAAAGAGAAGATGAAATTGCTAGAAACGTTAGTGTTTCTACTATCACCACCACTAGTGTTGAGGCTAGTAATAGTTCTACTACTTTAGATGATAAATTTGATTTTGATCTTGGTGGTTGCAATATTTCTGAAGTTATTAAGTTCCAACAAAAGATTGCTAAAAGTCCTAATGCTAGTGCTATGAACATGGCCCTTACAAAACACATTACTGATGCTCTCGTAAAGATTAAAGAAGAAAAGATGAAACATAAAGCTTCTATTCGTATAAAACAAGAAGATGGTTGGGAACCCATCATTAATATGAAAGTGAATGACTTTGATTTCAAAGCTTTATGTGATCTTGATAGTAGTGTTTCTATTATGCCTAGAAGGATTTATGATATGCTTGATTTGCCTCCTCTTGAAGATTGTAATTTGAATGTCCCACTTGATGATAATGCTAAAAAGAAACTCATGGGGAGTCTTAATGATGTTATTATTATGGTTAACAATACCTATGTCCCCGTTGATTTCTATGTTTTGGATGTTGAATGCAATGCTTCTTGTCCTATAACTTTGGGAAGACCTTTTGTTAGAACTGTTGGTGCCATTATTGATATGAAAGAAGGCACCATTAAATATCAACTCCCACTCAAGAAAGGTATAGAACACTTCCCTAAGAAGAGATAGAAGATTTCTTTTTCTTCTCCTATGAAAACAAAATTTGGTCTTAATGCTTCTTCATTTGAGAACACTTGATTCTTTTTCTTGATTCTTATGCCTAACTTAAAGGTGTTAAAGAAAAGTACTTATTGGGAGATAACCCAAAAGTTTTAGATGAGTCTTGGAAGTTATTACCTCTGTAATAACCGCTCCTTATCCTTTTTATTTGCTTTTTGTGCCAAGAGTAACCTCTAATGAGAGAGAAGTAATGATTGGGAAAGTTGCTGTCCCGAAACAGATTTCTGTGCTTCACCGTAAACATTTGGGTAAAATCTCTGAACATCTTTTTGAGGCGT
Organism: Avena eriantha; assembly: GCA_910589775.1. NCBI lineage: Eukaryota > Viridiplantae > Streptophyta > Magnoliopsida > Poales > Poaceae > Avena > Avena eriantha. The sequence continues at coordinate 317,809,686 of OU342745.1, read as the reverse complement.
GAATTTTTGTGCTTCTGCCTCAGCTTGTTATCTAACTTTCGTTAGTTGAACACTTTTTGATTTGAGCAACATAAGGTCTTCGAAAAAAATCGTCTTTACCTACTGGTTTGTTTTGACAGATTTCTGCCATTTTCTGCATTTGCTTCTTGTTGGTTCCTTTTTGAGTTCTTTTGGGAATTGAGCTTTTTGAGGGAAGTACTACAATAGCTAGTGTTCTAATGGAAGTTTATTTGGTGTTAGAACTGAACCTTAAGACCTTTTATCTTGAGTGCACTAATGTTGCTAATAAAGATTGTGTGAAGTTTTGTATGAAGGAAAAATTTCAGGTGTATGGAAGGAATGAGTAATGAGGTGAAGGATGGACTAAAGCTCAAGTTTGGGGATGCCACGCGTGTCACCGCAAGAAATATCCAAGAAGTACAAGCGTCAAAGCTTGGGGATACCCAAGGCATCCCCTTCTTCATCAATAAAAATCCCAGGTTTCTTCCAAACGCTTCATTTTTATTGTTTCATGCACAGTTGTGTTTTTCTTGGAGCGTATTCTTCTTTGTTTTCATTTTGGTTTTTCGTTTGCTTTTGTTTGCTTAGGTTTCTGAATAAATTGGTTGGACCCCCTCTTTCATACATTGGTTTGCAAATAGTTTGGTTTGGTTTGGAAAAGAGTAGGAAAGTTCATACTTATGTGGTAAAAAGAGCTTGTTTTTGACTGTGGCCATGCTTTGTCATGCCATGCTTGATATTGTTTTGGCATTATTCTTAGTATTATTTGCTGTAGCATGACATTTTATAAACAATTGAGATTGCTTAATGTGTCTTGGATGAATCATGCGTTGTTTTAGCATATTAAAGCATAGTATAGTGGTATTCTCCTTTGATGCTTTATTTGGGTTGACTTGGCACATGCGCACACCATGTTATGACCATCTCAAGTCACCATAGCCTTTACGATCCTTTAGTTTTCAACTTGTAGTATCACTTTATGCTTTGATCAATGATGTTTTGTCGCTTTGCATGATTATGGCCATTATTGCTCTCTTAGTTTGTCGCTCCCAGTCTTTTGCTAGTCTCCACAACCAAGTATGAGTTCCACTTATGCATCCAACTCCCTAAACCAAGTTATTCCAAAGAGTCCACCATACCTACCTACTATCTTATGCTATTGCAAGTATATTCATGCTTTTGTTTACCTTCCAAATTAAACTTGTTATGAGAAAACTAGTGATTAAAGCTCTCATGAACTTGATGGCACACTTTACTTTTTGCATCTAATAAACTTGAACCATTGGGTCCTTCTTTGTTGCGTACATTCTTTCGCTTTATAAGTTGAAATTAGCAGAACCATATATCATGGGGAACGCTTTCAACATTGCACTTGTAAATTTGTACCCCATTGATATCATGTTCTTTTGCTTACGGATCCCAGCGGTGTGAAATAAAAGTGGAACTTGTAAGATCATGGAGTTTGTATGTGTGTTAGAGAAATGCCTTGGCCGCTAGCCTAAGTCATGCCTAATCATGGTGGAAACTTGTAGCATCACCATAATGAGCACTCTATGAAGCATCCTCAATAAAAACCTATGAAAATAGCAAATAAAAAGATCGTTGAGATGCTCATTGTCTGCTTGCCTTGTCATTTTGATTATGGGATAGCTCCTGTATCATGTGCAAGGGGTACCACGTTGGCGGTTCTTTATGATACACATGTACTTACAATGACAAGAGCTTACTCGTGACTAAAGTTGAGTAGCATGAGGTTTGGTCTTCGTAAGTAAGGGGCATGAGATTTCGGTTTATAACTTGTCAAGCATATCCTCTTAGTTGTGTCACTTTAACCTTAATCACCTTAAAGATGCTTATGATAGGGGCAATGAGAGCTGAAAGCTATAAGTACCATAATTTTTGGAAGCTCTTTGTGAGACATGAATCTCTACTTCCTTCTATGAAGGCCTTTCTTCCACCATTATATTGAGTCTCCACCTTCTACCTTTATGCACCTACATTGAGAGCATAGTGGCCATTCTTAGTTCTGTGTGCATTGTCCCAAGACTAGTTGATTGATGCATAACTTGATATTGCTTGTTTTAAACTATTTGTATCTAGTCACTCTTATGAACTTTGAAGGCGTCCTATGCATTTATATTTGCTACTCTATTGAGGGACAAGCTGAATGCTATTGTGATATGTTTTATTTATGTGAAACAAACAAACGTCTTGCAAAGCATTGTTATTCATGAATCTTTTGTTTGTGCCTTTTCATGTAGCATCATAGTTTCTTTTTCTTATTGCTAGAACTTTGTCTTTCATGTTATGATTGAAGTACTATGATCCCAACTTTGAATGTTTTACAAATACTTTGATCAAGTCTTTGATGGTGCATGTCACCTCAAAAATTATTCATTCTTTTTATCACTTACCTACTCGAGGACGAGCAGGAGTTAAGCTTGGGGATGTTGATACATTGCAAATGTATCTATAATTTTTGATGTTCCATGCTTGGTTTTATCCACATTCTTGTGTTTTGTCCACAGTTTGGAGTATTTTTCATATGATTTCTTAGACTAACCTATTAACAAGAGCCACAGTGCCTGCTGCCTGTTTTCTGCTGTTTTTGGTTCCAGCAAAGTCAGAAAATGAATATTCTCGGAATTGGACGGGACAAAAGCCAAAGTGCCTATTTTTTCGGAAGTCGTTAGATGCCAGAATACAAGACGGAGAAGGGATGGGGGCCGACCACACCACCTGGCCACGCGGCCAGGCCTAGCCCATGCCAGGGGGTGGTTTGGCCGACCCCAGCACCCCCTCGGCCTATCCTTTCGCCTATAAGATGCCCTAAGGACGAAAACCCTAAGGACCCGATCAAAAATCCACGAAAGAGTCGGTAGCCTCCATCGTCTCTGTCTCTAGATCGGGAGGGATCTGAAGCTCTTCCCGACACCCTGCTAGAGAGGGGAATTCACCCTAGAGGCCTTCTTCATCACCATGCAAGCCTCCAGTGTGATGCGTGAGTAGTTCATCCTTGGACTACGGATCCATGTAGTAGCTAGATGGTTGGTTCTCCTCCTTTGTGCTTTCATGTTTAGATCTTGTGAGCTCCGTTCATGATCAAGATCATCTATTTGTAATTCTGCATGTTGTATTTGCGGGGATCCGATGGATATTGACATGCTATTTCAGATTCATTATTGATTATATCATGTATTTATTATTTATGATCTTGCATGCTTTCTGTTGTTAGTAGCTATCTTGGCCAAGTAGATGCTAGCAACTCTAAGAGTTAGTATTTATGCTCGATAGTGGGTTCATGCCTCTGGTAATCTGGGGAAGTGACAGAAATCTCTAAGGTACTAGATGTGTTGTTGCTTCTAGGTAGAAAAAACAATCCTTTGTTCATAGAACAATCGTATTGTTTACTTTACACGCAGTTCGTAAAGCAATAACCTGTTGCTTGCAACTTAATACTGGAGGGGGTTCGGATGATAACCTGAAGGTGGATTATTAGTCATAGATGCAGTTGGATGGCGGTCTATGTATACTGTTGTATACTGCAAACTATTACTTCCTTCCATTCGATACGTTTAATCCTTTGTTTTCAGCAAAATACGGTGAGATTGACAACCTCATCACAAGTTGGGGACAAAGTTCTATGGTTGTGATGTGCAGGTCTCCACGTTGCTACTAGCACCGGTAGTGCACCCTGCCAAGGCTCATCTAGCAACACCTTTGGAGTGTTTCCTTGCTCCTACTGGTTCGATTAAACCTTGGTTTCATAACTGAGGGAAACTTGCTGCTGTGCTCATTATACCTTCCTCTTGGGGTTCCCAACGAGCTCTACATCAACACCGAGCAATCAATTAGACATGCAATGACTCTAGCTGTGGTTAATGAAAATAACACACGTGCAATGACTCTAGTGGATCCATGTGGTTTATGAGAATAACACACATGCAATGACTCTAGTGGATCCATATGGTTTATCACAATAACACACATCCAATGAACTCTAGTGGAACCATGTCGTTTATGTGAATAACACATATGCAATGAACTCTGGTGGATCCATGTGTTTTATGATAATAACACACATGCAATGAACTCTGGTGGATCCATATGTGGTTTGTGAGAAGAACACACGTGCAATGAACTCTAGTGGATCCATATGTGGTTTGATGAAAGAACACACATGAAATGACAATAGTTGTGGTTCATCAAAAGAACACACATGCAATGACTCTGGTGGATCCATATGTGGTTCATGAAAAGAACACACATGCAATGTCTCTAGTGGATCCATATGTGGTTTAGGAAAAGAACAGACATGAAATGAACTCTAGTAGATCCATGTGGTTTGTGAAAAGATTAGACATGCAATGACCCTAGCCGTGGTTAATGAAAAGAACACACATGCAATGACTCTCGTGGATCCATATGGTTTATGAGAAGAACACACATGCAATGACTCTAGTGGATCCATGTGGTTTATGACAATAACATACATCCAATGAAATCTAGTGGAACCATGTGGTTTATAAGAATAACACACATGCAATGAACTCTAGTGGATCCATATGTGGTTTGTGAGAAGAACACACATGTAAAGAACTCTAGTGGATCCATGTGGTTTATGAGAAGAACACACATGCAATGAACTCTAGTGGATCGATTTGGTTTATGAGAAGAACAAACATGCAATGAACTCTAGTGGATCCATATGTGGTTTGTGCGAAGAACACACATGAAATGACAGTGGTGGATCCATGTGGTTTATGAGAAGGACAAACATGCAATTACTCTGCTGGATCCATATGTGTTTTGTGAGAAGAACACACATGCAATGACTCTGGTGGATCCGTATGTGGTTTATGAGAAGAACACACATGCAATGAACTCTAGTGGATCCATATGTGGTTTGTGAGAAGAACACATATGAAATGACAGTTGTGGATCCATGTGGTTTATGAGAAGGACAGACATGCAATGAGTTTGTTGGATACATATGTGGTTTGTGAGAAGAACACACATGGAATGACTCTGGTGGATCCATATGTGGTTAATGTGAAGCACACACATGCAATGATTCTAGTGGATCCATGTGGTTTATGACAATAACACTCATCCAATGAACTCTGCTGGATCCATATGTGGTTTGTGAGAAGAACACACATGCAATGACTCTGGTGGGTCCATATGTGGTTTATGAGAAGAACAAGCATGCAACGACTCTAGTGGATCCATGTGGTTTATGACAATAACACACATGCAATGAACTCTGGTGGAACCATGTGGTTTGTGCGAATAACATACATGCAATGACTCTAGTTGTGGTTCATGAAAACAACACACATTTGATACGTCCATTTTGCATCACCATTCTATATCATAATTTAATGTTATTCATTGATATATTTCATATTAAGAGATGATATTTATGTTATTTCATCTGTTTTTGCATGGTTGATGACTTTTGGAGCATGGACCGCTGTAGTCAGGATTCTGATGGAAAAGGTGCTGTTTGGAGGCAAAATTCGCGAAGATTAGAAAATTTTAGGAAAATACATGGAAAATCCTATTTTTTCCAGAAGACAAAGAAAGCCAGAAGGGGAAGCAGCGATGGGCTACAAGGGGCCCACACCACCCCCTTGGCGCGGGCCACCCTAGGCCGCGCCACCAGGTGGTGTGGCTGCCCTGGTCCACCCCGGGCTCTCCCCTCTGGTGTATATTATCCTCCCGAAACCCTAAGACTCGGGGAGTGACCACAGAAAGATTCTGCTGCCTCTGCAGGGTGTAAAACACCGAGAGAGAAAGATCTCTCCGGCAGACAGAATTCCGGGGGAATTCCTTCCCAGAGAGGGGAGATCATCGCCATTAACACCACCAACATGCTAGACTTCATCGGGATCATCATCATCACCACCATCATATCCACCAGCACTATCATCACACCCTCCATACCACTGTAATAATTGGGTTGAATCTTGCATAGTTCTTAGGGGAAACTTTCCCGGTGTTGATTACTCCTTGTAGTTGATGCTATTGAGTGAACCGTTGAGTTATTGTTTATGTTCAGATTGTTATACATCATTATTTCATCTTTGATCATGATCCATATGATGTCTTGTGAGTAGCTCGCTTTGTTCTTGAGGACATGGGAGAAGTCATGTTGTTAGTAGTGGAAGTGTGTTGAGAAAGATTCAATAGTTTGATATTTAAGTTGTGGTGTATTTCTTCTAGTGGTGTCATGTGAACATCGACTACATGACACTTCACCTATATGGGCCTAGGGGAATGCATTGTGTATTTGGCTACTAATCATAGGGGTTGCCAGAGTGACAAAAACCTGAACCCCCATTAGGAAACCATTGCACAAGCGATGCCAGGGTCTTAGAGTTTAAAGCTATGGTTAGGTTTTTACCTTAATTACTTTCTTGTACTTGCGGATGCTTACAAGGGGTATAATCACAAGTATGTATTAGTCCTAGGAAGGTCAGTACATTAGCATAGGTTCACCCACACAACACTTAGCAAACTAAAGAAGATTAATCAACTATATGAAGCGAAAGCACTTGACGGAATTCCCATGTGTCCTCGAGAACGTTTGGTCATCTTAAGTAATACAACCGGCTTGTCCTTTGCTAAACAAAGGGTTGGGCCACTTTCTGCATTTATTCTTATTGTCTTTTATTTACTCATACTTTATTTACCTACATTATCAAAACCCCCTAAAAATCCGTTTGCTAAGTATTTATAGAGAATTCCTACTCCTAGCCACTAGCCAACACCTTATGCTCCTCGTTGGGTTCGACACTCTTACTTATCGAAAATACTGCAATACACCCCCTATACTTGTGGGTCATCAAGACTATTTTCTGGTGCCGTTGCCAGGAGTGAAGCGTTATTGGAAAGTGGAACTGGTAAAGGAAACTTCTACTGTGAGTATTGTTTACTTCTGTTAGTTTCTTTGGTTTCAATATGGATAATTCGCTGAGTTTCTTATTTGGTAATGCTACTACCACTCCTAAGGTAGTAGATGAACCACCACCTGCTGAGAATGATACTTTTAAAATACCTACAAGAATTATTGAGCGTGTTATGGATACCTATTATGTTTGAGATGGAACTGTCCATCCCGGTGATCATTTGCTCTTTATACACGAATTATGCGGCGCTTTCAAGTGTGCAGGTATTACTACAGATCAAGTCAAGAAGAAGTTATTCTCATTATCACTGAAAGCAAGAGCTGAGGACTGGTATAAGCTGCTGAAGAATGGTCAAGCTCTTGAATGGGAGGAAATAGTACCTCTCTTTTATTCAAAATTTTATCCTGCTAGTGAGATTCATAAAGATTGGAATCTAATATGCAACTTTCGGCCTCTTGATGGAGAGAGTACAGCTCAAGCTTGGGGGAGATTGAAGTTACTAATGCTCAAATGTCCCATTCATGAGATCCCCAACAATATTATTATCAATAACTGTCATGCAAGACTTCCTCTTCATGATAAGGATTTATTGGATGCCTCTTGTGCTGGATCATTCACTCGCATGGAAGAAGAAGCTAAATGGGATCTTCTAGACCGTATTCAAGATAATGCTGAAGCATGGGAGAATGACAAAGGAAGAAAGTCAGGTATAAATTATGATTATGAATGCATTGAATCTTTTATGGGAACTGATGACTTTCAAAATATTAGTAATTCTTATGGTCTTGATTCTCAAGTTATTACAAATTTTTTAAGGCTTTTTCTTCTTATATTGAAATTCCGAAAAAGGGATGGGACAAGTACCATGCACCATATAAAGATATTGTTGATTGTGTTCCTGTTGGGAGTACTGAATTTTGCACTATTGATCACATCTTACATGAACCTTATATCGAGAAAATACCCTTCCCGGATACGGTAAAGGATCATCCTATGATAACTAGTGTAATCAATAAAAGTGCAAAGAGAACTGTAAAACCTGATGAACAAATAAACATTGAACCTATTGTAGCAATTGTGAAAGACCTTGTCACTAAAAGTGTAGAAGATGGACACATAGTCTTTTGTGAGGATGCTTCTAATAATGTCTCACATCCTAATAGAACTGAAAAGGCTAGTGTCCATGTGCTTTCTGTTAGAATTGGTGATCATTGCTATTATTGTTTATGTGATATTGGTGCAAGTTCAAGTGCTATTACTTATGAGCTCTACAAAGAAATTATGCATGAAATCAGTCCCTGCCAACTGGAAGAGATTGATGTGGTAATTCACCTTGCTAATAGAGAGACCATCTCTCCAATTGGTATTGTGCGGGATGTAGAAGTTCTTTGTGGTAAGATTAAATATCCTGCTGATTTTCTAGTACTTGGTTCAGCTGCTAGTAAAACTTATCTAATCATTTTTGGTAGACCTTTCTTGAGTACTTGTGGAGCTATTGTAGACTGCAAAAGGGAGAAAATCTTGACTAAATTTGATGGGGAATCTTATGAGTTTAATTTTTCGGAATTTACTAAAGAACCTTGTGAAAATGAAACCCATAATAAGGATTTTAGAGTTGAACAACTTGCTTCTATTTCTCTTGCTCCTAATAATGCTTTGCATCAATTTATGGAAGATCATGAAAGTGAAATCTTCATGGAAGAGAGAAATGAGATCGATGAGATTCTTCGTCGTCAACCTAGGATGCTTAAGCACAACTTTCCTGTAGAAGACTTGGGTACCATGTTGCCACCTAAAAAGGATCCGGTATTCGATCTAAAACCTCTAACTGACGATCTTAAATATGCTTACATTGATGATAATAAGATATATCATGTTATTATTAGCTCTAAACTTTCAGGAAAGGAAGAAGAAAGGTTATTGGAGGTACTGAACAAACACCAAGGGGCTATGGGCTACACTCTGGATGATTTAAAAGGGATTTCTCCTACTATATATCAGCATGATATCAATATATAACCGGATGCAAAGCCCGTAGTAGAGCACCAATGGCGTTTAAATCCGAAGATGAAGGAAGTGGTAAGAAATGAGGTATTGAAACTCCTTGATGCTGGTATTATTTACCCTATTGCTGATAGTGAATGGGTTACTCCCGTTCATTGTGCCCCTAAAAAGGGGGAATTACCGTCGTCCCTAATGATAATGATGAGCTTATCCCCCAAAGAATAGTAGTAGGCTATAGAATGTGCATTGATTTTAGGAAAGTTAACAAAGTTACCAAAAAAGATCATTACCCACTTCCTTTTATTGATCAAATGTTAGAAAGGTTGTCTAAAAAGACCCATTTTTGTTTTCTTGATGGATATTCTGGTTTCTCTCAAATTGCTGTAAAACAACAAGATCAAGAAAAAACTACTTTTACATGCCCTTATGGAACCTATGCTTACAGACATATGCCTTTTGGTTTTTGTAATGCTCCTGCTACTTTTCAAAGATGCATGTCTGCTATTTTTCATGGTTTTTGTGAGGAAATTGTGGAAGTGTTCATGGACGACTTCTCCATTTATGGAACTTCTTTTGATAATTGCATGCACAACCTCGATAAAGTATTACAGAGATGTGAAGAAACTAATCTTGTCCTTAATTTGGAGAAATGCCACTTCATGGTGAATGAAGGGATTGTACTTGGACATAAGGTTTCTGAAAGAGGCATAGAAGTCGATAGAGCTAAAGTTGAGGCAATTGAGAAAATGCCCTGTCCAAGAGACATCAAAGGTATTCGTAGTATCCTTGGTCATGCTGGTTTCTATATAAGGTTTATTAAAGATTTCTCTAAGATATCAAAACCCCTCACTAATATTCTTCAAAAAGATGTCCCCTTTGTCTTTGATGATGATTGTAAGGAAGCTTTTGAAACTCTAAAGAAAGATTTAACTACAGCCCCTATCGTTCAACCACCTGATTGGAGTTTACCCTTTGAAATAATGTGTGATGCTAGTGATTTTGTTGTAGTTGTTGTCCTTGGGCAACGAATTGATAAAAAGTTAAATGTTATCCATTATGCTAGTATGAGTCTTGATGCTGCTCAAAGGAATTATGCTACTACTAAAAAAGAATTCCTAGTCGTCGCCTTTTCTTGTGATAAGTTTAGACCTTATATTGTAGACTCAAAAGTTACCATTAATACTGATCATGTTGCTATTAAGTACCTTATGACAAAGAAAGATGCTAAGCCTAGGCTTATTAGATGGGTGCTACTCTTACAAGAGTTTGACCTACATATTGTAGATAGGAAAGGTGCTGAAAATCCTGTAGCTGATAATTTATCTCGATTGGAAAACATCTCTTTGATCCTATGCCTGTTAATGATAGTTTCCCAAATGAAAAGTTGGCTGCAGTAGGGGTAAGATCGCGAGGGAGCCCTTGGTATGCCGATTATGCTAACTTTATTGTCTCCAAGTATTTGCCTCCAACTTTCACAGCTCAGCAAAGAAGGAAGTTCTTTTACGATTTCAGGCATTATTTTTGGGATGACCCACATTTATATAAAGAAGGAGTGGATGGTATTATGCGAAGATGTGTTCCAGAATATGAACAAAGGGAGATATTGTGGAAATGTCATGGTAGTGCCTATGGAGGACATCATGCAGGAGATAGAACTGCGCAAAAGGTGATACAATCTGGTTTCTACTGGCCTACCCTTTTTAAAGATGCAAGAAAATTTGTTTTATCTTGTGATGAGTTTCAGCGTGTTGGTAATATTTCTAGACGCATTGAAATGCCTATGAACTACTCTCTAGTTATTGAACCCTTTGATTGCTGGGGATTTGACTTGATGGGTTATTTTCCTGCCTCAAAAGGTTATACTCATATTCTTGTTGTCGTTGATTATGTCACTAAGTGGGTAGAAGATATACCTACGAAGAGTGATGATGGGGAGACCTCTCTAAAAATGCTCAAGGATGTTATCTTTCCTAGGTTTGGAGTGCCTAGGTATCTTATGACTGATGGAGGTTCTCATTTCATTCATGGTGGTCTTAGAAAGACCCTTGCTAAATATGATGTTAATCATAGAATCGCTTCACCTTATCATCCCCAAACTAGTGGGCAAGTAGAGTTATCAAATAGAGAAATTAAATCCATCTTACAAAAGATTGTTAAGGTCTAGAAAAAATTGGGCTAAAAAGTTGAACAATGCTTTATGGGCTTATAGGACTGCCTATAAAAACCCTATGGGGATGTCTCCTTATAAAATGGTTTATGGGAAAGCTTGTCACCTACCTTTAGAATTAGAACACAAAGCTTATTGGGTAGTTAAAGAACTTAATAAAGATTATAAGATTCCTGGTGAAAAAAGATTATTTGACTTAAGTTCTTTGGATGAATGGAGGAGTGAAGCATATGAGAATGCTAGGCTCTTTAAGGAAAAAGTTAAAAGATGGCATGACAAGCGAATACTTAAGAGAGAATTCCATGTTGGTGAGAAAGTTCTATTGTATAGGTCTTGTCTCAGATTTTTTTGCAGGGAAACTACTGTCAAAATGGGAAGGACCTTTCGTTATTGAAGAAGTATACCGTTTAGGAGAAATAAAAATTTCTTCTTTAAAAGATAACACTACACAAGTGGTGAATGGGCAGCGACTCAAGCACTATATTGCTGGAGATTCTTACAATGAATATGTTGATGCTTTTCAAGTTATAACTCCAGAAAAATTTATCAAAGACCAAATTCAAAGACCTGCAGAGTCCGTTTTCGAATAGGTAAAAGTTCTGGTAAGAAAAGTTCCGTGAAAGTTCTATCCAGTTATATTTTTGCAGTTTTTATCCAACAAGAAAAGCTAAGAAGCGAAAGAGGGACGGAAACGGAGCCAGGGTGGCTCACACCACCCCCTGGCACGGGCCCCCCTAATTGCACCAGCAGGTGGTGTGGCTGCCCCAGACTCTGTCTCCGACTCGTTTTCTCCCAGTACCTTCCTTTTGTTGTACAACTTCGTAATATATAATCCCCCGGATCCCCGAGGTTCGTATATCGTGTTCTCGTCATGTTTTCGTTTCGATCTATTTCTGACAGGTAGAGTCCTAGATTTGGATCCACAATGTCTTCCTCTGGATCAGCCAAGGAAGATTCCTTAGCGGATATCATCAACACATACATGCGAGAGTTGAAGATTCATCCCAAGGAGTTGGTGCTTGAAGATGGGGAGATACGGATAAAAGAGGTTCAAGGCCCTAAAGGTGAAGGAAGTCTGGAGGATAGGATGGAAGCACTGGAGCAAGAAGTCTTTAGGTACAAGAGATGGCGGAATACGAAGTGGATATCATCCACAAGATTTGTTCTGAACTCATCGCCGAGCACCGAAAGGAGACTGCTGAGCTCAAGGATGAAATTCTCTCACTCCATCAAACAACCAACCAACTGCAAGCATAGCTCTACGACGTTCAAAATCAAAATTGTGAGTACGAGGTTAGGTTTAAATGCATAAGTGCTACTGTAGGTTTCAGGATGCTGGAGACCGTCATGTATTTTGTTGATGGGGAACCCTTACCTTGGAAGTTGGAAGATGACGAGAGAATACCACCACCAAAGGAGTAATTCATCATCAGGTTTTGGCATCCCCTTGGTTTGTTCCAAGCTTGGGGGAGTGCCGCGGTATCACATCACTATCTTCTATCTTTTTACCTTGTTAGTAGAGTCATATCATGAATAGAGAAGTTATCATGTAGGATGGTTTGCATTATGGAAGTGTCCCCCCTCTCGTTAGATATCTATGTATCCGTTGGTGTGAGTTGCCGTTCTGGAATATTAATGAGAAGTTCTATCATTTACTCTTTGGCATATCTTATATTAGTTTTCAATTCATGGTTATATGATTGATCTTGTCATTAGTATCGGTATCACTTTGGGATCATTGAGTTAATTTATTTGGTTTTGGCAAACCTGGCTCGGTCAGTAGCAACACTATTTTGAGAATTGAATGAAAAAGATAAAAGTACTCTTAAAGAAATATAATTTCATCATATTTCTTTCTTGATTTGCTCGTAAGTTTAGTATTCTCTAGTTAAGATCTTTTGTGCTTCCAAGGAAGATTGCATGTTTGTTTTTATCATTTGTATGTTTGTTTGTTTCCTTCAACTCTTATGCTTGCTACCTAGCCTTGCTAGCCAAAAACCTGTACTGAGAGGGAATGCTTCTCGTGCATCCAATCCTTAAACTAAAACCTATGCCATTCATGTCCACCATACCTACCTACTAGAACTATTGCTATTCCGAGTAAATTCTTGTTTTTATCTACCTTCCAAATTAAACTTGTTATGAGAAAATTAGTGATTAAAGCTCTCACGAACTTGATGGCACACTTTACTTTCTTGCATTTGATAAACTTGAACTTGCTGCGTATATGCTTGCGCTTTATAAGTTGAAGTTAGCAGAACCATGCATCATGGGGAACACTTTCAACATTGCACTGGTACTTTGCACCTCGTTGTTATCATGATTCTTTTGCTTATGGATCCCGGCGGTGTGAAATAAGAGGGGAACTTGTAAGATCATGGAGTTTATATGTGTGTTAGAGAAACGCCTGGGCCGCTAGCCTAAGCCATGCCTAATCATGGTGGAAACTTGCAGCATAACCATAATGAGCACTCTATGAAGCATCCTCAATAAAAACCTATGCAAATAGCAAATAAAAAGATCGTTGAGATGCTCATTGTCTGTTTGCCTTGTCATTTTTATTATGGGATAGCTCCTATATCATGTGCAAGGGGTACCCCATTGGCGGTTCTCTATGATACATATGTATTCAGTGACAAGATCTTACTTGTGACTGAAGTTGAGTAGCATGAGGTTCGGTACTCGTAAGTAAGGGGCATGAAATTTCAACTTATAACTTGTCAAGCATATCCTCTTAGTGGAGTCACTTTAACCTTAATCACCTAAATATGCTTATGATAGGGGCAATGAGAGCTGAAAGCTAATAAGTACCATAATTTTTGGAAGCTCTTTATGAAACTTGAAATCCCTGCTTCCCTCTGCGAAGGGCCTTTCTTTTACTTTTTAGTTGAGTTAGTAAACCTATTCCCTTCTACCTCAGCAAGTATTTTGAGTTGTTGTGTTTCATTCATTCATCTGATGATTTATTCAATCATGTTTCTGATGTTCCTTGTTTTGCACTTTGATCTTATCTTGGTGTCTACTACTTTGAAAGCTATCATTGAAAACCAGTTATTTGTGAACTCCTGCAATTTGTCAACTATTCTTCTTCCAAGAGCTAAGTTTGCCATTACCAACTGTGATTTACTTTATGCATCTTTATTGTGTTTCCTTTACTTATTGCAAGTTCAGTTATATAATATTGAGTTGTCTTCTATTATGACTTATGTATTGATGAATGTGATGCTTCTTGTCTGTATTATTTTATCGACTCTTCACTCCATAAACCTGAGGTCATGTTTATTGAGTTCAGTTTCGCTTGGGGACAAGCGAAGTCTAAGCTTGGGGGGAGTTGATACGTCCATTTTGCATCACCATTCTATATCATAATTTACTGTTAGTCATTGATATATTTCATATTAAGAGATGATACTTGTGTTATTTCATCTGTTTCTGCATGGTTGATGACTTTTGGAGCATGGACCGCTGTAGTCACGATTCTGATGGAAAAGGTGCTATTTGGAGGCAAAATTAGGGAAGATCAGAAAATCCGGGAAAATACATGGAAAATCCTATTTTTCCAGAAGACGAAGAAAGCCAGAAGGGGAAGAAGAGATGGGCTATAGGGGGCCCACACCACCCCCTTGGCACGGGCCACCCTAGGCTGCGCCACCAGGTGGTGTGGCTGCCCTGGTCCACCCCTAGCTCTCCCGTCTAGCGTATATTATCCTCCCAAAACCCTAAGACTTGGGGAGCAACCACATAAAGATTCTGCTGCCTCTGCGGGGCGTAAAACACCGAGAGAGAAAGATCTCTCCGGCAGACCAAATTATGCCGGGGGAATTCCTTCCCGGAGAGGGGAGATTGTCACCATCAACACCACCAACAAGCTAGACTTCATCGGGATCATCATCACCACCACCATCATATCCACCAGCACCATCATCACCACCTCCATACCGCTGTAATAATTGGGTTGAATCTTGCATAGTTCCTAGGGGAAACTGTCCCGGTGTTGCTTACTCCTTGTAGTTGATGCTATTGAGTGAACCGTTGAATTATTATTTATGTTCAGATTGTTATACATCATTATTTCATCTCTGATCATGATCCATATGATGTCTTGTGAGTATTTTTCTTTGTTCTCGAGGACATGGGAGGAGTCATGTTGTTAGTAGTGGAATTGTGTTGAGAAAGATTCAATAGTTTGATATTTAAGTTGTCGTGTATTTCTTCTAGTGGTGTCATGTGAACGTCGACTACATGACACTTCACTATATGGGCCTAGGGGAATGCATTGTGTATTTGGCTACTAACCGTAGGGGTTGCCGGAGTGACAGAAACCTAAAGCCCCGTTAGGAATCCATTGCACAAGGGACGTCAGGGTCTTAGAGTTTAAAGCCGTGGTTAGGTTTCTACCTTAATAACTTTCTTGTACTTCCGTATGCTTGCAAGGGGTACAATCACAAGTATGTATTAGTCCTAGGAAGGTCGGTACATTAGCACAGGTTCACCCACACAACACTTAGCAAAGTAAATAAGATTAATCAACTATATGAAGCGAAAGCACTTGACGGAATTCCCATGTGTCCTCGAGAACGTTTGGTCATCTTAAGTAATACAACCGGCTTGTCCTTTGCTAAAGGAAGGGTTGGGCCACTTGCTGCATTTATTCTTATTGTATTTTATTTACTCGTACTTTATTTACCTGCATTATCAAAAAACCCCAAAAATCCGTTTGCTAAGTATTTACAGAGAATTCGTGCTCCTAGCCACTAGCCAGCACCTTCTGCTCCTCGTTGGGTTCAACACTCTTACTTATAGAATATACTAACATACACCCCTATACTTGTGGGTCATCAACATGCAATGAAACTGGTGGATCCATATGTGGTTCATGAAAAGAACAGACATGTAATGACTCTGGTGCATCCATATGTGGTTTGTGAAAAGAACACACATGCAATGACTCTAATTGTGGTTCATGAAAACAACACACATGCAATAACACTGGTGGATCCATGTTGATTATGAAAAGAACACACATGCAATGACTCTGGTGGATCCATATGTGGTTTGTGAAAAAAACACATGCAATGACTCTAGTTGTGGTTCATGAAAACAACATACATACAATAACACTGGTGGATCCAGTTTGTTCATGAAAAGAACACACATGCAATGACTCTGGTGGATCCATATGTGGTTTGTGAAAAAAACACATGCAATGACTCTAGTTGTGGTTCATGAAAACAACACACATACAATAACACTGGTGGATCCAGTTTGTTCATGAAAAGAACACACATGCAATGACTGGTGGATCCACATGTGGTTTGTGAAAAGAACACACATGCAATGACTCTGGTGGATCCATATGTGGTTTAGGAAAATAACACACATGCAATGAACTCTAGTGGATCCATGTGGTTTGTGAAAATATTATACATGCAATGACTCTAGCTGTGGTTAATGAAAAGAACACACATTCAATGACTCTAGTGGATCCATGTGGATTATGAGAATAACACACATGCAATGAATCTAGTGGATCCATGTGGTTTACAACAATAAAACACATCCAATGTACTCTAGTTGAACCATGTGGTTTATGAGAATAACACACATGCAATGAACTCTAGTGGATCCATATGGTTTATGAGAAGGACAGACATGCAATGACTCTAGTGGATCCATATGTGGTTTGTGAGAAGAACACACATGCAATGAATCTTGTGGATCCATATGTGGTTTATGAGAAGAACACACATGCAATGAACTCTGTTGGATCTATAAGTGGTTTGTGAGAAGAACAAAAATGAAATGACAGTGGTGGATCCATGTGGTTTATGAGAAGGACAAACATGAAATGACTCTGGTGGATCCATATGCGGTTTGTGAGAAGAACACACATGCAATGACTCTAGTGGATCCATATGTGGCTTATGAGAAGAACACACATGCAATGAACTCTTGTGGATCCATATGTGGTTTGTGAGAAAAACACACTTGAAATGACAGTGGTGGATCCATGTGGTTTATGAGAAGGACAGACATGCAATGACTCTGGTGAATCCATATGCGGTTTGTGAGAAGAAGACACATGCAATGACTCTGGTGGATCCACATGTGGTTTATGACAATAACATAGATGCAATGAACTCTAGCGGAACCATTCGGTTTATGAGAATAACACACATGCAATGAACTCTAGTGGAACCATGTGGTTTATGAGAATAACACACATGCAATGAACTCTAGTGGATCCATGTGGTTTGTGAAAAGATTATACATGCAATGACTCTAGCTGTGGTTAATGAAAAGAACACACATGCAATGACTCTTTTGGATCCATACACACATGCAATGAATCTAGTGGATCCATGTGGTTTATGACAATAACACACATCCAATGAACTCTAGTGGAACCATGTGGTTTATGAGAATAACACACATGCAATGAACTCTAGTGGATCCATATGGTTTATGAGAAGGACAGACATGCAATGACTCTAGTGGATCCATATGTGGTTTGTGAGAATAACACACATGAAATGACAGTGGTGGATCCATGTGGTTTATGATAAGGACAGACATGCAATGACTCTTGTGGATCCATATGTGGTTTGTGAGACGAACACACATGCAATGACTCTGGTGGATCCATATGTGGTTTATGACACAGATGCAATGAACTCTAGCGGAACCATTCGGTTTATGAGAATAACACACATGCAATGAACTTTAGTGGAACCATGTGGTTTATGAGAAGAACACACATGCAATGAACTCTAGTGGATCCATTTGGTTTATGAGAAGAATACAATGCAATAAACTCTAGTGGATCCATATGTGGTTTGTGAGAAGAACACACATGAAATGACAGTGGTGGATCCATGTGGCTTATGAGAAGGAAAAACATGCAATGACTCTGGTGGATCCATATGTGGTTTGTGAGAAGAAAACACATGCAATGACTCCGGTGGATCCATATGTGGTTTATGAGAAGAACACACATGAAATGAACTCTAATGGATCCATATGTGGTTTGTGAGAATAACACACATGAAATGATAGTGGTGGATCTATGTGGTTTATGAGAAGGATAGACATGCAATGACTCTGGTGGATCTATATGTGGTTTGTGAAAAGAACACACATGCAATG
Source organism: Avena eriantha (assembly GCA_910589775.1). NCBI lineage: Eukaryota > Viridiplantae > Streptophyta > Magnoliopsida > Poales > Poaceae > Avena > Avena eriantha. The sequence goes on along the minus strand of OU342745.1, from coordinate 317,791,455 downwards.
ACTCTGGTGGATCCATATGTGGTTTATGAGAAGAACACACATGCAATCACTCTAGTGGATCCATGTGGTTTATGAGAATAACACACATGCAATGACTCTAGTTGATCCATGTGGTTTATGAAAATACCACACATCCAATGAACTCTAGTGGAACCATGTGCTTTATGAGAATAACACACATGCAATGAACTCTAGTGGATCCAAATGTGTTTTGTGAGAAGAACTCACATGCAATGATTCTGGGGGATCCATATGTGGTTTGTGAGAAGAACACACATGAAATGACAGTAGTTGGAGTTCATGAAAAGAACACACATGCAACGACTCTAGTGGATACATATGTGGTTCATGAAAAGAACACACATGCAATGACTCTGGTGGATCCATATGTGGTTGTTGGGGGGATACCCCTAGGTAGGGTCATGCCGGGGTATAAAAGCCAAGTTAGCCGAGGTTCGGCAAGGCCAAAGCGAATGCTGGCCGGGTCACCTCAAGGCAGGCTGAATCACGGGGTAATCCGGACCTGGGGGCGTTCGCCTAACTAGGACTCATCCGACTCAAGCAGTAAGCCGGAAGTAGAGGTTTTACCTGTATGCAAGAATAGTTGTGGCCGGATCAACCATGATCCAGGTCACAGCTAGCTTCTAGGAGAAGGAAGGAATCTCGCTGGTCAAAAGAAGCCCCGGTACGCACTACCTGAGCGAAGCAAGCAAGGACATGACCATCGGGGCGTGGCCGACAAGGGTGACGACGCCCATGTCGGCTGACGCGGGCGCCGCAGAGGGTCACGTAGCTAAAGCATGTGTGACTTGGGGGAAAAGCACCCTGGTCGGCTTACTACTTTGGGGAGGAAGCATATTCCTAGGAATATTCTTCCACGTGTGCCCTAGGCTGAGCCCGAGCTCCCTCTATAAAAGAGGGGCTAGGGTTTCAGTAGAGGGGGTTGGTCTTTCTACTATTCTGTTTCGGCTAGGGTTTTAGGGGTGATCTGTGGGTGAGAGTAAGAGAGCTCCTTCTTTCTCCTCTCGCCAATACAGCTCAAGGAGCACTTGTAATCTTGGAAGGAAATCAATACAAACTTCTGTGTGGAGAATCACTCCACTATCCCTCCCTGGATTCCCCTAGCGTGTATTAGTCCCCACCTTTAGCCTATCCATGGCATCTGCCATGACACCACCACGATAGTTGGCGCCCACCGTGGGGCTAGCGGCGCTAGCAGGGGTCAAGATCCAGATAGGAAACATCATCCGCACCGGTGAACGCATCGTCTCCGGGCTCGTTCAGCGCTTTGGAGCGTTGGACTTCGTCAACGACAACGCTGGCTACTTTGGCACGCGCCCTGTTCCGCGCAATGGCCTCTTAGTTAGGCTCGGCGCGCACAAGGCCTACGTTGCTGTGGACGTGTCAGGTGTTCATCCGCGTCACGTCGTCGACGTGGGGGAGCCTCCCCTCACCGTGGTCCCCGGGACGCGTATCGCTCGCTCCCCGGACCATGCAGAGGTGATGATGACTGCGCCAGGTGCGGGCACGAGCAAGGATCCGGCGCCAGATCCGGAGGTAACGCCTAAGGCACCGAGGAAAGGTAGAGGTCCTCCACTAGAGAGGCCAGAGAACGTGTTGAGGGAAGCAATGGATAGCTTGGCAAAACCTGTAGTAGCGGCGGTAGATCCGGCTCGAGCGCAGGCCGAGCTGGAAGAAACTAGGCAGAAAATCCTAGAGGGCGCAAAAAGATAGCCGCAGCACAGCAGTCGTTGAATATGACGCTGCGTGAGTACACAAAGGCGAACAAGGTTGACGCTGTAAAAGTGAAGGGGAGAAATCTCTTGAGCGAGATGAACAAAGAGGGTGATACTGGAATTGAGGTATCAGAAAACTGTTTGTCCGTGGGGCTGCCGAGGTATAGTACCCCGGCAAAGAACCTCAGAGCAGCGGATGCAGCTGCATCCGAGTTGGAGGGTCTAACAGGTGAAGCCCAGCAAAGACAACAAGATAAGGTTAACGAGCTAGTTCGGATTGCGAACAGGCAAAACGAGGAACTGCTCAGGGCTAACCCGGAGAGAGCTGGAGCCTCCAAGATCGTCCATTCGGCGGTGGGTAACCCAGAGAAATCCGCTGGAGCCGCATCGTCTCCTCATGGTGGTCCGAGGAGAGAAGAGGTGGTAACCTCGGCCAGACGGAACAAACAGATCGTCCCGTATGACCCGACACGGGCAGGGAAAGGAAAAGAAGCGCAGAAAAATGATGATCGACGGAGTGTGAGCCGAGGTGAAGCTGGACGAGGTAACCGCGACCAAGGCAATGCCGGTCAAGGGAACGTTGTCAACGGCGATGCCGGACAGCGAAACTCGGCAGGAGCAGGACAACCGCAGCAGCGGAATATACCAAGGCAAGAGCAAAGTGCCGGCCGAGGTATGCAACAGAAAAGCGCTCCACGAGAGCAAGACAGGTATAATGATGGAGACTCGGAAATGGCAAATGCGGGACACCCGAGGTAAGACTATCATGTGATAGGGTCAAGATTGGGAAGCAGGGATTTGATGCCGGATGATGCCAGGTTGAAACTGGATTGACTGTATAGGTCGGAACAAATTGAATGTCAAGGTCCACCGGGTCCAGCTTGTTTTGGACCCCGGATCATGAAGGAGCCACCGGTACCCAACTTCCAGCTACCTAGGGGCACGAAGACGTATGACGGCAGTACAAAGCCGGAGGATTGGCTGATAAATTATGCTACAGCAGTAAAAATTGCCACTGGCAACCTGAGATGGGCTGTACGATATGTACCCCAGATGTTGGAAGGCCCGGCAAGAGTGTGGCTGAACAATTTGCCACCAGGAAGCATCAATTGCTGGATAGATTTTGACGAGATGTTCATCAACAATTTTTCGAGTATGTATCAGAGGCCAAATAGGCCACAGACCCTAGCTATGTGCAAGCAAAGGCAAAATGAGATGGATCGGGAGTTTCTAACCCGGTGGTGCACTGTGAGAATTTCGTGTGAGGGCGTGATTGAATCACAGGCCATAGCATGGTTTGCACAAGGGTGCATGTATGGAAGCGAGCTGTGGATGAAGTTGCAAAGGAAAATGCCAACTACATTGGCAGAGATGATCCGGATTGCAGATTCATATGCTTTGGGTGATCCGACTCAACCTAGGCTCGTATCAAACGAGTCAAACGATGGGTACTATCAGAGAGATGGAGCCGGATCATCTCAAAGAAATGAATACAAAGGAGAAAGGAGAGATGATAGACCGGATCATAGATATGGTTCACACCAAGTTGCATCTGTGAGTCAAGATTAGCCCGGAGCAGGGGGCAGTCAACGCCAAAAAACTAGAGGGCAGTGGACTCCGAGAAACGATGGCAAGAAGACTTGGACACCAGAGCAAAAGAAGCAGTGGCAAGAAAGGAAAGACCGTCCGAGGTATACTTATGAGTCGATGTTGGACCAGCCGTGTAAGTTTCACACGCCAAATTCGAATAACCCAGCGGGTCATACGACGAGGCAGTGTGAGTGGATGCGCAAGATTGAACAAGGCGGTTCGGGGAATGCTCAGGCACCCCGGAATGATCAGCCTCGGCAGGAGTTACCCTGGCAGCAATTGTTTTCCAGAGCAAACACGCAACAGTTAATGTTGCCTCCCCCTCCACCGAGGTATGATAACAATGAGAGAAGGGATGCAGTGCACCAGCTGGAAAATCAGCATCAGCCAGATCAGAGGTACCCGGAAATGAGGGGAGAAACGAGTACAGGGAACACCATCAGAGCTATTATGTGTTCACCACTGAGGAAACCGATAGAAAAAGCTTGCAGCGTAGGCATATGGAGGTGAATGCAGTGATGCCTGCAGTGACGAGGTACGTGCCTTGGTCCGATCAGGAAATCACTGGAGCATCAGGGATCATCCCAAGCTCATGCCAAGCCCTGGTTCGTATGCGTTGGTGCTGGATCCGACATTCATTGGACCTAGCATTAACGTAAGATTCTCAAAGGTGTTGATCGACAATGGTAGTAGCATTAACATCATGTATGCGGACACAATGCGAAAGTTGGGTATCTCGGAGAACATGCTCCGGGCCACGAGGACAACTTTCCATGGCATTGTGTCCGACATTTCTTGTGAGCCCATAGGCAAAGTCCGGGTTGACGTCTTGTTCGGCACGAGGGATAACTGCCAAACCGAAAATTTGGAATTTGAGGTAGTGAACTTGGAAAGTGCTTACCACGCATTACTCGGAAGGCCAGCCCTAAGCAAGTTCATGGCAAGCTGTCACGTTAGCTACTTGAAGATGAAGTTGCCCGGGACGAACGGAGTGATTACGATTGCTGGGAATTTCCGACGTTCCATGGAGTGTGCGTCGGTCGGGTCAAACTTAGCCGAGTCACTTGTGATTGCGCAGGAAAAAAGGAAAATTCAAGAGGTGGCGGCATTGGCTCAGTCCACGCAGCAATATATGCCGGCGCTGAGTAACCCGCATGGAAGTGTCTCTTTCCAGGCCACGAAAGATACCAAGAAGGTTCCTGTTGATGACATGTTCGCAGAGCGCACCGTAACAATTGGTGCAGGGTTAAGTGATAAATGGGAAAGCGAGCTCGTCATCTTCCTCCGTGAGAATCTGGACATTTTTGCTTGGTCCACACAAGACTTGCAAGGTGTTCAGAGGGAGTTGGCCGAGCACTCTTTGAATGTGAGACCTGGAGCTAAGCCGGTGAAGCAACCTCTCCGCCGCTTTGCCGAAGATAGGAGGAAAGTCACTGGGGATGAGATAGCTCGGTTGCTAGCTGCAGGATTTATCATGGAGGTCCTTTACCCGGATTGGCTGTCTAATCCGGTGCTAGTGGAAAATAAGAAGGATGTCCCGAACGTGGCAGTGGTTTGGCGCATGTGTATCGATTACACGAACCTGAACAAGGCGTGTCCAAAAGATCCATTTCCGCTGCCAAGAATAGATCAGGTCATAGACTCAACTGCTGGGTGTGAACTGTTGTCATTCATTGATGCATATTCTAGTTTCCACCAGATACGTCTGAATACGGATGATCAAATAAAGACTACATTTATTACCCCGTATGGGGCTTATTGCTATCGCACCATGCCGTTTGGTTTATGTAATGCAGGTGCAACGTACCAAAGATGTAGGCAAAAATGTTTGCACGACCAAATAGGTCAAAATGTGCAGGTTTACGTGGATGATGTGGTTATCAAGACCAAGAAAAGCAAAACGCTCCTTGACGATATCAGGCAAACGTTTGCGAACCTAAGGAGGTTCGGATGAAACTTAACCCGGAAAAATGTACCTTCGGTGTCCCGGCTAGGAAATTGCTCGGTTTTCTTGTTTCTAGCCGAGGTATCGAGGTTAACCCAACCAAAATCTGGGCCATCGAACGAATGGAACTGCCGAAGTGTCTTAACGATGTCCAGAAGTTCACAGGTTGCCTGGCCTCGTTAAGTCGGTTTGTATGTCGGTTGGGTGAAAAGGTGTTGCCTCTTTACCAACTCATGAAAAAGTCGGATAAGTTCGTTTGGACGCCACAGGCCGATGAAGCCTTTACCCACCTGAAGAAAATGTTAGCCACGGCACCAGTGCTAGTCTCACCACTATCGAAGGAGCCAATGTTGCTCTATATAGCCGCAACCAACCGAGTTGTAAGTGCAGTGATAGTGGTGGAGCGCGACGAGGAAGGAAAGTCGGTGCAAAGGCCAGTATATTACTTGAGCGAGGTGTTGTCTGCCTCAAAGCAGAACTATCCACATTACCAAAAGGTGGCATATGGCGTGTACATGGCCGCCAAGAAACTGAAGCACTACTTTGAGGAGCATCCTATCCGAGTCATTTGTGAGGCCCCCATATCCGAGATAATGAGTAACAAGGATGCGAGTGGCAGAATTGCAAAATGGGCAATTGAGCTAGCTCCTTATGCGCCACAATATGATAGAAGAGAGGCCATCAAATCTCAAGCTGTGGCGGACTTTTTCGTGGATTGGGCCGAGGTACAATACGAACCGCCACTTCCAGGTCCGAACTATTGGCGAATGCACTTTGATGGATCAAAAACCAAAGCAGGGCTAGGTGTCGGAGTTATACTCACATTGCTAAAGAAGGACCAGTTGAAATATGTGCTGCAGATCCATTTCACCGCATCAAACAATGTCGCTGAGTATGAAGCACTTGTGCATGGGCTTAAGGTAGCAAAAGAAATTGGGATACGTCGGATCATATGCTTTGGCGACTCGGATTTGGTGGTGCAACAAGTGTCAGGAGTGTGGGACGCCCTTGATCCAAACATGGCACTGTATAGATTTCATGTGCAGAAGATATCTGGTTACTTTGAGGGATGCGAATTTCACCATGTACCCCGGGTTGAAAATGAGGCTGCCGACATGCTGTCGAAGCTCAGGTCAACCCGACAAGCAATTCCATCGGGTGTAGCATTAGAGCACCTCAGGAAACCATCCATCAGGCCATCCCCAGAATCCGAGTCAATCTATGTCCCGGAGGACACGGAATCCGGAGCTGTGCCCATGGACATTGACATGGGATGTGGTGCGCGAACCCCGGGGACTGCCTCGGCAAACCCGGGGACTTCTTCAGTAAACCCGGGGACTGCTCCGCGAGACCTGGGGACTGCTCAACGTGATCCGGTTGAAGTTATGCCGGTGGATCAAATGGAGATTGATGAGGATGTATCCCCTGTGCGAACGATACCAGCTCGGGCACTACCTATATTTCAATTCCTGAAAGATGGAACGTTACCCACGGAGGAAGTGCTGTCCAGGCAAACACAGAGGAGGGCAAAGGCCTACACGATCATCAATTCCAAACTATACAAAAGGAGTGTGACCAATGTCCTCCAGAGATGTGTTGACCCGGAAGAAGGGCTTGACATCCTCCGAGATATACATCAGGGGGAATGCGGGCATCATGCCTCATCCCGAGCCTTGGTAGCAAAAGCTTTCCGGCACGAATTCTACTGGCCAAACACCTTAGAGCAAGCAGAAGATCTGGTGAGAAAATGTAATGGTTGTCAGAGGTACGCTACCAAGACACATATGCCAATGTCGGAACTCAAGACCATACCAATCACTTGGCCATTTGCCGTATGGTGCTTGGATATGGTTGGCCCGTTCAAACCAGCAAGGGGAAATATGACTCACATTCTGGTAATGGTGGACAAGTTTACGAAATGGATTGAGGTAAAGCCTATAAGAAAATGTGATGGAGCTACGGCCGTAACGTTTCTCAAAGATATAATCTTGAGGTACGGTTATCCTCACAGTATCATAACTGACAATGGCACAAATTTTGCGGAAGGAGCATTTGCTCGTTTCTGCCGGGATAAGAGGATCCGGCTGGACGTAGCCTCGGTAGCCCACCCCGCATCAAACGAGCAAGTGGAAAGATCCAATGGATTAGTATTATCCGGGATAAAACCCCAGCTCATTGAGCCGCTGCAAAGATCAGCGGGGTGCTGGATAGAAGAACTACCAGCAGTACTGTGGAGTTTAAGAACAACTCTGAATCGATCAACAGGCTATACGCCGTTCTTTCTAGTATATGGGGCAGAAGCTGTATTACCAGCCGACATAGAGCATGATTCGCCTAGGGTCACCCAATACACAGAAGCCGAAGTGCAAGAAGCCCGGCAAAATGATGTTGATCTGCTGGAAGAAGCGAGAGAACTGGCACTGTCCAGATCCGCCATATATCAGCAAAATCTCCGACGCTATCATAGCCGGAAAGTGTGCCCCCGGGTCTTTCGGGAAGGCGATCTGGTGCTCCGGTTGGTACAACGTACTACGGGCATGCATAAGTTATCCCCCCATGGGAAGGGCCGTTCATCGTGAGCAAAGCATTGCACAATGATTCTTACTATCTTATAGATGCAAAGCCACAGGAAAAGAACAAGGCAGACAGGTCCGGAGAGGAATCCAAGCGACCATGGAATATAGCTCTACTTCGTCCTTTCTACATTTAGCTAAGAAGTCTATGTATCCGAGTTATCTCATATGTCGGTATGTATGTCGGCAATGAACTTATCAATAAAATGTTGGCACCTCGAGCAGTAACTCGGGGACTGCCTTAATAATGTTTGTTGTTTTTTGCGCGTCAGCTGGAATAAGGTATTCTACTTAACTCGGATTAGTAGTGTGCGAGCACCAAAAACCCAACTCTTCGACTTGCTGCTGTCCAACCAGAATTGGCTTCATGGCAAGCAAGAGAACAAGTTTGGAATTGCGTAGCACATGAAAAATGACTAAGGAGAAGAATCTATTCGACCCGACGTTTGTTTTTCGAACTAACCCTGCATTTATTTTCAAGTTATTATGTAGTTTTATTTTGGTGCTAAGTCTAAAAGTTTCCCAGTATTGTTAAGACAATTTTTGAAGCTCGGATTCGTAAGTCATAAAACCAAATCAAGGTAGACACGAACCGAGCCAAGAGATTGAACGAACAAGAAAAAGAAACTCGGGGACTACGCCCAAGTTAATTCGGCATAAGAACTTAGTAGCAAAATATCACATGTGTTTGGAATACAACTCCACCCGGCATACCGGGGATCTGATAAATTTTTAAGTGTTTTAGCTCAAGGAGCAGCAGGAGGAGGAAGTTCGGCATCGTCCTCGCTGCCCTCAATATCAGAGGCATCATCTTCTCCTTCATCATCCGAGCCATCCTCACCGTGCTCAACCTCTTCGTCTCCAGCTGCTTCCAGGAAGCTCGACCCCTCAACCCATTCATGAATAGGAGCGTATTCAATGAGGCTATAGGCACAAGCCTGGCGCCGAGCTACCCACTCTGGGTCATTGGTCCATCTGGATCCTATGCGCAGACGTGTCAGGAGGTTGAGATCAATCTTCTCGTACCACGTGAGTATGTGGTGAAGGATGGTATCAGCTGCGGCACGTCCAGCGGACTCTCTCCAGAGGTCAAGCTGAGTCTCGGTTTCCATTAACTTCTCAATGAGAAGTGCGGTGGTCTCCAGGGCTTCTTCGGTGGGCCAGAAAGTGTTAAAGATGCGAGCTGCAGCGCCGAGGATGCCCTTGCCGTAATTCTTGATGAGCTCCACGCGAGATGATAAGCTGACCAACAGGTCCTCCAGGTCGTAAGGAATCCCTCCACTATCAGAAGTGACCGGAGTACCCCTTTGTCGGTGGAAGTTGGCAACTGCTGCACTCGCGATAGGAGTGCCCTCTAGAAATTTGCCTGGAAACGAGACAAAGGAGAAAGGTCAAGAAAAGACATATGAAGTAACCCGGAGAAGTAGGTCGGAAAAGGGAAAGAAACTTACGCGATATATGACTGAGGATCCGGGTCAACTCCTTGGTGCAGTCATCACGTCTCTTCCGGAGCTGCTCAAGCTCAACGTTCGCCGACCCAAGCTGGATGCCGGACTCCTTGAGAAGATCCTGCTCCTTGGCGATCTGGAGGTTGAGGCGCTTGCGCTCTTCTGTGAAATTCTGGCCAGCCTTTTGAAGTTCGGATTGGTGCTGGGCCTTCATCTTCTCCATCTCAGCCTTGAGCCTAGAAATCTCATCGTCCTTGGTCCGGAGGAGGGCGAGCTCGTCATCTTTCTTCTTAAGCTCGGCTTAGTGCTGCCCTGCTTGTTCGAGAAATGCAGCACCATATCAGGCACGACACACTATCTTCAAGCGATGCTGAAATAGTGTGTTGGCCCGGCAGAGCCGAGGTATGAATGTTGGCCGAGCCAAGGAGAAAAGGGAATGGAAAGTACGGCAAAGTCGGACAGAAATGACTTACCCTTGATCTGCTCCAGATTTTTGCGCATAATGATGTTCTTAGCTTCCACCCCAGCTGCGGAAACCGAATGATGAGGTTAGTCCGGCAAAGGAAAATGAAGCAAAACAAAGAAGCGCTAAGGAAGAAATTTACCCCTCTTCTCGTATTCCGCAATAAGTGCAGCCTGCTTTGCGCGTAGCAGCTTGTGGGTATCCAGCAAGCGTTGGAATTCAGCACTCCGGCGATTGGTAGTCACCTGAAAGGGACAAACACAAGTTAGCTCGATGCATCTTCGAGGTGTACTAAAATCTGGGCCAAGTAGAACTTAACCTGGCTCTAGGTGTGTGCATATTCAAAGTGTACTAAAATCCGGGCCAAGTGGAACTTAACCCGGCTCTAGGTGTGTGCATCTTCGAGGTGTACTAAAATCCGGGCCAAGTGGAACTTAACCCGGCTCTAGCTGTGTGCATATTCGAAGGGTACTAAAATCCGGGACAAGTGGAACTTAACTCGGCTCTAGGTGTGTGCATATTCGAAGTGTACTAAAATCCGGGCCAAGTGGAACTTAACCCGGCTCTAGGTGTGTGCATATTCGAAGTGTACAAAAATCCGGTCCAAATGGAACTTAACCCGGCTCTAGGTGTGTGCATATTTGAAGTGTACTAAAATCCGGGCCAAGTGGAACTTAACCCGGCTCTAGGTGTGTGCATATTCGAAGTGTACTAAAATCCAGGCCAAGTGGAACTTAACCCGGCTCTAGGTGTGTGCATATTCGAAGTTCTCATGGAGCTACGTTAATTTTCTAAAGAGCATCCGGCCGAGTAACGAGTTATTCCCCCGGAGGATCGGGGACTAATGGTTACTATCTACAACTTGTAAAGGGGAAGCAACGTACCTCAATCATTCGCCCAGCAAGGTTAATTGCCTTTGCGGTTGTGTTCATCTGAGCGGAAAAATTGGCAGGGCCGAACTTCTCCGGAAGATCAGTGTCTTGAACCACCTCTGCCTTATTCCAATTCATGACGAATTCAATTAAGCTCGGAGGGTACCGTTAACCGCTGGGCATATGGGGGACCACCAAGCCCTCCGCATGCGCTTCTTTCCTTTCGATCAAGGCAAGGGCTGGGCTGGTGTGCAGAACCATTTGCTGTGCGTCAGTTGGCTCGGCAGGCGCGTCCTTCGCTACTGGTGCTTTCTTGGGAAGCATTGACACGAGGGTACGCTGCCCCGCTTCGACGGATGGTGGCTTGGTAGTGTCCGGAGCCTTCTTCTCCTTGGCTTGCTGGGAAGAGGAAGCCGACACAGCGGTTTTTCCCTTAGGACCGGCCGGAGTGGTTCCTCGCCGAGGTTGAGAAGACTCGGACGAGGCAAAGGAGCTAGGCGCTGATGCTCTTGGGGCTGGACTTGGTGCTGCTGCTGATGTTTTAGCGGCCGGAGTTGGTGCTGATGCCAGAGTTGGTGTTGGTATGGGTCTGGTTGTTGGTACTGGTGCTGGAGCCGAAGTTGCTTCAGTGGATGCTGGTTGCGGCGATGCCGAAGTGGTGGATGCCGTCACCTCGGCCGGGCCGGTCTCCCCCGCTCCAAGGTTACCCCCCTCTTGCCAAGGTGGAACAGAACCCGGAGCGGCCGCAACCCTCTGGAATAGGGCTCAGCGGACGGGACTCGTCATCGCGACGGGGAGAAGGGCTGGGTCGGAGAGGTGAAGAGATGCTCGATCCACTTTGAGGGACCTCCACCGGAGCCCTGCAAAAGAGAACAATGTTAGAAGAGAAATCACAATGATGCAAGGGAGAGCAAGTTACAGAAGGCAAAACAACTTACGCATCCGAGGTTTGGGCCTCCTTAGGTTTCCGAGCCCTTCGTGCTGGGGCCTTGCCTGTTGGCTTGGAGGCAGTCTTGTCCCCAGACTTCTTTCGCCTTTTGGCGGGCTGAGAAGGTCCGGAGGATGAACTTGAAGCAGCCCCGCGCTTCTTCTTCGGAGCCACCAGAACAGGTTCGCCCGTAGCGAGGGGAGGATCCTCGTGGATATGACCACCGGGGTGAGCTGATGGCGGAAAAGCAAAAGAAAGGGGGACAGCCTCAACAGGTTCAATCACCTCGATATCCGAGTCATCTTCATCGTCGGGCCAATCTCTAATGGAAGAGGATTTACCCGTGGGTCGTTTCGTGGCGTCGGTCATTGGGAGGAACATCTCCTGGTCCGGCTCCTCCTCATCCGGGTTCTCCCGGTCCAGCGCCCACTTAAGGGTCGGATCGGTGCCGTCCTCGATAGTCTGCTGAAGAAATTGCTGAGGAAAAAGGAATGAACGAAAGAGTCAAAAGTGCAACAATAACTGACATATAATTGATCCGGAGTAAGTTCACAACATGAAGCTTACCACAGGAGGAAGCCTATCGCGACAGTAATGCTCCATTCCCCAAGTCCACTCGGAGGAGAAGTCCTTGTGGGTGGTGAAAACAGCGTTAACCCGGCGATAGATCTCCGTGTTGCTCAGCTCGAAGGAGGAGGTCTGGTTGGGGTCGCGGCCGAAGCTCATGTGGCACACCTTGTGGGTGCGCTTATGGAGGGGGGAAATCCGGTTGCGCACGAAAGTGATCATGGCATCCTCATTGCGCAGCCCGAGCTTCTTCAACTCCGCGAACATCTTGTTGACTTGATTGGCCAGGGCAGTGGGCTTCTTGGGGATCTCATCCCACAAATCCGGGTAAGATGGACCCGGAGTATAGGGGAGCAACCGGATCAAGTCTTCAGTGCCCGTATTCCAGACATAGAAGAAGGTCCGGGCCCATCCTTTGCATGACTCTAACCCGGTGACCCGGGGGAAAACAGAAAACCTCCGAGGAGAGATGGAGGCCGCTCCGAATTGAGTGAGCTATTTGTCCTCCGGATCAGCGTGGATGTTGGGGATGACATTGCGACGAAGGCCGAAGAACCGGATCCATAGCTCCTTCGTGGGCCACAGTCCGGCGTAGCCTTCGATCGTAGAAGCAAAGGCAGAGAGAGAAGTGATGGCGTTGGCTGGAAGATGGTGCGGCTGGAGCTGGTATGTATTGAGCCAGTCCCGGAAAAAATCGCTAACTGGCAACCCGAAGCCCCGTTGGAAGTGGGACAAAAAGACGACGAACTCACCCGGATTGGGTGAGGGGGCCAGTTCGTTAGAAGGGAGACGAGCGGCGACGCCGGCGGGGATGCGCCTGGTTCGGTAAAGCCAGTCAAGATCATCTTGACAGACCCATGACCTGGCCCACGCGCCGCGGTCCACCGTCGCGGCATCCTCCTCCATCTCATGCTCAGCAACGATGAGTTCTTCTTCCGTCATCTGGTCCTCGAGGCCCTCGCTGACGCTAGAGGCGGTGGGGGACAGTTGCCGGGATTGACGAGGACCCGTGGCGAGAGATTTGCGTCGCGGTGGCGGCGACGCAGAGGTGCGATGGAGATGCGCGGCGGCGATGCTGCTATTTGGTAGTGCTGGCGGCGGCGCGGTCGCGAGGAAGACGAAGAAGAATAGCAACGGGCAGAGGGGTGCGGAGGGGGAAAAATCCTAAGGCACGCACCCCTCCGCTATTTAACCACTCCCACCAGGGGTGAGTGGGATCGCGTCCTGTGGACCGTCCACACACAGTGGCCGTGTATCACCCGTGCAGACCAATCAGTGGGGAGCCACACAGAGGGCCACAGAGCGGAAACGATCCTATGACGTGACACTGTGATGCGAAAAACAAGGAGGCAGGCATGACGTGACCCGCGCACAGTGATAACTGACAATTACTGTGGCGGTTACTGTGCAGGCCCTTAAAATAAGAAGAAAAAATGATTACCATTCACATGGGTTGGCGTACGAGAGAAGGAAACAAGACCCGGATGAAACTATGGTAACCCGGCCAGCAAGTAAAAACTTGGCATGTGTGAAGGGAAAGTAAAACCGTGAGGTCCGAGTTAAAGTGGTAACCCGGCCGGCAAGTGAAAACTTGGAATGTGCGAAGGGAACGTAAATCCATAAAATCCGAGGTAAAGAGGTAACTCGGAAATAACGACTGGAGCTTGAAATTGAACCTGATGTGGCCTTAGCGGCCAAGGCAGCTAAGACCGCACCAGCTTCGGGGACTAATGTTGGGGGGATACCCCCGGGTAGGGTCACGCCGGGGTATAAAAGCTAAGTTAGCCGAGGTTCGGCAAGGCCAAAGTGAATGCTGGCTGGGTCACCTCAAGGCAGACCGAATCACGGGGTAATCCAGACCTGGGGGCGTTCGCCTAACTAGGACTCATCCAACTCAAGAAGTAAGTTGGAAGTACAGGTTTTACCTGTATGCAGGAACATTTGTGGCCGGATCAACCATGATCCGGATCACAGCTAGCTTCTAGGAGAAGGAAGGAATCTCGCTGGTCAAAAGAAGCCCCGGTAGCACTACCTGAGCGAAGCAAGCAAGGACAGGACCACCGAGGCGTGGCCGACAAGGGTGACGACGCCCATGTCGGCTGACGCGGGCGCCGCAGAGGCTCACGTAGCTAAAGCATGTGTGACGCGGGGGAAAAGCACCCCGGTCGGCTTACTACTTAGGGGAGGAAGCATATTCCTAGGAATATGCTTCCACGTGTGCCCTAGGCTGAGCCCGAGCTCCCTCTATAAAAGAGGGGCTAGGGTTTCAGTAGAGGGGGTTGGTCTTTCTACTATTCTGTTTCGGCTAGGGTTTCAAGGGTGATTTGTGGGTGAGAGTAAGAGAGCTCCTTCTTCCTCCTCTCGCCAATACAGCTCAAGGAGCACTTGTAATCTTGGAAGGAAATCAATACAAACTTCTGTGTGGAGAATCACTACACTATCCCTCCCTGGATTCCCCTAGCGTGTATTAGTCCCCACCTTTAGCCTATCCATGTCATCTGCCGTGACACCACCACGACAGTGGTTTAGGAAAAGAACACACATGCAATGACTCTAGTGGATCCATGTGGTTTATGACAATAACATACATCCAATGAACTCTAGTGGAACCATGTGGTTTATGATAATAACACACATGCACTGAACTCTAATGGATCTGTATGTGGTTTGTGAGAAGAACACACATGCAATGAACTCTAGTGGATCCATGTGGTTTATGAGAATAACACACATGAAATGACAGTGGTGGATACTATGGTTTATGAGAAGGACATACATGCAATGACTCTGGTGGATCCATACGTGGTTTGTGAGAAGAACACACATGCAATGACTCTGGCGGATCCATATGTGGTTTATGACAAGAACACACTTTTAATGAACTCTAGTGGATCCATATGTGGTTTGTGAGAATAACACACATGAAATGACAGTGGTGGATCCATGTGGTTTATGAGAAGGATAGACATGCAATGACTATGGTGGATCCATATGTGGTTCGTGAGAAGAACACGGATGTAATGACTCTAGTGGATCCATATGTAGTTAATGAGAAGAACACACATGCAATGACTCTAGTGGATCCATGTGGTTTATGACAATAAAACATATCCAATGAACTCTAGTGAAACCATGTGGTTTATGAGAATAACACACATGCAATGAACTCTAGTGGATCCATGTGGTTTATGAGAAGATAACACATGCAATGAACTCTAGTGGATCTGTATGTGGTTTCTGACAAGAACACACATTCAATGACTCTAGTTGTGGTTCATGAAAACAACACACATGCAATAAAGCTGGTGGATCCATATGTGGTTCATGAAAACAACACACATGCAATGACTCTGCTGGATCCATATGTGTTTCATGAAAATAACAGACATGCAATGACTCTAGTGGATCCATATGTGGTTTGTGAAAATAACACACATGCAATGACTCTAGTTGTAGTTCATGAAAATAACACACATGCAATAACACTGGTGGATCCATGTTGTTCATAAAAACAACACACATGCAATGACTCTGGTGGATCCATCTGTGGTTTGTGAAAATAACACACATGCAATGACTCTAGTTATGGTTCATGAAAACAACACACATGCAATAACACTGGTGGATCCCTGTTGTTCATGAAAATAACACACATACAATGACTCTGGTGGATCCATATGTGGTTTGTGAAAATAAGACACATGAAATGACTCTGGTGGATCCATATGTGGTTTAGGAAAGGACACACATGCAATGAGCTCTAGTGGATCCATGTGGTTTGTGAAAAGATTAGACATGCAATGACTCTAGCTATAGTTAATTAAAGGAACACACATCCAATGACTCTAGTGGATCCATGTGTGGTTTATGAGAATAACACACATGCAATGAGTCTAGTGGATCCATGTGGTTTATGACAATAACACACATCCAATGAACTCTAGTGGAACCATGTGGTTTATGAGAATAACACACATGCAATGAACTCTAGTGGATCCATGTGGTATATGAGAAGGACAGACATGCAATGACTCTGGTGGATCCATGTAACATCCCAGCAATAGGATCCAACGAAGGGTAGAAATAGGATTATAAGTTTGTGCATGCATGCATCTGTAAAATCTAGATAAATTTTTCGCCAAACAAAACACTAAAGGGATTAGAGTTTCTTTCACTAACTGGGGGCCGGAATAGCTCTTGTTAGTGATTGCTATCAATTCTGACATGATCTTTAGGCAGTATTAAGAAATTGGGGGAGTTATTTGGAATTAAAATTTGAAATTTCAAATCCATTTGAAATTATTTAGATATTAGAAGTTATTAATATTGAAGAGTTTTCCAAAACAAAACCTTATTAACATTTTTTGATTTTACGAAAGGAATAGTGATCAACAATAAGATTTAATGACAAGGAAAAAGTATTAAATAAGAAATAATGCTTATTTCTCTATTTTTTATAATGAGGTCACAAATGATGACAAATACATCATAGGTATACGATTACACAAAACATAAATTTAACTTTATTAAACTTGTAATAACATCTTTACAAGATCCTTTACAAAAGAATTACAAAGAAGGTTACAAGTTGAGCCTATACTAACTATCTATCTTACACTAATATTATGAGTCCAGATCTTGTTCCCGCAAATAAGAAAAACAACTAGAAAGGAAAAATTAGGGATTAGTAAGGTAATTTTACTCTCGGTGTTGAATAGTGAAGTGCACTATTCATGGTACATTATTGAGTGCACAGAAGGGTAAGTTTCACCAATAGTGAACTATCTGTTCTTCTCAGTCAATAGCAAAAGTTACAGTAAAAGTCAAGTGGATAAATAAAATAGGCTTCCCCAGGCTGACAATTAGTAAACAGGTAAGAGTAACAACCTAGTTACTTGAGCTAATCCACATGCACAACAGACACACAGCTTAGTCGACTGATTGCATGGGGTGTTGATTCAAGCTAGTAGTAGCAGTACAAGGTACCACACAAAGCACCAGCCGAAGGGGAAACACAGAAGCTTAGTTCTTCTTCTCAAGCGTACACTTGTAGTAATAGAAACTGCTGAAACCATAGCTCATTTCTCCACCAAAATTACCAAATCAATCATCAAATCTCTACCTAATGGTAACATAAGGAGGGGGTGGAGCAGGTGGAAAGAGAGGTCAAGCATCAAGTTACAAGAGCAGTACCAGGTGGTGAAGAGAAAGATCAAGTTGCAAGTTACATCACAACATCATCAATCAACAAGCAACCTGGTGAGCTCAAATAACCTCACCACATGACCAGATCATCATAGAAGAATATGAGCATATGATTTTTACTTAAACTTCTCAGAAAAACACCCATGTGGGGTGTTGATTCATCCTAGAAGCATTTAAATGAAAGCCAATAACAAATCCTTAGAAACAAATCCAAGATCTCAGCCTTTGCATCATAGATCTTGGATATATACTCAAATCTCCACATTTATAAATAAACAGTAGTCTTAGACCTAGATTCAGGGCACATCTCCTATGGAGTAGCACCTCTGTAATCTCAGGATCTTAAGGATCAATAATTGACAGTGAGGAGATCAATCATTTTCTTAAAAGGATTCAAGAATCATTAGCTGATACATGAATCAGAGCATATCTTTGAGAAACAGCTAGAAAGACCTTAGTATTTCCTAGTCATGCCTCAGACCAACATCATAGGCTAATAGGCTATAGCAAATTAGGATAATAAAGCCAGGAGAAGCTTTTTAGGCATTTAACCAGTCAAACTTGGAGACAAGTAGGATTTAGGCAATAGAAATATGAGCATTGTGTACCATTATAAAAAAAGGTGTCACAAATGTCACATCTAAAACCAAGCCAATGTTTTACTGATATTTGATCAGTTAACTTACAGAAAGATAACTAATCACTTTCCTGAAACAAATATTCAGGAATCATACTCATGGTTGTATTTCTATAATCAGGGAAGCATAGGAGTATCATTGTCACTCCAATGTAAAAGATCAACATAAACTTGTGTATAAAGATCAACTACACATTACTGACAGAACCATTGTCAGTACTAGGATCATGAAACCATAGTGAAATTCACATCACTAGCATAAGGGGGTAAACATCTAGGACAGTATAACCACTACAATCAGTCCTAATAGAATCATCATGCTTAGGCCAGAAGGATGAACCCTAAACGAACCATGAAATCAATTAGGGATTTCCCCAGTAAAGGCACACAGAGGGTATCAAGCAAGGCAGGGTGGAGCACATAGGAGGAGTAGCCAATATTACGCATGGGCCTCGCAAAAAGAACCAAAGAGGAAGCAAAGGTTGACCGGCGGCGAAGCAGGAACGGCGCCACGGGGAGCACCCCAAAGGGGCGCTACAACCCGCACCCAACCGCACGTTTGATCCACCGGAGAAGAGCGGTGAACACAGTGAAGAACCGACGCACCATCGCCGATGCTCCAGAGTGGCAAACCCTAACCCTAGCCTAGGGCAGTGGTCAGCACGGCCAGGAGAAAGCACCCACCGTGGATATGCTTGGACAGGATGAACCAGCGTCATCGACTGAGTCACCCTGCACCGTGGCGGTGGCAATAGCGGCCAGATTCAGCCAGAATCGTGCGCCGTGACGGCGGCAGACAGAGGAGATGGCCGTGTGCGCGAGAGAGTGAGAGAGGGGAGAAGAGTGAGCGTGAGAGGGGGTACTGGGCCTGTGGGCAGCCCAGTACCACTCTGGTGAGTGTAACCAGGCTAGGTGGGCCAGGTTAAGTTGGGCCAGGCCAGCCCAGAGGGCCAGGCCTGTATCTTAATAGGATTATTAAAAAAGAATAATTACAAATATACCCCTGTAATAAAAATGGCTCTAGATAAATAAATTAAAATCCTAAAAATACAAATAATATATCTATATATTCACAAAAGTATTTTCTATTGAATAAAAATAATCAATAGAAATTTTGGCAATTTAAATTTAAGGTTATTAATAATAGGATGCTAAGTACTTTTGAATTTTACAAAAATATGGGAAACACGTAAAATTGAATAAAATTCACTTTTAAGGTAATAAATTAATATACTATTGTAGAAAAATACTAATTTGTATTTTTGCAAAGTGAATTTAGTGTGATGAAAATAAATCCTATTTCCTTAAAAGAATTTCATAAAATATTCAAAGGAAATAACTTTATAGAATGATATTGTCTTTTATTGATTAAATAAAATAGTAAGCTTTTACTAAAAGGGTAAGACATGCAGGGAAGCAAATAATAAATTATTGCATGACATTACTATGCATGGCATATTGGTTCTTTAAATATTGTCCTTATCGGGCAATAATGGTTCTTTGTTGCAATCGGAGCTCAAGGTCAGGTGGAAGCATCCGACTTCACTACCTTGTAGTCACAAGGCAAGTTCATAACTTGCCCATATCCTTTGAAGAGTCTTTACCAAAGATATTGCAAATTGTGTGTTATCATCTATGATTTGTAAACAGAAAATGATATCTTCTCTAATAAATAAGATATAGTATCATCCTAAGTGATGATAAAGATCAACAATGGAACTTAGGGTTCCAATTGCGAAAGTCCCATAGGCTTAACAACCCATGACATTAGTGATTCTAGTGCCGTATAATACGCGTTAACCATGAGATTTGGAATGGGACAGAGAAGTCTGTTGTAACTTCTTCCTTTCATATGGAGGCAAGATGACCTTATCGTGACGTTGTGATTGCTGTTATGGATCCAACATATGGGTGGGCACCCTTAGGCCCCACGATTTTGGTGTCTAGATTATTTATGAGTGGCTGCCAGAGGTATAGTCCGGCCTTTTATGGAGCATACCAGGGGCATCACCACTTCATAGAGTCTTCGGGAACTCACCAGGGTTATAGCTTGCCCTAGTTGGAGGCTTAACAAAGGTGTAGTCAGCCCCGGAGGATCGTGCAGACATATGGGGTCACCGAGAGGGCGGTGATTGGCTTGGATCACCTACTAGGCCCCACATCATGGAATTGTGGACGGGAAAGTACGCCCGGTTGTGCAACAAGGAGTTAGTCTCTCATGGGTAAAGCAATGCACCTCTGCAGAGTGTAAGAATTGTGACATGTTACTCCCTATTCTGGGAAGGAGCTATGAACACGGCAGGAAAGGAACTCCATGAAATTCTGGTCAACCTATGAAGGCTGATGGGCATAGTTTTTGATAATAAAATAAATCTTTGAAGAAATATTTACGAAAAATGCATAGTACCAAGGACGTATCATCTGAGGTGGTAGATAGAGCATCAAACTTCCCACATTGCATATAATGAACTTGTTGGGTAACACTGTTACTCACTCTTTCCTTTGAACCCTTGCTTAGACTCTGTGAATCCAGAAGACACTTCAATGTACGTAGCTGATGGGCAAGAGGACGTCTGCTATGAAGAACTCGACCTGTCCATAGGAGTTGAAGGGGTGGACTACAAGATACGCTATGGAGTGGACGGCAACGAGTTCGAGTAGTTGCGTTAGTTATTAGTAAACCAATTGATCCGAATAGTAGAAACTAGATATAATAAGTTGTTGAGCTCAATTCGGAGTATGAGTTTAGTTTTTAATCTCTTCCACTAAAACTACTTAATTTTTGTTTGTACTTTCATAATATTTGAAGTGTGAGAACTCTCGGTTTGTAATAATAAATTGTGTATGTTTGTATGTGGACCCGCAATGTTTCTGTTGTACCACTCTAAGGGGTGTGATATTTACGGAATGGTGTTCTGTGAGTGTCATATCAATGACTATAGTTTACTGCACATGTAGTGGTATGCTGGGTCACCGCAGCTAGTATCAGAGCAATTGCTTTGACCTTAGGTCGGAAACCTAGTAAAGGGAAATAACTGTAGGAGTCTAGGAGCAATGGTAAAGAGTTCTCCAGATTATATGATGAATATTGAATTGGGAATATTTCCTTATATTTTTTAGTGCGATAATTCTTCATTATGATGCATCATTATAATTAATGGATACTAATTATATTTATATCTATACAGTTGAAATGGCACCAAAGTTTCCAAAACAGACCTTGGCAAGGAAAGGAGAGACTCTCGATGATTATCAGGGGGCTTTAACTGAACAGCTTCGAGAACTTCTGAAGGTTTTTGGTTGCACAACTAATATCCTAGTCAATACCATTACCTATCATGATGGGAGAATGTTAGCCAAATATGGTGTTAGCATTCAACTACCAAAGAAGCTTGGGTTATATCACAATTTACCTATGGGAGAAGGTAGAAGTCACCTAGCAACATATCATGTTGCTATTGTGGAGGCAATAGCCAATGTTCAGGAACATAAAGCAGAAGAGTTAGCTGGAAGCACATACTCTGTGATTCCTCATGACTCTATAGACGAAGAACCAGAACCAGATCATCTTACTTCAGTAAGGAAGCATCCAAAACTAGCCTCTAAGTTTATGGATCTGTATCGACTGATGGTTGGGTCTTTGTATAAGACACATCAGGTGATTGTAGAAGATCAGGTTGATATGCTAGAGGATTTAACGAATCCGGAAAGAAGGGAGAAGTTAGCATCTAAGCTGGAAAATGAAGCAGTGGATAGGGTTAACCCAGTTTTCAAGGATATACCTATAGATCCAGCATCTTTTACACCATATCCCTATTCACCAATACCAGAACCTCTTAGATATCCTGATGAGGGCACTAGTCATCCAGTACCACAAAGTTCTTGGGGAATTGAGGACTTGGAATTACCTATTGGGAATTCTGAAGGCTGGAGGTACGGATCAATGGATGGATCTGTCGAGAATCCTATTCTTGTGGAAGATTCAGTTGGAGATATCAGACAGACGAGTCGCATGGGCGTAAGATCTTATTCCGTGTATTGGAGAGATGTCCACGTGGAAGATGTAGAGTCCGAGGAGAAAGATCCTGAAGAAAGGGTGTTCGAGGATTATCCTACTCCAGATAATGTGCATTATCCAGTCATAGCTGAGGACTATCGTCCCCAACAGAGTACTTGGGGGGCACCAGAAGGGGAATATTCTGTTGATTCCTCCAAAATCAGGATGCAGGAGATGGATGAAGAAGAAAGTGATGAGGATGATTTGGTAGATATTTTAGATGAGTTGGAAGGTATGGATACACTTCATCAGAATGATGTGTCAAGTCCGGAGACTTCTGATACTGAATATCATCCGTCGAAAAGGCAAGTCATTTCACAGTCGGTACGTCGTACTTCACGACATCACAGTTGTACTCTGGGTATGTACGATGAACGACGCAACTTCTAGGGAGTGTGACTTTGATTAGGAGCATTTCCGCAGGAGACGAGAGTTGGAGGACTGATGTAAATAAATAAGTGAGATAGTACCACATGAGTTTGTAATGTTTAATGAGTAAGGGTTTGTAATCACGTTGTATAAATTATATTGTTTGTAATGTAGAATATGTGTGTAATGCATATTTGGTTATTATTTGGATCTTGTTTTCCATTGTGTGACTAGTTCTATGCATGAAATTGAGCTTAGAACACATATGCATGATGTAATTATGAGTATTCGCTTCTGTTACAGGACTAGGGGGGGGGGGTATGGAAACGGGTGTAGAAAACAAGGTTGAACAGCAGCACATGGAGCGTGAAGCCAAAGAAAAGGCGGATGAAGACGCCAGAATACAAGCCAACTTACCACCACCACCAATGATGACATTGATGAAGCAAAACTTTATGTAGTACATGCAAATGATACAAGAGTCCCAGAATAAATTCATGGAGGGGTTAGTAGACCGTGTGGGATAGCCAAGGGCACCTCAAGGACGTGGTGTTAGCCTTTCGGATTTCCAGGATACCAGGCCTTTACCTTTCGCATCCGCTCTTGAACCAATGGATGCAGAGGATTGGTTAATAGATACCGAAAGAAAGTTAAGAACTGTAGGATGCAATGAGGAAGAGAAGTTGAGGTATGCAACACATTTATTGACCAGACCTGCAACGTCATGGTGGGAGAATCAGCTAGCAATGCAACCTCTAGGAAGAGAGTACAATTGGGAGGAGTTTAAACAAAGATTCCGTGAATATCATGTTCCGGAGAGTATCATAGAGTTAAAGCATAGGGAGTTTGAAGAACTACAATAGATACTCTAGTGCCATGAAGTATATTCGGGAGTTTAGCTATTTATCTCGTTATGCTGCTGAAGAAGTTAGCACGGAGGCGAGTAGGAAGAAGAGGTTCATGCGTGGACTAAATCCATTTGTGAAGACGCAGTTGAGGCTTGCCAACACTCAAACTTTTCAACAGTTGCTTGATGCAGCTATTATTTTTGAAGATGATTATAAAAATGTCCAAGTGGACCGTAGGAAGAGAGCAAAGAAGGAAACAAAGAGAATTCAGGCAAGTAAACCCAAAACCAATCTGGAGTTTCAACCTAGAAGCAGACCCTACAACAACAACTACAACAGGAATAGCAATAACACTGGAGGACAAGTCAATCTTAGAAGGAATGTCATATGTCATAATTGCAAACTTCCGGGACATATCAGCAAGGATAGCTAGAAACCAATGATAATTTGTTATGGATGTGGACAAAAGGGTCATATTAAGCCTCATTGCCCAAACAAACCACCCGGTGGTTGGCCCACAAAGGGTGGAGGACAAGCCAGTGGAGGCGGAGGTGGACAGCCTAACAGAGGTGGAAGCTACGTCAAAAAGAATAATGGCAAGAGAGGTAGACCTACGGGAAAGCTGAATTGCGCAACCTTGGAGGAGGTGGATAATTCAAATCAGGCGGTGATAGGTACGCTCAATATTCTCACAAATCCCGTAAAAGTTTTATTTGATACTGGTGCAACTACTTCCTTCATATCTGAAGAGTTTTGTGATAAATTCAGGATTAGAAGGGCACCGTTAGAAAAACCTATGATCATAGTTACCGCCGGAGGGATTGTGGTAGTTAGACATATTAAACTAAACCAAGTTATCTCAATCTATGGTCAAACCTATTATGAAGATCTTTATGTGATCCCATTGAAAGGAATAGCAGTAGTGCTGAGAATGGATTGGATGACAGACTATGGAGCTCAGATCAATTGTGAAGAGAAAACCGTTTCAATCAAATCTCCAAGTGGAGGAAGGATAGTCTATCAGGCGGATAAACATAATCATATCATGGTAGATCTACAATTGAACTCAATGAAGGAGGCCAAATTAGAAGATATTCCAGTGGTGAAGGAGTTTCAAGATGTTTTTCCAGCAGAATTACTAGGAATGCCACCTGATCAGGAGATAGAATTCACTATTGACCTAATACCCGGTATAACACCAATAGCTCAAGCACCATATAAGATGGGGCCCAAGGAATTAAAAGATCTTAAAGAGCAAATTGATGAATTAGCCCGGAAAGGATTCATACAGGAAAGTGTATCTCTGTGGGGAACTCTGGTGATCTTTGTGGATAAACGAGATGGTGGACAGAGAATGTGTGGGGATTACAGAAATCTCAACAATGTCACTATTAAGAACAAGTATCCATTACCAAGAATACAAGATTTACTTGACCAAGTCAAGGGAGTAGGAGTATTCTCCAAAATTGATCTAAGATCAAGATATCACTAGATAAAAATTAAACCTAAAGATGTTCCTAAAATAGCATTTGTGTCAAGGTATGGACACCATGAGTATTTAGTCATACCTTTTGGTCTGACTAATGCACCAGCAATATTCATGAATTTGATGAACAAAATCTTCATGCCGTATTTGGACAAGTTTGTTATAGTATTCATCGATGATATTCTAATATACTCCAAAGATACAGACGAGCATGCAGAACATTTGAGAGTAGCATTACAAATCTTAAGAGAACATAAGCTTTATGCTAAGTCCAGTAAGTGTGAACTTTGGTCATGTGATAAGTAAGGATGGAATTGCTATAAATCCGTCCAAATTTCAATTAGTACTGGATTGGAAGGCACCAACCAATGTGAAGCAAATCCGAGGTTTTTTAGGTATGGCCGGTTATTATTGAAGATCATAGAAGGTTTTTCCTAGATAGCAGGACCAATGACCAAATTATTAAGAAATAATACACCTTTCATATGGGATGAGCAGTGTGAGGCAATTTTTCAGGAGTTGAAAACCAGATTAACTACCGCACCAATCCTAGCAATTCCAGAACCAGGAAAAGATTACACAGTATATTGTGATGCATCCAAGGAAGGAATAGGTTGTGTGCTTATGCTAGATTGTAAGGTAATTGCTTATGGATCTAGGCAATTGAAACCACATGAAGTGAACTACCCAACCCATGATTTAGAATTAGCAGCAGTAGTGTTTGCTTTAAAAGGATGGAGATATTTTCTCTATGGGGCTAGATGTAAGTTATATACTAACCACAAAAGTCTCAAATATTTCTTCACTCAGAAGGAATTGAATATGAGACAGAAGCGTTGGCTGGAGTTGATTAAAGATTATGATCTAACAATCAATTACACTCCTAGAAAAGTAAATGTTGTGGCAAATACTTTAAGTTAGAAAAGCACAGTTATACAACCTTTGAATAAAGAACTGCCGAAAGAATTACATATGGATTTGGAAAGGATGGAATTACAATTTATAAGTATAGCAGTTCTTGGAGGATTAGCTACCATGTGAGTGATTGAAGAACATAGTAGTGATCTTCAACATGAAATTTATAGACATCAAGGTGAAGATCCTTTCATTACTGAAGAAGTTCGAAGAATCTCTCAAGGTCAAACCTCATTTTTTCACTTAGGAGATTATGGATCCTTATGGTTTCAAAACCGTCTTTGTGTACCATATGTGACAGAGATTCGAGAAGTGATACTTTCGAGAAGCTCATAAAACACCATATTCCATACATCCGGGTAGTACAAAGATGTACATGGATTTAAAAGAGTTGTTCTGGTGGAATAATATGAAGAGGGATATTGCAAAATATGTATCAGCATGCCATACTTCCCAAAGGGTTAAAATAGAACATCAAAGTCCAGCAGGACCATTACAGCCTTTGGAAATTCTAGAATGGAAGTGGGAAGAAATTGGTATGGATTTTATCACAGGGCCACCTATGACACCGAAACGGAAGGATATGATATGGGTGATTGTCGATAGACTCACAAAAAGTGCTCATTTTATTCCAGTGAATCAAAAGGGTAATGTTGAGAAATTAGTGGAAATTTGTGTCAAAGAGATTGTGAGTAAACATGGAGTACCCAAGAAAATTATGTCTGATAGAGGATCTGTGTTTACATCATCATTTTGGAAACAATTGCATGCATCACTGGGTTCAAAGTTGGATTTTAGCACAGCCTATCATCCAGAAAATGGAGGCCAAACAAAGAGGACCAATCAAATCTTAGAAGACATGCTTAGAGCTTGTGCATTAGATTTTGGAGGTTCGTGGGAAGATTTACCATTGGCAGAATTTTCTTACAACAATAGCTATCGGTGTAACCTGAAGGCAGCACCTTATCAAGTATTATATGGAAGAAGGTGTAGATCACCTATATGCTGGTATGAACCTGGTAGTAGCAAAGAATTTGCACCAAATTATTTCAAGGAAAGGCAGGATATCATAGATATCATTAGAGATCGGTTGAAGATAGCTCATAGTCGACAAAAGAGTTATGCTGATCAAACTCGTAGATTATGGCATCTAGAAGTATGAGATATGGTATATCTCAAAGTAAGTCCGATGAAGGGAGTAAAGCGATTCGGAGTCAAAGGAAAATTAAGTCCCAGGTACATTGGGCCATTCAAGATATTAAGCCAGAACATAACAATAGCTTATGCTCTAGAGTTACCAAAGAGGTTAGCTCAGGTTCACAATGTTTTCCATGTTTCATTACTTCGGAAATGTCTTAAAGTTCCAGATGATGCCATCACACATCAAGAGATTGAGTTACAAGCATATTTGACTGATGTAGAAAAACCCTGTAAGATTCGAGAAGAAAACTGGAAAAGGTTAAGAAATAGGGCAATCAAGCATTGCAAGGTACAGTGGGAACATCACCCAGAACAAGAAGCTACCTAGGAGAAGGAAGATGCCTTGAGAGAAGCATATCCCGAGTTGTTTAGGTACCATCCGTAAACTTCGGGATGAAGTTTAATCTAAGGGGGGAAGTCTGTAACATCCCAGCATTAGGATCCAATGAAGGGTAGAAATAGGATTATAAGTTTGTGCATGCATGCATCTGTAAAATCTGGATAATTTTTTCGCCAAAAAAAACACTAAAGGGATCAGAGTTTCTTTCACTAACTGGGGGTAGGAATAGCTCTTGTTAGTGATTGCTATGAATTTTGACATGATCTTTAGGCAGTATTAAGAAATTGGGGGGAGTTATTTGGAATTTAAATTTGAAATTTCAAATCAATTTCAAATTATTTAGATATTAGAAGTTACTAATATTGAAGAGTTTTCCAAAAGAAAACCTTATTAACATTGTTAGATTTTAAGAAAGAATAGTAATCAACAATAAGATTTAATGACAAGGAAAAAGGATTAAATAAGAAACAATGCTTATTTCTCTATTTTTTATAATGAGGTCACAAATGATGACAAATACATCAAAGGTATAAGATTACACAGAACAGAAATTTAACTTTATTAAACTTTTAATAACATCTTTACAAGATCCTTTACAAAAGAATTACAAACAAGGTTGCAAGTAGAGCCTATACTAACTATCTATCCAACACTAATCTTGTGAGTCCAGATCTTGTTCCTGCAAATAAGAAAAACAACTAGAAAGGAAAAATTAGGGATTAGTAAGGTAATTTTACTCTCAGTGTTGAATAGTGAAGTGCACTATTCATGGTACATGATTGAGTACACAGAAGGGTAAGTTTCACCAACAGTGAAGTATCTGTTTTTCTCACTCAATAGAAAAAGTTACAGTAAAAGTCAAGTGGATAAACAAATAGGCTTCACTAGGCTGACAATTAGTAAATAGGTAAGAGTAACAACCCAGTTACTTGAGCTGATCCACATGCACAACACACACACAGCTTAGTCGACTGACTGCATGGGGTGTGATGTCAAGCTATCAGTAGCTGTATAAGGTTCCACACAGAGCACCAGCCGAAGGGGAAAGACAGAAGCTTAGTTCTTCTTCTCAAGCATACACTCACAGTAATAGAAACTGCTAAAACCATAGCTCATTTCTCCACCAAAATTACCAAATCAATCATCAGATCTCTATCTGATAGTAACATAAGGAGGGGGTGGAGGGGGTGGAGCAGGTGGAAAGAGAGGTCAAGCATCAAGTTACAAGAGCAGCACCAGGTGGTGCAGAGCAAGATCAAGTAGCAAGCTACATCACAACATCATCAATCAACAAGCAACCTGATGAGCTCAAATAACCTCACCACATGATCAGATCATCATAGAAGCATATGAGCATATGATTTTTACTTAAACTTCTCAGAAGAACACCCAAGTGGGGTGTAGATTCATCCCAGAAGCATTTAAATTGAAGCCAATAACAAATCCTTACAAACAAATCCAAGATCTCAACCTTTGCATCATAGATCTTGGATATATACTCAAATCTCCATATTTATAAATAAACAGCAGTCTTAGACCTAGATTCATGGCACATCTCCTATGGAGTAGCACCTCTGTAATCTGAGGATCTTAAGGATCAATATTTGAGAGTGAGGAGATCAATCATTTTCTTAAAAGGATTCAAGAATCATTAGTTGATACATGCATCAGAGCATATCTTTGAGAAACAGCTAGAAAGACCTTAGTATTTCCTAGTCACGCCTCAGACCAACATCATAGGCTAATAGGCTATAGCAGATTAGGATAATAAAGCCAGCAGAAGCTTTTCAGGCATTTAACCAGTCAAACTTGGAGACAAGTAGGATTTAGGCAATAGAAATATGAGCATTGTGTACCATTCTAAAAAAAGGTGTCACAAATGTCACATCTAAAACCAAGCCAATGTTTTACTGATATTTGATTAGTTAACTTACAGAAAGATAACTAATCACTTTCCTGAAACAAATATTCAGGAACCATACTCATGGTTGTATTTCTATAATCAGGGAAGCATAGGAGTATCATTCTCACTCCAATGTAAAAGATCAACATAAACCAGTGTATAAAGATCAACTACACATTACTGACAGAACCATTGTGTAACACTCTCGAATCGGCCCTATGCAAGTTTTAGCGCTTCCCGCCAAACCCGCATAGAAACGATTCAAGGACGCCCACAAGGCACTTGCGTGCGGGTGGAGAATGAAGCAATACCATTACACATTAGTCCATGATGGAACCCACGGAACATATATATATATATATATATATATATATATATATATATATGCAACAACGACTCCATGAGTCAAGAATACAGATATACTATACAAAGATCCGAATCACCTTGAAAACGATAGAGCGTCCAACTACGGACAAGATGCAAATGGGGCTAAGAGCCCTGAAGAATAACCAATGGCGTCCATAACCCTGCCCAGGCCAAGCCGGAAGGGTAACCCTGCTAACGACATCGATCTCAAACCTGCTAAAACAAAAGGGGTGCCGGCAAAGGGCAAAGGAAAAAGAGGAGCGTCAGTACTGAGGCCAGTACACGGCGAGGCTAGAATTCGGCGGCTCTCGCCTACATAGGTATGGTGGACTGAAGCGGCAGCGAAGCAGCACTAAACAACCTATAGAGACTCAGTAGAACTAGCGGCTATTAGAGAGGGAAAAGAAAGACCTATTCGGATCCAACCTGATACTAACACCAAACATACCCATCCTGGCATTTCCCCCTTGATACCAAACGAGGAAATTAAACCGAGGAACTCACACAGTTGGCAGTTTTATTCATTCCATTATAGTTGAAGCACTTACTAGTCAGATATAGATAGCATGAGTCATCCCGATAGCATAAGTAGTGGGCAATTTTAGTTAACCATTCAGTTGTAGTTGCAGTACTTACTAGTCAGATATAATTAGCTTGTGACCTCCCAAATCCAACAGTTGTTGGCACTTTTATTTCATTCCATTGGAGTTGCGATACTTACTAGGCAGGTATAACATGACACGATACACCCCAGTTCCACCAGTTGTTGGCACTTTTATTATCCATTCCATTGTACTCAAGCTGATTACTAGACACATATTTATAGCACTACTTTAGTTATGCTTGTCTATGATCGAGATACTGTGATCCAAGTCGTCCATAACCGCGGACACGGCTTTCAGAAAGATTTACCCAGCAGGGGTGCACAAATAGCAACACACACACGATCAACCTCGGAAAAACCAAATCAAAACCCAACGAGGCTTTCACGACATAGCAACCACAGGATTCATAAAATATTTTAGGGGGCCACCCCATTAAGCTACCCGCAACGAAGTTGGCCGGCTCCGAGACGGACCCAAGGTTTGCGCCAATGGCTGTAAACGACTGGGAACCCGAAAGTGTGACTGGGCTTGTCGATACCGCGAAGACATTCCGCAATTCCTAAATAGTACATGTGCTCTACGCACAATCGTAAATAAAGCAGTAAAGCATGCATAAGTACATGATAGTAATAAAGCCCCAAACTAGTTTGTGGCCCCAAGAAATAAGAAATGAATCAAGTTGTGGCTAAGGGGATTCATGGTCCCATATGCGGATAGTGCGATAGTCAAGGAACAGGTATCAAGTACTCAGGGTCCTATTGGACACAAGTGAGCGTGGAAGAACCAAATAACACCTATTGCCCACCGATGCCTCTGCATTATTTATATCTAGCAATTTAATATCAAGTTGTAATTAAAGCCATGATCATCTCCACCATTAAGCATCTTTATCATTAAGCATGTGTGAACCTTTTATCAATGGTGGAACGACAACGACACGAAGCAGCACCTGAGCAAGCAACTACGACTCGCAAGGCCGACGGTCTATCAATCAACATGCAATAAGATGTGTCCAAGGCAATATAGGGGCTGCAAGGAATATAAATGGTGCACGGAAACTAAAGCATCGCAACAAGGATAGCAATAGATCAATAGGAGGAAGTAAAGACTATAAACGCAAAATAGGTAGAAAGGGGGAAAAATGCTTGCCTAGAGAAACATAGCCGAAGATTCATCTAGAGATCGGGTCGACACTCGCATCCACTCAACGGCCTAATCCGTGAAGAAGCAAAGCACTAGAAGAAACACCGGATATAGTATTTAATACTACGGTAGAAGATCGGGCATGATGCAGGTATGGTGCATGACATGGCAAAGATGCGATGCAATTAGGCAATATTAAGCAGAACCGGGGTCCCGACAATTAATTATATGGTTTATGTTGTTTAACTACCCCGCAAATTAAATGTTGTATTAACAAGGCAAAACATGGCATTGGTTCGCTACACGAATTTAAATGGAGGCGATATAAGACTAGAAAAGCCCGCATATGAGCTCCATATTTAATTATTAGGTGAACCGACAAAGTACCCCCCAATCCACCCAATATGTATGCGACATGAACAATTTAATATGCAACAAGTATATGTCATTTATAAAAAATAGGGGTCTCGGAAAAAGGGGTCACACATAGGGGCTCGGCGATCTCGGACTACAAGGGTGGGACGGGGTTCGGTCTCAGCGGGATCGTTCTTCGCCTCCGGGAATGGGGTCTTCGGATCCAGGTTGAAGGACACGGCGGTCTTGGTGTCTAAGAAGAAGAGCTCCGGGTCATCGGATCCATGACAGAGATCAACACCTACACACCACCATTATCTTCAGAGCACTACAACACCATATGTGCGCGAGACCAGGAAAACGGGGCAAACACTTTTTGCTGAGCGGAAGCACAAGGATCTGGTACCTACATACTTTGCAACCGTAGCACAAACACCAGTCATGTTCGCGCGCACATTGCCGGAGGCAGAGAAGCACACAGCGGCGGCGGGGCTTGAGAGCGAGGGACGGGATCGCGCAGAAGCTGGGGCGAGCGAGGGAACGCGAGGTTACGACGGCCGCTGCCGAGATGCAGGAGCCAGAGCGCGAGGTCGAGCGGACGGCGCGGTGTCGAGGGGGGCAGAGCTCCGGCTGGCGAGGCCCTGGCGGTGTAGACACGGTCGGGGCGGAGAGGGGCTCATGGGTGACGGGGCGCTTTCCAGGGATGCGTGGCAGGGAGAGGACCCTGACAGCACGGACAGGGAGAAGCAATCGCGCGGGCAACGACGGAAAGGAATCGAGGCGAGCAGGACCTCGGGGTCACGAGGCAGAGAAGACGAGGTAGCACACGATAGCGAGAGGGGCGCCGAGGCAGGGCTCACTGGCGCAGACGGTCTCGGTTGAGGGCACCGATGTCAGCGGCGCTCGGGATTCGGCGCAGAGTGTCCGTGGCGATGAGGCTGAGAGAGGCCTGGCAGAGGGTGAGGTGGTCAGGGGCACGGACGTCGCGGCGGCTCTACGACGAGCTCGGGCTCGAGCGGCACAGCAGCGATGTTCTGGGAGCTTGATCGAGGAGGGCGGTAGGTGTTGAGGCAGAGGGAGGGGATCGAGGTTGAGGGCGGCGTGCGGTGTGTGAGGTGGGGTCAGATCGCTAGAGCGGGGTGGGGTTGACGTGCGGTTGGTGGCGAGGGAGGATACGACACGGGGTGGTGCAGTCGGTGTTGCGTGCGGCTGTGTGCATGAGTGTGCCTGGTGTCGTGGCGGTGTAGCGCGTGCATGTGATGTGCTGGGCGCCTGCGGGGTGGGGCCGCTGCGGGTGGCGGCTCGGGTGGAGCGGAGTGGCGTGCCGCGCGTTGCAGCTACTGTGTGTGTTGCGCGTGTTGTGGGGTGTGTTAGGTGCAGCGGCAGGGAGCGGCGGCTGGCTGGTGTTACATGGTTAGGGTTAGGGTTTGGAGGTGGCCGGCTGGGCTTTTGGGCCTGGCTGGCTGCCTCCCAAAAATAATATAAGTTTTAATTATTCATTTGAAAGACTATTGAAATTAGTTTTTAGATAAATAAAAGGTCCGATAAAGACTGTGGTTTTTATTTGAATAAGGACAAGGGGTATTTAGAAAACAAAACCAGGTTTTTAGAAAATAGTTTTTGGCAAACCATGCATGATGATGACGATGCTCAAATGCAATGTGGCATGATGACATGAGCATGCGGTCATGATGATGCACAAAACAAAAACACAGCAATTTTCTAGTAGTGGTTTTACCAGGGTGCTACACATTGTCAGTACTAGGATCATGAAACCACAGTGAAATTCATATCACTAGCATAAGGGGGTAAACATCGAGGACAGTATAACCACTACAACCAGTCCTAATAGAATCATCATGCTCCAGCCAGAGGGATGAACCCTAAACGAACCATGAAATCAATTAGGGATTTCTGACTAAAGGCACATAGAGGGTATCGAGCAAGGCAGAGTGGAGCACAGAGGAGGAGTAGCCAATCTTACTCATGGGCCTCGCAAAAAGAACCGAAGAGGAAGCAGAGGTTGACCGGTGGCGAAGCAGGAACGACGGCACGGGAGCACCCCGAAGGGGCGCTGCAACCCGCACCCAACCACGCGTTTGATCCACCGGAGAAGAGCGGCGAACACAGTGAAGAACCGGCGCACCATCGCCGATGCTCTAGAGCGGCAAACCCTAACCCTAGCCTAGGGTAGTGGTCAGCACGGCCAGGAAAAAGCACCCACCACGGATCTGCTTGGACAGGATGAACCAGCGTCATCGACTGAGTCACCCGGCACCGTGGCGGCGGCAATAGCGGCCGGATTCGGCCGGAATCGTGCGCGGCTGCGGCGGTAGACGGAGGAGATGGTCGTGTGCACGAGAGAGTGAGAGTGGGGAGAAGAGTGAGCATGCGAGGGGGGTACTGGGCCTGTGGGCAGCCCAGTACCACTCTGGTGAGTGTAACCAGGCTAGGTGGGCCAGGTTAAGTTGGGCCAGGCCAGCCCAGAGGGCCAGGCCTGTATCTTAATAGGATTATTAAAAAAGAATAATTACAAATATACCCCTGTAATAAAAATGGCTCTAGATAAATAAATTAAAATCCTAAAAATACAAATAATATATCTATATATTCACAAAAGTATTTTCTATTGAATAAAAATAATCAATAGAAATTTTGGCAATTTAAATTTAAGGTTATTAATAATAGGATGCTAAGTACTTTTGAATTTTACAAAAATATGGGAAACACGTAAAATTGAATAAAATTCACTTTTAAGGTAATAAATTAATATACTATTGTAGAAAAATACTAATTTGTATTTTTGCAAACTGAATTTAGTGTGATGAAAATAAATCCAATTTTCTTAAAAGAATTTCATAAAATATTCAAAGGAAATAACTTTATAGAATGATATTGTCTTTTATTGATTAAATAAAATAGTAAGCTTTTACTAAAAGGGTAAGACATACAGGGAAGCAAATAACAAATTATTGCATGACATTACTATGCATGGAATATTGCTTCTTTAAATATTCTCCTTATTGGGCAATAATGGTTTTTTGTAGAAACCATAGCTCAAGGTCAGGTGGAAGCATCCGACTTCACTACCTTGCAGTCACAAGGCAAGTTCATAACTTTCTCATGTCCTTTGAAGAGTCTTTACCAAAGATATTAGAAATTGTGTGTTATCATCTATGATTTGGAAACATAAAATGATATCTTCTCTAATAAATAAGATATAGTATCATCCTAAGTGATGATAAATATCAACAATGGAACTTAGGGTTCCAATTGCGTAAGTCACATAGGCTTAACAACCCATGAAATCAGTGATTCTAGCGCCGTATAATATGCGTTAACCATGAGATTTGGAATGAGACAGAGAAGTCAACTGTAACTTCTTACTTTCATATGGAGGCAAGACGACCTTATCGTGTCGTTTGTATTCCTTTTATGGATCCAACATATGGGTGGGCACCCTTAGGCCCAGGATTTTGGTGTCTAGATTATTTATGAGTGTTTGCCGGAGGTATAGTCCGACCTTTTATGGAGCTTACTAGGGGCATCACCACTTCATAGAGTCTTCGGGAACTCACCAGGGTTATAGCTTGCCCTAGTTGGAGGCTTAACGGAGGTGTAGTCAGCCCCGGAGGATCGTGCAGACATATGGGGTCGTGGAGAGGGCAGTGATTGGCTTGGATCACCTACTGGGCCCCACATCATGGAATTGTGGACAGGAAAGTACGCCCGGTTGTGCAACAAGGAGTTGGTCTCTCATGGGTAAAGCAACACACCTCTGCAGAGTGTAAGAATTGTGACATGTTACTCCCTATTCCGGGAAGGAGCTACAAACGCAGCAGGAAAGGAACTCCATGAAGTTCTGGTCAACCTATGAAGGCTGATGGGCATAGTTTTTTATAATACAATAAATCTTTGAAGAAATGTTTACGAAAAATACATAGTACCAAGGACGTATTGTCTGAGATGGTAGATAGAGCATCAAAATTCCCACATTGCATATAATGAACTTGCTGGGTAACGCTGTTACTCACTCTTTCGTTTGAACCCTTGTTTAGACTCTGCGAATCCAGAAGACACTTCAATGTACGTAGTTGATGGGCAAGAGGACGTCTGCTACGAAGAACCCGACCTGTCCAGAGGAGTTGAAGGGGTGTACTACGAGATACGCTATGGAGTGGAGGGGAACAAGTTCGTGTAGTTGCCTTAGTTATTAGTAAACCAATTGAGCCGAGCAGCACAACTAGATAGAATAAGTTGTTGAGCTCAATTCGGAGTATGAGTTTAGTTTTTAATCTCTTCCACTGAAACTACTTAATTTTGGTTTGTACTTTCATAATTTTTGAAGTGTGGGTACTCTTGGTTTGTAATAATAAAGTGTGTATGTTTGTAATGTGGACCCGCAAAGTTTCTGTTGTACCACTCTAAGGAGTGTGATATTTACGGAACGGTGTTCTGTGAGTGTCATATCATGACTATATTGTACTACACATGCAGTGG
Organism: Avena eriantha; assembly: GCA_910589775.1. NCBI lineage: Eukaryota > Viridiplantae > Streptophyta > Magnoliopsida > Poales > Poaceae > Avena > Avena eriantha. The sequence goes on along the minus strand of OU342745.1, from coordinate 317,755,405 downwards.
TATGTTGGGTCACCGTAATCCATATGTAGTTTGTGAGAAGAACACTCATGCAATGACTCTGGTGGATCCACATGTGGTTTATGAGAATAACACACATGCAATGAACTCTAGTTGTGGTAAATGAAAATAACACACATGCAATATCATTGGTGGATCCATGTTGTTCATGAAAAGATCACACATGAAATGACTCTGGTGGATCCATATTGTTGGGTTCGCATCATAGAAAACAAAAAAATTCCTACGATGAGAACTATACGCCAAGATCTATCTACTAGGTATAGAGCAACGGGTGGATATACATCCATGGAGAACTTACCCTCGAAGACAACGAGTTTTGTTAACGAGTAGGAACTCGTGGATGATGTAGTCGTACGCTTGCCAATCTCAAGATCGTGATGAAGTCCAGCAGGTTCGGCTCCAGCACGTCCATCAGATCCAGCTCCAGCACCACCAAGTCCAGCACCGCAAAGCAGCGGTGCATCTGAGATCGCACACACGCCTGGTACCTCGACAACCTCCGTCCCTCGCTCCAGCAAAGCAGCAGAAGCATCAACAACTTTCTAGATATAGCCACGGGAACATGTATCTCGCTAATCCGAGACCATGGGGAAATAATACTAGAGGGGGAGAGAGATCCTTCACAAGGAGGTGTCTGGAAGAAGGGGTGTGAGGGGGGCCTTTTATAGTAGAAGGGGGTACCCCTCCCCCATAGCCGGCGCCCCATGGGAGGGACTCCTCACCTCCCCCATTCATGTGGTGGTAGCCTCTCCACATTAAAATGCCCCTTCACATTCTCTTTTAAAGTCTCCACTTTAATTCCATTAAATTTCTCCAAATTTAATGCTCTCTCATTTAATAAAACTATTTTATTATTTTTATTCAGAATTTTGTTAATTACTTTAATTAACAAACATTCACATAAAACCCCCTGCAACATTTCAATATTACATGCAGAACCAATTTCAGCAATTTCACCCTAAAGAGTTTCGGTGTCTATTGAAATAATTCAAGCCTTTTCTTAAATCTTTATCTGAAACATATTTGCTCCAAATGGGGTTGTTATACCTTAAGTGTGTCACCCTACGGTTCACGAATAATGCAGACATGATCGAGACCCCTCTCAGATCAATAATCAGAAGCGGGACCTAGAGATCCATACTGACTCCTACACATTCAACGATGTCTTCTGTGATCGTGAGAACCTTTAACGCTAGTAACTAAATCCCTTTGTCTCGCAATATATTACATGTCCGAGATTCGATCATCGGTATCTCCATACCTAGTTTGATCTCGTTGCCGACATGCACTCTTTTCTCGTTCCCGTGATATAACATTCTAGTGATCAAATCACTTGCTTGCAAGCTATCTTAATGTGATATCACCGAGAGGGCCTAGAGTATATCTATCCGTCATCGGGATGGACAAATCCCACTCTTGATCCATGAGCCTCAACATAACACCTTCATAGGACTGAACCCACCTTTATAGTCACCATGTTACGGTGTGACGTTTGATGTTATCAAGATACTCTTCCGGCGTTAGCAATTAACATGATCACATGGTCTAAGGACTAAGATTACTTCATATGATGTTATAGCAATATAAACATAATGACTTTGATCGTAATGCTATACTTCGGATGAATGTTCATCACATCATTCCACCAATGTTGTGATCTTGTTATTAACAACATCCAATGTCCATGATCAGGAAACCTTGATCATCTTGTTAATCAACGAGCTAGTTTATATGAGAGGCAGTACTAGGAACTTTGTATTTTGTTTATTAAACACACATGTATTAACGTTTCCAATTAATACAATTATAGCATGCAAAATAAACATTTATCATAAACATGGAATAAGATACTAACCACTTTATTATTGCCTCTCGGGCATATTCCCTTCACATATGTGGTTTGTGAAAAGAACACACATGCAATGACTCTAGTTGTGGTTCATAAAAACAACACACATGGAATAACACTGGTGGATCCATGTTGTTCATGAAAAGAACACACAAGCAATGACTCTGGTGGATCCATACGTGGTTTGTGAAAAGAACACACATGCAATGACTCTGGTGGATCCATATGTGGTTTAGGAAAAGAACACACCCGCAATGAACTCTAGTGGATCCATGTGGTTTGTGTAAAGATTAGACATGCAATGACTCTAGTTGTGGCTATTGAAAAGAATACTCATGCAATGACTCTAGTGGATCCATGTGGTTTATGAGAATAACGCACATGCAATGACTCTAGTGGATCCATGTGGTTTATGACAATAACACACATCCAATGAACTCTTGTGGAACCATGTGGTTTATGAGAATAACACACATGCAATGAACTCTAGTGGATCCATGTGGTTTAGAGAAGGACAGACATGCAATGACTCTAGTGGATCTATATGTGGTTTGTGAGAAGAACACACATATAATGACTCTGGTGGATCCATATGTGGTTTATGAGAAAAACACACATGCAATGAACTCTAGTGGATCCATATGTGGTTTGTGAAAAGAACACACATGAAATGATAGTGGTGGATCCATGTGGTTTATGAGAAGGACATACATGCAATGACTCTAGTGGATCCATATGTGGTTTGTGACAAGAACACACATGCAATGACGCTGGTGGATCCATATGTGGTTTATGATAATAACACACATGCAATGAACTCTAGTGGAACCATGTGGTTTATGATAATAACACACATGCAATGAACTCTAGTGGAACCATGTGGTTTATGAGAAGAACACACATGCAATGAACTCTAGTGGATCCATTTTGTTTATGAGAAGAACACACATGCAATGAACTCTAGTGGATCGATATGTGGTTTGTGAGAAGAACACACATGCAATGAACTCTAGTGGATCCATATGTGGTTTGTGAGAAGAACACACATGAAATGACAATGGTGGATCCATGTGGTTTATGAGAAGAACATACATGTAATGACTCTGGTGGATCCATATGTGGTTTGTGAAAAGAAAACACATTCAATGACTCTAGTTGTGGTTCATGAAAACAACACACATGCAATGAAACTAGTGGATCCATATGTGGTTCATGAAAACAACACACATGCAATGACTCTGCTGGATCCATATGTGGTTCATGAAAAGGACACTCATGTAGTGACTCTAGTGCTAGTTTATGAGAAGAACACACATCCAATGGAACTGGTGGATCTTGGTGGTGGTTTATGAAAATGACACACATGCTGTGCTCTAGTCATGGTTTATGAAAAGAAGACAACATGCAAATGACACTGGTTGATCCATGTGGTTTAGTACGAAACATGCATTTTCCATTTCTTAAAGGAACACACATGCCTACTCTTTCTATTTTCTATTTGAATCCCTTATTCTGTCTTGCCCTTGGTTTCTTTATACTGCTAGTTTTGCCCTCTCTCTCGGTCACAAATATCACAAAAGCCCAAACGTGCGCTCACTCTGGGTGCTACGCCCTGATTGGCTGACACAGATGTCACACGGATCGTGCCCACCAACCGTTAATCCTCTATGATCCAACGGGCAGGATAACCCATCCCTTCTCCACTTTTTTTATGTAGGTTCTATCCATGCCACCTCTTTATCCATGCCACCGATACTTTGCCTCCATAAACAAGTGAAAATCCATATAAATAAAATAAATGATCATATTTCAAAGAAGCTATCGTCTTTGTCTTCTAGTTCGTCCTCGTCTTCGTCAATACCATGGTCCTTGACATCGCCGTTGTCGGTGTCCTCCTCTGATGACTCGACACCGCCCCCTTCCTCGTATAAGCGTGCTATCTCCTCGTCAGAGTTGTCCTCCTCCTCCTCTTCGTACTCCCATCGGTCCACATCACTCTCCTCCGCTTTTGCCTACAACTGATTGATGAATGCGTCCTTGTTGGCCGAGTCGGACTCGTCCAAATAGATGTCTCCTCTCTTCTTCCTGGTCTTCTTCTCGTTTCTCTTCTTGTCCGTACTGGCCGGTGCAACACACGCCCCCGTCTTGGCTGCTGCTTTGCGCTTGTCCGTCGTTGCAGGTACCCCACACTCCTCATGCGCGGCTGGTATGAGCTTTGACGTCGCGGTGTCCTCGAGTGCCGATCTCGATGGATCCTAGCGCGGTCGGACCTGACATGCTGCCTCAGTAGGCGAATCACGAGCGTGAACGATGCAGCAAAGAGCTGGGGACACAGGACGGTCAGTGGACGGCTTGGACCTGCCATTGCCATGGCGAGGGGGCATTGTGCTCGAGGAAGTTATTCGGAATGGTCGATGGTGGGTACACAGAGTTGGGTGTCAATCTGATCAAGGACGAGAAGCAGTTTCATGCGTCGTTTACATGCATGCTTTTGCGTTTATTAAAAAAATGTAATATCTCGCGTACTGAACATAATTTGATCACAACAAAAGTGGCACAGCGTATTCTAGACTCGTAAATATCCCGTGCGTGCCTGTCGACGTGGAGTTCAACGGAGTTTGACATGCCAATGTGATCGTGCAGCAGTTGCACGCGTCATTGCCCCATCAACACGTGACACATGCAAGCGGGACGTGCACGCCGATGCTCGTGATTACCACCTGGCTCTACTCATTTTCTAAGGGTAAGCTCGCACTCCTCTCATTATACACTGGATTTTAGGCGGGGCCGAAGACCATTGAACTATCCATCACAATAAAGACAAGTCCCATCGATTGCCTATCCCTGCCTCCGTACACGGTGGTCTTGTATAATAGCAGTAGTAGTACTACTGGACCACGGCTTGTACTATTTGAATCTTCTCCCACACTAATCACTATCTCCTTCCTCCTACCACCACCTCCCTCCCCCTACAAGCCATGGCTCCACCGAGGAGAGGCCGATCGACCATCCTCGCGGGGAAAAAGGAGAGAGCTTGCCGCGAGTCAGTTCTTGCTCTACCAGCCCCTCAAGCCCCCTCTTCTAAGGCCCAATCTCTCCCGACAATGGCGTCAAATGTTCTAGCAGGCGAGGGCTCCTCCGGGTATGGTCTTCTTGTTCTACTTATTCTCCATCTCCTTCTCCATCATGTCTTATTTTGCTTCTTCTTGTTTTTATTCTTGTTGTTCTTCCTCTTCTACGTATTACAGGCTGGCCGTGGAGCCAGAATCTACCATGACAGGGGCGTTACAGGACCCATTCGGTCCCGTTCCACATCTCAGCAAGGTAGCAAATCTCCACACTGTTATTTCTCTAAGTTGTGATGTGGATTTCTTAGATCGTGTCCGCCCTGCATTGGTTTTTTCTTTTGCGAGTTGTATTAGTTTTCATGATTATGACTAGATGGTCTTTCCTTAATACCGTTGTTCATAGATTCAATATGGATTTTTTGTGATTAGGATTAGTTTATCCTGGTTATGAATAGATCTCTAGGTCCATTTTAACAATGCTATCCATAGATTCAACGGGGATTTTTGATCTATATTAGTATTCACCTGGAACTTGGAGTGTAATTATAGAATTTTTATTTCAATTAACATGAACAATGCAACGATCGAAGGCCGAGTACCATTACAAGGTGGCCGCGATCAGTGCCAAGATTGACAACCAAGATGAGCTTGCACGCTCCCTCACCCAAGCTAATGAGAGCCTACACAAGCAATTATCTGTGCAGAAGGAGATCTCTCTAGATTTTGCACATGACATCGTGAGGCTATAGAAAGTGCTCAATCGTAACTTGAACAGGAAAGAACAGGCCATCAAGATAATCAACGAACTCATGGAGGAGAAGAAGAATCTCGTGGAAAGGTGCACCCTCCTCTAGGAAGAAGTCACCGAGGCACTCAGAGGATGCGTCGAGGAAACCAAGGCTGCCATCCAAGCCTACCATGACAGGAACCATTGCCTGGATGTAGTGAAAGAGATGAAGGAGGACATGAGCAGAGGGATCACCGTACTCGAGGGTGTTCGGAAAGAGAACGAGGAGCTAAGGGCTTGTCTAGAGGCGTATAGGAGCAATGCCCAAGTCTGATTCCCGTTAGAGGGGGCACGAATATCAGTTCGTGCTCCGCTCTTTTTGTAATATTTAGGGTTCAGGGAGCAATTCCCAAGTTTGCTTCCCATTATAGAGTGCAATAAGAATCCTAGGGCAACTCCTTATCTATCTGGACATGTATAGGTGTTCATGTTCATGAATGGACACCATGCGCTCTTTCCATTATGTATCTGGACATGGGTTTCTGCATTATGAGTTTGCCACTAGCCCACTACTATTTGGTGACATTGGAAAAAACCCACAGCACATTAAACTACAGATAAACCTTATTTGTCTTTGAAATTGAAATTATGACAGTGCCACTAGTCGATTCAAAAAATGTTGATTAGTCTTAGATTGCTTCTTCCTTGAAATTATGACAGTGCCACTAGTTGATTCAGTTAATTATGGAAACTAACCAGCCTATCCTGGTGAACTGAGCAAACCATACTATGTATTTTTGTTGCAGGGAAAGAGGCGAAAGCTCAACCATGACCTGGCGACCTGGCTAAATGACAAGATAGCCATCCAAAGGGAGAAGTATAATTCCCAGAAACTGGCCTTTGACTACCTGCATGCTGAAGTCGCGGTCCTTTTTAACAAGCGCCAGGAACTGAAGGAGGTAAACGTCGGTCGGGTGAAGCTTCACAGGGAATGTTGCACCTCGGCTAGGAAGCAGACGGAGATCATGAAAGGGATCTTGAAGGAAAATCGTATGGCTATGGATCAACTTCTCGAATCCGTGACGGATCGCTGGAACCTGTAGCTGGCGCACGAATAAGTACCAAAGGAGTTGGCCGATCTTAGGGAGGAAAACAAGAAGCTCCGGGCTAGGCTCGCTTGAACCCAACATATGTCTATCTAGTACTGGACTGCCTGGTTTATCCTCTGTAGTGGTGATTTTGTAAACGTGAACTTAACTGTATGCACAATATGTGTTTTCGTCTGAAATTAATTTGCTTGAGGATTGAGTTTGGCTTAGTTAAGAAAGCACAACTACAAGTCTTACAGTTAACTAGTTTCAGGCATTGGCACAACATAAATTATTCATCTCGAATTTCCTTTATCCTCTGTAGTCTGTCCTTGTTCACCCTCACGCGCCTTCTTTAGTTCCTTCAACAGATCCACAATACAATACTCTAGCTTCTTCTTGTCTTTCCTGAGCTGATCCCTCTCCTTTTCTGCATTATGAATCAGCAACCTGTGACTATCCTGAAGCTTCTTTGCAGTTCCAACAACCAAGCTCCCATTGATTCTGTCACTTAGTTCTGACTGCAAATTCTCGATTTCTTGTTCCAGCTCCTTATTTCGTATCGACAACTTGTAATTTTTTTTCAGCTGCATCACAAGCATCAGTAAATCTCCCCGACCTTTCGAACTCATATATCTCCCATAACCATGCCAAACATTTCTTAAGTGCATCTGCCCACTCAAGATCCACCCACTCTACTGCTTTACATACCGGCCCAACATAAAAAAATCACACACTATCGTGTTATGAACATAAACGATACATTTTTCATGTCACTGTTGCACATAATGTAAACAAACCTGATTTGTACAGCCAAAAAACCTTCTCCCAGTGTTACTGCATTCAAATGCAACATATCTCCTCAGTTTTAGCTCATGGTCACATGGTCACATGGTACTTCTCCATCAAGATCTAGGCCCTCCCATTCAGAGTCGTAGATCGTCTGTGGTACCTATAGGTAACGCAAAGGTGGAGTTGAAACATGATTGCATGCACATATGGATCTCAGATTGAGGGATTTACCAATGCCTAACCAAGCCCGAGAAAACAGAGGAACTCACATCATGGAAGGAATACTCGATGTTGGAGAGAAGGTTATCGCTGCTCGACTGGTCGTCCTCGTCGTTCTAGGATAGCATGGCGAATGCCTCGTCGCCGGCGACGGTGTCGGCGTCGGTGAGAGAGAGAAAGTGAGAGAGAGAGAGGGGCGAAAGTGAAGTGCGTCACCGCTGCAACAATGACTAAATTGGCATGTTACAATAGTTTAATGGAAACCATGCCCTTTCCCTAGATTACTGTCTCATGTCTAATATGGTTTCTCTTCATGCATTCTTATTTCAAATAGTAAACATGTACTCCCTCCATCCTAATTTCATTGCCTAAGGAAAACATACCAGTATACTACATCATCTCAAGAAATCAAATCATGTCAACTACAAGGTACTTATGCATCACTTGTTCAGTCATGGTTTCACAAAACATTACATTACAATCTCTCAACAAACATAATCACAGAAACAAGTATATTACATGAACTCAAGAAACAAAATCATGTCAACTACAAGGTACTTACACATCACTTGTCTAGTCATGGTTTCACAAAACATTACATTACAATCTCTCAACAAACAAAATAACAGAAACAAGGACAGTACATCATCTCAAGAAACATAATCATGTCAACTACAATGTATTTATGCATCACTTGTCCAGTCATGGTTTCACAAAACATTACATTACAATCTCCCAACATAATAACAAAAACAATTATAGTACGTCATGTCAAGAAACATAATCATGTCAACTACAATGTACTTATGTCTTATTACAACAACGATGGTTTCAGTGAGGAGAGTGACATGTCCGAAAATCTCAACAGCTCGGACAACATTATATCGCTATTTCTCAACAAACATAATTACAGAAACACGGTCTAAATGCAACAGTAGTCAATGTTAAAAATACAGGCAGGGGAAACCCACGGTCCATATGACAAGCCTAGGGTAGCAGCTCTCATCAGATCTCATCAACGTCAACCACCTCATTCTGTTCAGCCACTACAGGGGCCTCTACATCCACTATAACCTATTCAACAACATCAGAAATGGTACCGAGGAAGAACACCTTCTTGGTTCACTTCTTTCGTCGCATAATCTACATAAGATCTTCAGTATCCAAAACCTTTATGAATTTCTTCTTCTTATGATGCCAGAACCGGATTTGCGCCATCTGCTTAGGGCCAATACTGATTCCTTACCGATCATCTCTCTCATTTCATCAAGAGTTATGTTTTTGGAATCGACAATGATATCCACAGTACATGACTAAACTGGCTTATTAATCCCTCATCAAGTTTTGCCATGTATGAATCCACCTCTAAGTGTATACTTAACTTATCTAGATCAACATCTATTGGTTTGTAGTCTCTAGGAGCCGAAGCTCTGGCAGCAAGATCTCCAGCATCCGCATACATATCATCAATCATCACTTCAACTTTCACCTTATGATCAACTGCACAACACTTCCAAACCATCTGAAGCTCATGAAAGTGCTCAGTTTGCATATAGGTATCATTCATGTTGCGCCACACCAATTTTGTCCTCTGCCTAGAACCCCAGGGAATCTTAGCGGCAAGCATATCTACCAGCTGCGAAACAGACCCAACAACTTTACAATTCACAAGTAGATGCACATCTTGCCCGAACACAACCCTCTTGCAACCAAAATCTAGATTTGCAGTGTACTGGCGAACATGAACTGTGAACTCATATAGGTCCCTTGTATCAAAGCTATGCCTAATTTGATTAAAAGGGGAACTTTTCAGTTCATTCGATTCTATTATGTTGTAGCTAATCTACTTGTAAGATAAGACACAGATAAGAAAAAAACACCTCTCGCTCTTCTCCCGGGTTTTTTTCTTCGAGATCTGGGTGCCGCATCCGCCCACAGGAGCTGAACAATCCGCTGCTGGCCTTGCTTTTCTCTTCAACCCACTGCTCGTAGGTACCTTGGGAGTAGAATCCTTGCTGACCTCCTCGCTAAGTAGGGCTGAAGATCCCGCCGATGCTTCACGTTGAGCCCAGACTCTAGCCCCGACGGACCTGAATCAGTAGGCGACATCGCTACAACCTTCGCCTTGTAAGACATGTTAGGCCACCGCCGTCAGATTCAGTGTCGGGGGAGGGAGAAAAAAGTTCCTTCGCCACCGGCAAATTCAGGGTCAGGGAAGAGAAGAAAAAAGACCACCGCCGCCGCAGCCTGATTCAGTGTCGAGAGTAAGGAAAGTACAGTAATGGATTTTCCCCTACGACACGTGAAGGGTGGCTAAGAAGATAGACCGGCGAAGAAGGGTGATATATTGCAAACGTATCCATAATTTTTGATGTTCTATGCTTGGTTTTATCTACTTTCTTGTGTTTTGTCCACACTTTGGAGTACTTTCATATGATTTCTTGGACTAACCTATTAACAAGAGCCACAGTGCCAGCTGCCTGTTTTCTGCTATTTTTGGTTCCAAGAAAGTCAGAAAATGAATATTCTCAGAATTGGACGGGACAAAAGCCAAAGCCAGTTTTTCACCGAGGGACACATGGAGCCAGAATACGAGACGGAGAGGGGCTGGGGCCCAGCCACACCACCTAGCCGCACGGCCAGGCCTGGCTCGCGCCAGGGGGTGGTCTGGCCGCCCCAGGAACCCCCTCGGCCTCTCCTTTCGCCTATATATTGCCTATGACACGGAAACCCTAAGGACCCGATCAAAATTCCACGAAAGAGTCTGTAGCCGCCGTCATCTCCATCCCTAGACCGGGAGGGATCTGAAGCTCTTCCCGGCACCCTGCCGGAGAGGGGAATTCACCCTGGAGGCCTTCTTCATCACCATGCAAGCCTCCGGTGTGATGCGTGAGTAGTTCATCTCTGGAGTACGGGTCCATGTAGTAGCTAGATGGCTGGTTCTCCTCCTTTATGCTATCATGTTTAGATCTTGTGAGATCAGTTCATTATCTAGATCATCTATTTGTAATTCTGCATGTTGTGTTTGTAGGGATCTGATGGATATTGAGATGTTATTTCAGATTGGTTATTGATTCTATCATGTCTTTGTTATTTGTGATCTTGCATGCTTTCCGTTGTTAGTAGCTATATTGGCCAAGTAGATGCTAGCAACTCCAAGTGTTAGTATTTATGCTCGATAGTGGGTTCATGCCTCTAGTAATCTGGGGAAGTGACAGAAATATCTAAGGTACTAGATGTGCTATTGCTACCAGGCGGAAAACAACAATCCTTTATTCATAGAACAATCATATTGTTTACTTTACACGCAATTCATAATGCAATTATCCGTTGCTTGCAACTTAATACTGGAGGGGGTTCGGATGATAACCTTAAGGTGGATTATTAATTAGAGATGCAGTTGGATGGCGGTCTATGTATAATGTTGTAATGCCCAATCGAATCTCAATGGAGTCAAGATGAGTAGTATATACTTGTATGCTTTCTCGATGTTTATCAATTACCCCGCAGTAATTTGTTCACCCAGCATGTTATCTATCTTAAGGAGAGACACCACTAGTGAACCATGGACCCCGGTCCTTTCTTTTACCATCAATCTACAATCAACTATTTACTGCTTTGTGTTTACTTTCTACAAACTATTACTTTCTTCCATTTGATACATTTAATCCTTTGTTTTCAGCAAAACCGGTGAGATTGACAACCTCATCGCAAGTTGGGGACAAAGTTCTATGGTTGTGTTATGCAGGTCGCCACGTTGCTGCTGGCACCGGTAGTGTGCCCTGCCAAAGTTCAGCTAGCTACACCTTTGGGGTGTTTCCTTGCTCCTACTGGTTCGATTAAACCTTAGTTTCATACTGAGGGAAAACTTGCTACTGTGCTCATCATACCTTCCTCTTGGGGTTCCCCAACAAGCTTGATATATTTTGGGCCAACAAAGGGGCACTACGGGAACTAGTGTAATGGCATATCCTGACTTAACGAGCATGATTTAAAAATATTGGGTTTGGCCATCATTCACTCGAAACACCCCTCTTAGCAATTGTTGCCCCAACTTTTTGAATTGCGGTGATTAAAATCAACTCGGGTACCGCGATGCACTGGCGTCTCAACTTTCGGGCTGCAAAATGATATTCCCAACCTTAGGGTATTACTTCTACAACCGAGAAGAGGGCAAAGTGTTTGCCACTTGTAGCGGTGTTTTCCTAGAGAAAGAGTTTCTCAATAAGGGAACTAGTGGGAGGTCGGTGTGACTTGAAGAAATTATAGATGAGCTATCGGGGATGCTTCTATGAGTGATGCTATTGTAGCAGAACAAGTTGGGGAACCGTGGCAATAAAAGCACCACAACCACGAAGGCCGGCGAGGCTCCGCGAAGCGCGGGAATTATTATTGTTAGACAATGATGAGCCTGCGACCTATGCAGAAGAGATGGTGGACCCAGAATCTGAGAAATGGTTGATTGCCATGAGATCCGAGATAGAGTCCATGGAGAAAATCAAGTTTGGAACTTGGTTGACCTGTCTGATGGTGTTAAAGCCACCGAGTCAAATGGATCTATAAGAAGAAGACTGAAATGGATGGAAATGTTCACATCCATAAAGCTCGACTTGTTGCAAAAGGTTTTCGACAAGTTCAAGGAGTTGACTATGACGAGACTTTCTCGCCCGTAGCGATGCTTAAATCTATATGAACCATTCTAGCCATTGCTCCATATTTTGACTATGAGATATGGCAGATGGACGTCAAGACGTCTTTCTTAAATGGAATCCTTACTGAGGACATGTATATGATACAACCCGATGATTTTGTCGATCCAAACAATGCTGGAAAGGTATGCAAACTTCAAAAGTCTATTTATGGGCTGAAGCAAGCATCTCGGAATTGGAACATTCGATTTGATGAAGTTGTAAAGGAGTTTGGCTTCATCAAAATGAACAAGAACCTTGTGTGTATAAGAAAGAAAGTGGGAAATCACTTTTATTTCTAATATTATATGTAGATGATATATTACTGATTGGAAATGACATTCCTATGCTCGAGTCTGTTAAAATCTCATTGAAAAATACTTTTTCCATGAAGGACTTAGGAGAAGCGGCATATATTCCGGGTATCAAGATCTATAGAGATAGATCAAGGAGGCTAATTGGATTAAGCCAGAGTACATACATTGACAAAGTGTTGAAATGGTTCAGCATGGAAGAGGCTAAGAAGGCGTTCTTGCCCATGTCTCACGGCATTAAATTCAGCAAGACTCGGTGCCCTTCGAGCACTGATGAGCGAGAACGCATGAGTAGGGTTCCAAATGCTTCGGCTATTGGATCCATCATGTATGCAATGCCATGTACTCACCCAGATGTTTCCTATGCTCTAAGTGTTACGAGCAGATACCAGCCTGATCCAGGTGAAATCCACTGCACAACGTTAAAGAATATCCTTAAGTTCCTGAGAACGACTAAGGATTTGTTCCTAGTTTATGGAGGTGAGGTTGAACTCAGTGTAAAGGGTTACACAGATGCGAGTTACCTTAACGACTCAGATGACTCCAAATCGCAATCAGGTTATCTGTTTGTCATGAATGGTGGTGTTGTGAGCTGGAAAAGTTCCAAGCAAGATATAGTGGCCTCCTCTTCAACATAAGCTGAATATATTGCCACCTCGGAGGCTGCAAAGGAAGCTATTTGGATTAGGAATTTTCTGATTGCTCTTGGTATGGTTCAGGGCGCGTCCAATCCCATGGACATTTTTGTGACAACAATGGTGCTATTGCATAATCCAGGGAACCTAAACAGCACCAGAAGAACAAACATATTTGCATGCGTTACCATCTGATCCGTGAGTTCATTGATGATGGTAGTGTCATGTTATGCAAAATACATACAAACTCAAATGTTGCCGATCCCTTGATAAAGCCACTCCCGCGGCCTGCGCATGAAGCGCACACAAGAGCAATATGTATTAGATACTATCTAGATTGACTCTAGTGCAAGTGTGAGACTGAAGGAAATATGCCCTAGAGGCAATCATATAGATGATTGTATTTCATATGTATCCATGAGTTTTTATAATGTTCCTTGAATATCCATATATCAGGCAACTTGTATTGATTAGCAATTATGTGAATTGTTTGTGAAACTCTTTACTTGTATGGTTATCTAATAGTTGTCCCTAGTCAGAATTCATGTGAGGACACACGTGAATATTATACTAGCACATCAATTGGTTGATGACTATGTTTCGTAAGTCATAGACATGGAGATGTCAAACCAATGATATGGACACATCTTATGAAGATGGGGTTGCACTGACCCAACTTGAGACTGACAATAATACTTGCAGCTCTCTCTACACATCGTGTACGTTTTGTCCTTAGACCTGAGATTGTCGCATGTATTTGAGATGTGGATCGACCTACTTTGGGGCTATCAAACACTACTCCGTAACTTGGTAGTTATAAAGGTAGCTTTCGTGTTTGTCCTAGTACATGCTGCAAGGCATCGGTCAATCAAGATGGGATTTGCCCCTCTCTACTTGAGAGAGACATATCTCTGGGCCCCTCGAGTGATCGGATCCAGAAATGCATGGATGTGCTACATATGGTTAAGAGTTAACCTAGTAAAGGGATTCCAAATCACAATATCGAGAAAGAGAGGTTAGCTTGGAGCTAGACCAAAAATCATAGGGAGGCCGCTACCAACTATTGACAGAGTAAGTGTACTTGTGTCATGTCTATACGTGTATGAACCTATATGGTCAAACACTTTAGGAGATGGAAGCCTTATGAGGATTGGATCCGAATTAGACCAGGCTTAGGCTGCTAATGGGCTGGTAATAGAAGCCCACCAGGGATGCCTACATAAGAGAGAGTGAGGCGAGCTGAATAGGTTTGAGCATTGCTCCCAGCCGCCACTCCTCTTTTGCATGTGTTGCACGAGCAGACCTAGCAGTCTAGTGTGTGACGGCTTCCACTCGGGACGTGTGGATACCTCGGAGGTGCTGCAAGTGTAGCACTTGGATGAGCTGTGCAAAGGGGAGCTGCTCGTGGGACGAAGACAAGGAGGAGACACATAACATCTACACTTCCCCGATGTGCTTCATCGAGTTCCAGAACTACGCGTCTAGTGGTAATCCCATGATCTATGACATCAGTATTCCTGGTTGTCGCGGTAGATTTTTTTGTTTTTCGCTAGTGTAGCCTACCCGTAACCCTACAATTATAACTGCATCACATATGTGCACTTAATAAAGTATATAATGGAAACAAATGTGTAAACCATTGGTTGACTCATATTTCGCCATGACATACAAAATCGCAGTTGAATGCCTTACGGTTAAACCTGACTACAAAAAAATTATTTGGGAAGATATGGGTAACAAGTATAACACTTGTATGTTACTAAAAAAGTAGCATCAATACAAAATACAGTTAAATGCTAGATATTTATCTTACCCAAATCAAAGGAGATATGGTTACCTTGGTCAGGACAGCGTTTAGGCATCCTACGAATCCTGGGTGGTGACGTCGACCTTGCCAAGGGTGCAACAGATCTAGTGCTTGTGGGCGAAGGTGAAGCAGAATAGGGTATCCTCCGAGCGCTGGATGATAGCAGCAAAGAAGCAGATTCCTGGTGGTGGGAATGTGTTCGACGCACCAGGAGAGTGGGTCGGTGAAGCAGATCTGGTGCAGTGCACGGCGACGACGGTGAATCAGATCTAAGGTGGTGAAGGTAGATCTAGGGTTTTCCACAGGGCTTGTGCAACTAGGGGCGAGGATTGTGTGTGGGGGGGGGGGGGGTGGGGGTCGGTGGTTGGGGGCAAGGCTATAGAGGTACTAAACAAGGAAATTATGATTGAAGCCCCCAATGTACCGACTTCACTAGCGGTCGAAGGGGGGTTCCAAGATGTTTGAAACATTAGGGCATGAAATATTTTAGGGATAGCGGGAGATTTTCCCGCTCGACTAAATTCAGATTTATGTATAGTCCAAGTAGTAGTAAATTGGTAAAGCCGTACTCCCTGGAATCAAAGGCCAACAGGCACATCGGTGATCATCCATGACCGATATTGCCTCAGTTCATAAATTAAGGCCCCATTTGGCCATTTGGCATCTAAATATTGATCATCCATGGCCCAGATTGGCTCGGTTCAGATATTAAGGCCCAGTTTGGCATCAAAGTATTTTTTAATTATTTAAAAAACATTTTGATTTCTGAATAAACTGAACTATTAAATACCTTTCAGTGTTTGGTTCCAACAAATAATATGGGTTTAAACTGAAGTATTCTCCAAAACTATGTTTTTTTAAATAATTGAGAAAGAGGTCGGACCCCTTTTTGAAGAAACTGAGAAGAGAGAAAACTAAAGTATTGCTTTGGTAGGCACTAAAATACTATGGCATTGATATATTTCCGTAATATATCCATTCATCAATGATGATGCGTATGAAGATGTTGTCACCAAGACAGGTAGTGAACCCGAAAATTACGATAGAAGCCCGGACCAACTCGATTGAATTTGAATTTATCCATAGTCCAAGTAATAATAGTAGAATGGTAGGCTGGTGGGATGGGAATAGAGTGTCTTAATAAAGCACCCTGAGCATTAGAAAAATAAAGCACCCTTTATCGATTAATTTTAAATCACTATGGTTGGGTGTGTTCAGACTTCTTTTCTAAACAAAAATTTGAGAACCCACTATTTCGCTAACGTGAATAATCTAGCGCCTGAGCGACGAGATCAAACCACTCTTACAGTATACACCCTGTACTCAACCTTGCTTCGTTGATACTTTTGTAGTAGAGTAAGTGTTCCCCTAAAGACAATTTTGGTACGACATCGACACCGACGAGTAGCTCGGGGTTCCCGGCTGGCAGCCTAGAATATTTGGCCTAGTACATCATTGTTATCCTTCAGGCCTCTTAGGCCATTTGTTAAGTTTGCTATACTAATAGCATAACTTTCCTTCTATTGTTTGATGTTTGTGGTCAGTGACCTCTGCTTGTAATAGGAAGGTAATCATGGTCGGGGTTGCCTAAGGCGGAACCTCTGGTAAACCATCCTCGCCTCACATCCCGAGGTACCGACTTCGAGACCCAACCTGTTATGGCAAAACAATCCTTCGGGCGTGACTCATGGTCTAGGAGACAACAAGGTAAAGGTCGTGGTCAACGACTCTCTTCCGGCCTTCCAATGAATAGGGATAATGCTCTAGCATTAAGAGATGGTTTGTACGTGTGGGTAAAGTTGTATACCCATGTAGGGTTAATTATTTTCAAAAATCCATGCACGGTTATGAACAACTTGGAACCAGGTTCTAAGATCATAGATAGCATTAACCTAATCATATAAACTTGGCAGGTCAATGTGTGCTTAAGGATGCTTCCTCAGCGTATGAGGGGTGATCCTAGTTGAGGTTCGATGATTATGATTTGGTGGATTTCGAAAGATGATGATCAATTGTAATTGGAGATGTCGCTCTCTTATCCCCTTTTAAAATGTTCTGATTAGACAAGCTTCTACTACCTCTTCTTTTAAAAACAAAGATAGATTTATGCAAAATAGCTCCACCGGCCGTAAGTCTTCCGGAGTACACCCTGTACTCATCCTTGCTTTGTTGATAATTTTGTAGAAGAGTAAGTGTTCCCCTGAAGATAAGTTTGCTACGACATCGACATAGACAAGTATCTTGGGGTTCCCGGCCAACAGCCTGGAATCTATGGGCTGGGACGTCATCATTATGCTTTAGGCCTCTTACGCCATATTCTTAGTTTTATATACTAATAGCGTAATTTAACTTCCGTTGTTTGATGTTTATGGGAAGTGACCTCTGCTTGTAATATTTTGGTTCTCTACTTAGTTATGAGCTTGTTGCAACAATTTTTTATCATAAGGTTACTTGTGTGGTACCGATTCTCTCAATGTATATCCTCGAGCTCTAGGTTAGGTTTATGTCATACTAAGGTATGGGATTTATCTAGCCCTGGGCCCGGGGTGTGACACAAAGAAATATTCAGGAAGGCTACACACACCGATTAAAGACTAAGTCAGAGCCTTGGAGTACACGACACATAGAAGTATCTGAGTAGGCATAGAACTCTGTAACCTATCCAGTTAGGACTACTCCCTCTAACCCTAGGTTCTAGAGTCTTTATAAGTCGGACATGCGGGAGCTTTTGGGTTATAACTAATAGACAATCTCTATAACCTGGCTTATTGCCGATAGAGTGAGTGACAGCAGGAGTAGGGTCTCGCCACATTCAGTAGATCAATACCTGGGTAACCCTTTTTACACGCCCTTCTTAGACGCTCGACGCCTTCCACCCACAGTTCTCTAAACTCGCCGTTATAAGCCCCCTATGCCGTATGCATGGACAATACCACGATAGCCAGCGCCCACCATGGGGGGGCTATCGGGCTGCGGTACCAAAGTTCGCGGGCGAGTGCACCGCGGTACCTAAGTTGCCTGAAATTTCCACGTTTCGAAATGTTGGGCCGCCAACTACCGAGAGGGGCCATTTCGATGCAAACTCATCTCACCCCTACCAAATCCAAACATGCTGTGAAACTGCCCCGTGAAGTAGCCGGTCGGGACCCTCATGTCAGTAATATTTCTGTGACGTGAGCGCCAACGCGGCAAGCACGTAGGCGAAATGAGAGACTAAAGGAGCATGGTGCGTTGACCAAATTCACAAATCCACTCCCTCCCTCCTTTCGCATGAACCCTAGCACCAGCGGCGTCGAAATCCCCTTTCCAACCAGAATGATCTCTTCGGGCATTTGACTTCTGGTGCCAAGTTGCTACACCTACTCGCTGCTACCGAGCTCTAATGCTGAATGTCGTGCCACCCGTTGCGATGTTCTAGCCCGCCTCTACCAGCGACGAGCTAAGCAGCACAAAGGATGGCAGATCCATTTGCCGAGGAAGAAGTACTTCTGGCTAATTGCGGGTGACTACTCTGCTCTTTGCTATTCGAACTACCTATAACTTCTAGCTCGCTATTGGCATTACATAGATATATCAAACATAGAATTGTTTGCTAGCACGACGCTGACAAACAATTCTTATCTTTTATCTCCAATTTTCTGTCAACTAGGATCTCTGCTGAACCCAAATACACGGTCCTGGTCACCATCTGCGGCTACCTCATTAATTTACCACATGGGAAGATCAAGTGGAAACAAGCTTAGAATCTGAAGATGGAAGTAGCACATGTGCAGTTATGCACTATCCCTGGTTTGGTTGCTGCTATGCGTGAACTTGCTGAAATGAGGCCAGAGCAGACTGCACGGTTCAGCATCGTTGATGAATGAGGCTTCAAGGTTCCTATAGCGTGTGACAGTCAGCTAATTGGGTTGATGAAACAACATGTTGGGCTTCGAATGGTTATGCTGGTGTGTAACATATTGGATGAGGAAGCTCCTGCTACTAGGAGTCGACCAGCTATTATTGGACAGGGAGGTCTAACTCGAACCCCTGCTGTTGTTGAGAAAAATGTGGTTCCTCGACCGCGACATGCTTCTGTCAGGCAACCTCCTCGTAGGAGTCCCCGTATTGCCGTTGTAGAAAACTCTGCTCTAGAATCTGCTGGTACTGGTGGTCCCCATCCCCGTGCCCGTGTTGTTGCGGCTGCTGCTCACCCAATCCATGCCGTTGTTGAGAAAACTAAGGCTTCTGGAGGCCGCCCCGCTGTTGTTGCCAAGAGCGCTGCCTTGTGTGCTGCTCCTCCTTGAAACCGTCCTCAAGTTGTGCGAACCTGTGCTCTGGAATCTGCTGGTACTTGTCATCCTCGTGTTTTTGTTGATCTGGCCGCTGTTGACCCAATCCATGCCGCTGTTGAGCAAACTAAGGCTTCCGAAGGCTGCCCCACTGTTGTTGCAAAGACTGATGCCCCTTCTCCTCCTCGAACCCGTGCTCGGGTTCAGCGAGCTGCTGGTCTGGAGCCAGCTCATGGTCTGGAATCTACTAGCACTCGAAACACTGTTGTTGTGGGAACTGCTCCTGATCGTCGATGTGGCATGGAAGCAGCTGATCCTATTGTGGTTGCCGTTAGAAGGGGCCATGCCTATCCACCATGTAATGTAGCTCCCGCTGCTAAGGGCCCTCGCCTTGCTCCTAGTCCTGGTACTTCCACCGAGGTTGATCCAACTAACGATGATGCTGGTGATGGCGGCGGTGGCATTGGGGCTGGGTCTGATGGTGCCGCTCCATCTCTCGAACCTCTTGGAGGTTTCTATCCTGAAGAACCTGATGATGGCAAAGTTATCGTTCGTATCGGTGTCGCGGATTATACTGATGGCACAGAAAAATTCTATGACGAGTTTGATGTAATCCTTGGCAGATACGTTCCTAAGGTGGTAGAGTTATCTGACCTGATGGCATCGTTACGTGTGAAGGTGCTGTGGGGGTCCTCCCAGGAAGCACGTTTGTTATATTTTGGTTACAGGAGCAAAAAGGCTATCGAAGTAAAAGATACCAGGGATTTAGTCGTACCGTTTACAAGGAAACATTATAGAGGTGATGTGTACTTCCACTTGATAGTGCAAATGGTTCAAGAGGAATTTGAACTCGACAATAGAGATGATGGACTTTTAGAAGGCATGCGTGACCTGATCCATGGCATCACTAGGGCTGGTGCGACTGAGGGTAGCGTCGAATAGAGGAGAGTCTTACAGAGGAGCGTCATAAAGAGGAGCTGGAAGAGCATCCCTAGAAAGGGCACCCCGAAGAAGAACGTCACCAATGAGACTATGCCAGAGAAGAGGACGCCCAAGAGTCGCACGAAAAAAGGCACCACGCCACAGAGTACACCCCTGAGATCCAGTCAAAATGCCACACCGAACGGTAGCGGCAAAAACGCTAAGAGGGCTAGCACGGTGGTGAACACTCCCAGGGGTGGTAGCAAAGAGGTGAAGATGGCCAGCACAGAGGCTACCACACCCAGTCGGAGTAGAAAAATACTAATATGGAGCAGAACACGCCGCTGTTAGGGAATAATACCAGCATGAAGGAGAACACGCCCAATAGTAGCAGCAAAAGGGCTAATTTGGAGCGGAACACGCCGGTGAGGACATGCAATACTGCCAGCACGAAGGAGAACACGCCCAATAGTAGCAGCAAAAGGGATAATTTGGAGCGGAACACGCCGCTGATGTCATGCAATAATGCCAGCACCCTAGAGCCAACACCCGTGAGGGGAGGCAGTAAGGACATCACACCCAAGAGAGGCAGCAAAAAGCCTAGTTCGAGGGGGAATGGGACGCAGATGTTAAGCCCTACTGATACCATCAGGAAAGATTACATCAGGAAGGAGGATGTACATAGGAAGAGCAAGATGATTCTGTACACTCAAGATGAAATTGATTCCGACTGCTGTTTGTCCACTGAAGTACCTAGGATGCGTGCAAACGTAAGACCACCCCATGTGGTTGCAGTAGAACCAACCGAGTGTCTTGCAGGAAACAGAGTTTCCAGTGAGGTGGATTGGGGCAATGTTCTAGTCCATCCAGGTGGAGACGATGGTGCAGCCCCACCCATGGGAGTCAATATGATGTGTGCAGTACGAGGCATTAGAGACGATGGCGAGGATTCTGAATCAGATGAAGAAGAAGGCACTGTAGAGGATCAAGAATCTGGTGATGATGAAATAGACGAGGAACTTAACGATGAGGCTGATATTCCAGTCAATGATTTGGGTGTTGAAGTAGAAGAAATGAAACATGACCACGAGTATCCTATAATTTCGGTCGGCACCGAGTTCAGGAGCATGCATGAGTTCAGGATGTCGTTTCGGCATTTTTGTATCAAGGGGGAGTTCGACGTTTATCGACTGAAGAACATTGCCCAGAGGTATGAGGCCGTTTGCAAGTTAACATGGATGAATGGACGGGCCGAGGTACATTGTCCATGGAGGATCACAGCAAGAGCCTTACCTGCGTCGAATGCAATTAGGGTACTGGGGCAATGAATGCAGCAAACCATTAGAACTCTCTCTCTCTTTTCACTCTATAACTACAATTGATGTGTGATATCTTTCTGGCAACTAGTCGACTAAGCTTATCTTTTAAATGAATCTGTGTTGCAGGTGAACAAAATGGGCCCTCCACACATGTGTCCGACAGGCAGCAAACTGAAATCCTCAATGGCTGATACGGAGTGGGTGGCTATGCAATCTATGTCCATACTAAAGGATAACCCTAAGGAGACCGCGAAGAATATTCAGACTAGCCTCCGTTCTAAATACAACATTGTCCTTTCGTATTACATGGTTTGGAAAGGTAAAGAGAAAGCTCTGGGGGTCTTGCACGGGGATTGGACAAATAGCTTCAGGATGCTGTACAACCTCAAGGCGGAGGTACAAGCTAGGTGTCCGGGGAGTGTTGTGGAGATTGACACCGAATCAGAAGGTGGTAAAATATATTTCAAAAGATTTTTCATGGTGCTTAAACCTTGCATACAGGGATTCAAGGACAGCTGTAGACCATATCTGAGTGTAGACAGCACTGTCCTAACTGGCAAATGGAAAGGCTACCTGCCATCTGCCACATCACTTGATGGTCACAACTGGATGCTCCCAGTGGCATTCGGGCTTCTGGAAACAGAAACGGAGGAAAACTGGGTCTGGTTTATGAGGCAGCTCAGGAGATCAATAGGCCACATGGATCCGTTGGCTATATCCACGGATGCATGCAAAGGGCTGACGAATGCAGTGAAGGAGGTGTTCCCGCGAGATAAAGGTAGAGAATGCCATGCCCATATGATGCTCAACTTGTACTCACACTATGCAGGCAACGTATTTCATTACATGTTTCCTACTGCTAGAGTTTACAAACCTAGTAGCAGTGAATATTTCATGAGCAAGATTTTTGCGAAAGCCCCTGAACTTCCAGAGTACTTTGCCATCCATCATTCGCAGCTATGGAAGAGGAGTCAATTCAACCCTGACATCAAAGTTGATTACATAAACAAAAACCTTGCAGAATGCCTGAATAACTAGGTGAAGGACATAAAAGTGCGTCCTCTTCATATCTTGATGGACAGCATACGTGGTATGATCACGAAGCTGTTAACTATAAGGAGAGAGATCGGTAGGAGACTTAGAGGACATATGCTACCGCTAGTTGTACAGCAACTACACAAGAGAAGCCGAGGACTTGCTCATCTTAAGGTTCTCCCGTCAACCAGCAGAAGCTGTGAGGTGGTCGATATGTCCAAGAGTGGCAAAAGGGATGTTGCGAACATCCAACTACGAGAATGCACCTGCTTAAAGTGGCAGCATACCGGGAAACCTTGCGACCACGCCTTGGCCTTCTTGGTGAAGAAAAGAACTCTACCACATTTGGATCAGTATTTGTCAGACTACTACTCTATGGAAAAGTTCAGAGCTGTGTACGCTGGATCCGTCGAGCCATGTACAGACCCATCTCAGTGGCCTCAAGTCCAACTATCTTTCGAGCTTTTCCAGCTAGTTACAAAAAGAGGCAGAGGAAGACCTCAGGTGAATAGGTTTAAGAATTTTCTCGAGAAGAAGGGTTCGGCTTTCTGTGCTACAAAGAAGGGCAAAAACATATGCAAGACCTGCCATCTTATAGGCCATAGAGCAGCTGGTTGTCCCCTTAATGCTCCCAAACCTAGGTATGAGATGGTACATTCATGCAAAAAATTGTTTATAGTCTATAGATATACGATAGTAATCCATGTACTGTTTTTTTACAGGAAGCGCAAGGTAAGAAACAATAGAGCCGATTCTGTGATTTTGCTGCGGGAAGAAAACCAAAATGAGTCGAGTGATGATGCCGAACAAGATTCTGGTGCTGATTGGCCTGACTTCCCTCGACCCGGAGATGCAGGGTACATGAAGGTAACAAAATTGGCCCCTAGGAAGAGGAAGAAGGCAGGAGATGAAGAAGCCAGTTGACGTGAAGGAAAGAGGAAGAAAGTTGGCACCCAAGCAGAGAAAGAAGGCTAGCAGTGTAGAAGCCTAATGATGTATTGAACTTGAACCTATATATGTAGTTCAGTTAAACTCTAGAGCTGTGTGCGTTGAACTTGTCGGGCGAAACAATCTGCCTCCCGTACTCGAAGTAAAATGTATCGCGACTTTAGGATTGGATACAGCTGAGGCCACTAGTTGAATCCAAAATTGTGACTGTGCCACTACTATCTGAACAATCACGATAGCTGAGCGGTTAAGGGGTCTCCAAAATCGATGGGTGTTAGTGGCACAGACATGAATTATTTATAGGCGCTTAATAAATCCCTGCTATTGGCATTACACTTTTGATAAGTTTTTGGGCTGAAAAACAATTTATTAAGCTGGCTGCTACACTCCTCGAAGCAGCAACTTATTTCAGCTGTTGGACAATGACATGGCAACATAAACAACAAATGCAACAGATAATGAGGAAATTGTTTCCACTATCTGGCCTAATCTTGAGCAAGTCTGTCTCACCACCTCCCTACCCCTGCCTTCCATGCACCTGGCGAAGCTCCAGGATCTCTGGCTCCATTGAACGAATCTCCTCTTTCTTGTCCCACACAGCATCACGCAGATCCGGAACAAGCTCTCTGTGAAAACCTATCAGTGGCTTTTCGATCAACACAAACTTGTCACATCTAGTCCCCCTCCCTTCCTGCATAGTAGATCGAAGGAAAAAAGAATTACATTACGCTTTCCGAATCTGGGTTACCATTGTACCTACACTAGGAACTTGCCACTCTGATGCTGTAGTTGCTGAATTTTCCTGCAGTATTTTCGTCGGTCCACGAAATCCATCTCGGCATCTTCTTACCGCACAAACACAGCATATCAGGGTAGTAATCGTAGGGCGCCCTCCGATACCTGATGGGGCACCCGCCTGATGGTGTTGAGCCGACCCTGATTCCGCCCGAGACGAACTGCACGAGATGCAAGCCATGAGCGAGGGGAGCGAGGGCAGAGGAAAGAGGAGCCTCTGGATGTCAGGGTAGTAGTGAAGCGTGATTTATCCCTACTTAATAACTCGGGCAGAATCCTACCGTCCACATTCTACTGACAGGTGGGGGACCTAGCGTGTGGACTTGTCAACCAAACCTCGCGCCTTCGTTGTTCAAAAGCCCTCTCGCGCGCATTGGACGAAATTTTTTGGCACCTTGCCCGCGTACATATCACTAGGAGGCCTTGCTTAAGAACCAGACACGCTTGGCCCACAATCTTACTCCCTCCTAGGAACTTGTCATGGCTCGCACCGGCAGATCCATCCGCTCCACCGCTTCCGGTAGGGCTCGCCGCGGCGGATCCACCCGAAGATCCTACTGTCACAGTATCAAATGGCCATGGCTTCTTGAGAGGAGCGACGATTCTACATATTCGAGCTTGGCCCCTCCTACCTGTAGAAGGACTGATGTGGCGTCGAGCTCGAGTAGGACCCGCCAGGCACGACGGCGCTCGGTCCATGCCAACCCCGTCACCTTCGTCATTGTCGACTCCGATGTGGCGGACGACAGGGACGAAGCTGTGCAGAACGCCATTGTTGCCTCATTGGCGAAGGGCAAGCCACGGGCGGGAGTGGATGCCGCTGGGAAGGCACGGTGGTGTCACCAATCGAGGTGGACTCCGACGACATCGGTGTGATGTTGGTTCAGATGTTGTTTAGGATGGTTGCAATTTCGGTTGTGTTTAGTGTGAGTACAATTATTGTAATGGGTTTGTCGAGCTATATTGAGAAATATGTGCAATAGCAGCGTGTGAGTGCTTCCACTTTAGAAATTGTGTCTGTGCCATTTGCATGTTGCATTATCAACGTAGATTACATGTAAACAATCCAACGAAAATTAGATTACAACCATTAGATGGGAGTGGTAGGATGGAAGAGAAGTTGGGACAGTGGCTTCGAGGGGAAGGAAGAGAAGGGGGCGTGACACATGCAGGTGGGCCATCGGAACACGTGACACTGACATGCGGGTGCGGGAGCTCACGGTATTGCTGGTCTGTCCAGAGCAAGCGGACTTTGCAACGTGACAACAGCAAGCTGATTGTACCAATATAATAACTCGTCGAATTATTAAGGAGTACTAAAAACTACAACTGGGGTACATTCGCACAAAACGTATGCTCTACACACCTAAGAAGCATCGCTTAAGTCTAACAGTAATGACAACACAAGTATTACATTTCCCTGTCGGTCTTCTCGATACAAATGTAGAAATGCATCTGCCTGTTTGGTCCAGCACCGACAAGGTACTGAGATGGCACACATAGGATCGACCATAGGTCCACATACTCCACCTCCCGCGGCGTCGGGCAGCTCGTCGCCTCGGCTAGCACAAGAATGCTATCGGACAATGGCGGCTGGGCGTTCACCCACATGCGCACCATGTATACGGGCCAGGCGCACGAGACCGACCTGACGCATACGGCACACATGAAGGTGAGCCCATCTCTGGTTCCCGGAACACCGGCGGTGATGGTCAGGACGAAAACAGAGCCGTCCCCTAGAAAATTAGCCGGTGACGTGCCGAGTCAGTGAACGGCACCTGCTCTTGGAGAAGTTGGGCTTGCCCGTACGAGATCCTAATCACTTCGATCAAGTGCTCCTCTGCAAGGTGGATGACGAGCTCTACCGGCAGGCAAGTGTAGTTGCAGCCCGGATCCGTGCAGGAGCACGTGCCGTGCGGCCACGCGAGCTCGTGGAGCGGGAGCTCGTGGTAGGAGTAACGGCGAAAGCATCCTGGGTGGGAGCACACGAACGGGAAAGTCGCTGTTGAAGTTTCGCGCGAGGATTCTAGATTCTTAGGCTGTAGCATCTGCCAATTCTGAAGTTCGTCGAGAAATCGAAAAAAGATCAGCAGTTAGATTGGTGAATAGCAGGAATATGTAGGATAAGTTCAAAAGCTTGTAAAATGATTTCTTAGCATGAAGGTAGCGACCCGATAATTGGCGGATGTCGTCGGCTTGCGGCTACAGCAGGATGGGAGTGAAGTGGGGAAAGTGGCATCGAGGGGAAGGAAGAGAAGTACGGGGAGGAAGAGAAGTAATGGGGATGTGACAGTGGGATATGGCCCACTGAACTCCTGAGTCGTGACACTCGCAACAGGGGAGCGCCCGGTGTTGCCAGTTTGTCCAGAGCAAGCGTGGCCAATCATGCCGTAGAACAGCCTACTCGAGGATTGCTCTCACGAAGACCATCCCAAACATCCAAGCACCCCGATCGAACGGTATGTAACAATCGTCAAGCAGAACAACTGTGTTATGGTGTGCCTTCTAGAAGACTCGGTCTAAAGGTGGATCCATTGGGAGGCTAAGGTTACGGCTCTCCTAAGGTTAGGATGCATATTCGGTTTATGAAAAGAACACACATCCAATGACGCTAGTGGATCTATATGTGGTTTGTGGAAAAGAACACACATGCAATGACCACTGGTTGATCCATATATGGTTTGTGGAAAGAACACACATGCAATGACACTGGTTGATCCATGTGTGGTTTGTGGAAAGAACACACATGCAATTCCATTGGTTGATCCATGTGTAGTTTGTAGAAAGAACACACATGCCATGACTTTAGTGGGTCCATATGTTGTTCATGTCAGGAACACACATGCAATGACATTGGTGGATCCATATGTGGTTTGTGGAAAGAACACACATGCAGTGAACACTGGTTGATACATGTGTGGTTTGTGAAAAGAACACACATGCAATGCCATTGGTTGATCCATATGTGGTTTGTGAAAAGAACACACATGCAATGACTCTAGTGGATCCATATGTGGTTTGTGGAAAGAACACACATGCAATGACACTAGTGGGTCCATATGTGATCATGTCAGGAACACACATGCAATGACTCTAGTGGATCCATATGTGGTTTGTGGAAAAGAACACACATGCAGTGAACACTGGTTGGTCCATAAGTGGTTTGTGGAAATAACACACATGGAGTGAACACTGGTTGATCCATGTGTAGTTTGTGAAAAGAACACACATGGCATGCCATTGGTTGATCCGTATGTGGTTGTGAAAATACCACACATGCAATGACTCTAGTGGATCCATCTGCGGCTTGTGGAAAGAACACACATACAATGACTCTAGTGGGTCCACGTGTGGTTTGTGGAAAAGAACACACATGCAATGACCATTGGTTGATCCATATGTGGTTTGTTGAAAGAACACACATGCAATGACACTGGTTGATCCATGTGTGGTTTGTGGAAAGAACACACATGCAATGACTCTAGTGCTGGTTTTAGTATAAGAAAACACATGCAATGACTCTAGTGGGTCCATATGTGGTTTGTGAAAAGAACACAAATGCAATGACTCTAGTGGATCCGTATGTGGTTTATGGAAAATAAAACACATGCAATGAACACTGGTGGATCCATAAGTGGTTCGTGGAAAGAACACACATGCAGTGAACACTGGTGGATCCATATGTGATTTGTGAAAAGAACACACATGCAATGCCACTGGTTGATCCATATGTGGTTTGTGGAAAGAACACACATGCAATGACATTGGTTGATCCATGTGTGGTTTGTGGAAAGAACACACATGCAATGCCATTGGTGGATCCATGTTTGGTTTGTGGAAAGAACACACATGCAATGACTCTAGTGGATCCATATGTGGTTTGTGGAAAATAACACACATGAAATGACCACTGGTTGATCCATATGCGGTTTGTGGAAAGAACACACATGCAATAACACTGGTCGATCCATTTGTGGTTTGTGGAAAGAACACACATGGAATGACTCTAGTGGGTCCATATGTGGTTCATGTCAGGAACACAGATGTAATGCCATTGGTGGATCCATGTGTGGTTTATGGAAAGAACACACATGCAATGACTTTGGTGGATCCATGTGTGGTTTGTGGAAAGAACACACATGCAATGCCATTGGTTTATCCATGTGTGGTTTGTGGAAAGAACACACAAGCAATGACTCTAGTGGGTCCATATGTGGTTTGTGAAAAGAACACACATGCAGTGACTCTAGTGGATCCATATGTGGTTTGTGGAAAAGAACACACATGCAGTGACCACTGGTTGATCCATAAGTGGTTTGTGGAAAGAACACACATGCAGTGAACACTGGTTGATCCATTTCTAGTTTGTGAAAAGAACACACATGGATCCATATGTGGTTCATGTCAGGAACACACATCCCATGCCATTGGTTAATCCATATGTGGTTTGTTGAAACAAGCACATATGCAATGCCATTGGTTGATCCATGTGTGGTTTGTGGAAAGAACACACATGCAATGACTCTAGTGGGTCCATATGTGGTTTATGAAAAGAACACACATGCAATGACTCTAGTGGATCCATATGTGGTTTGTGGAAAATGACACACATGCAATGAACACTGGTAGATCCTTAAGTGGTTTGTGGAAAGAACACACATGCAAAGACACTGGTGGATCCATCTGTGGTTTTTGGAAAAGAACACACATGCAATGACCATTGATTGATCCATATGTGGTTTGTGGAAAGAACACACATGCAATGACACTAGTTGATCCATGTGTGGTTTGTGGAAAATGACACACATGCAATGAACACTGGTAGATCCATATGTGGTTTGTGGAAAGAACACACATGCAATGACACTGGTGGATCCATGTGTGGTTTCAGGAAACGAACACACATGCAATGACCTCTGGTTGATCCATATGTGGTTTGTGGAAAGAACACATATGCAATGACACTAGTTTATCCATGTGTGGTTTGTGGAAAGAACACACACTGCAATGCCATGGTTGATCCAATGTGGTTTGTGAAAAGAACACACATGCAATTACTCTAGTGGATCCATATGTGGTTTGTGGAAAGAACACACATGCAATGACTGTAGTGGTTCCATATGTGGTTCATGTCAGGAAACCACATGCAATGCTATTGGTGGATCCATGTTTGGTTTGTGGAAAGAACACACATGCAATGATTCTAGTGGATCCATATGTGGTTTTGTGACAAAGAACAGATATGCAGTGACTCTAGTGGAATCATATGTGGTTTGTGAATAGGAACACACATGCCAATGACCACTGGTTGATCCATATCTGGTTTGTGGAACAGCAACCACCACTGCAATGCCCTCTAGTGGTTCCATATGTGGTTTGTGGAAAAGAACCACACATCAAATGACCACTGGTTGATCCATCTGTGGTTTGTGGGAAAGGCACCACCCATTGCAATTACTCTGGTGGATCCATATGTCGTT